>CM054178.1:15430000-15780000 GCA_028829895.1 Sinotaia quadrata | reverse complement strand
GCATTAGCAATTTATTGATTTCTTGAATTTATATTTTTATTAAATACTCCATTGGTACAAGTCATTTCCACTGCAAGACTAGTGCTTAATTTAGTGTGAAAGTTAGCCTTTTCCGCTAGCAGCATATACTGTTAAAAAATTTAGTTCATTTTAGACTTAATGAACACTGCCTTTAAACATAATAAACATCCTGCTTAAAATGAGGTCGCTTGCGTGTAATGGAATGAATGCCTTTTGTTCATTGATTTAACACTTCTGATTTAGCCTAGAGTTAGAGATACACCCCTTGTGTTTCAAATGTATGAACACCTTCACGTTGAACACATAGGAATCCCATAAATTAATCATATAATGTTTTTCATGCTAGTAAGTGTATAATATAGTGAGTCAAAATAGAATAATTGTAAATTGTACGGATTTAACCCTGACTGACACGCTTATTTCTCCCTGCTTCCATAACATTTTCACAATTGATACAATGGGGATCACACTGAGAGTCATTTAGATGAATAAGATGTCAAAGAGGGACTAAATTATTACTCTTAGAATAATGATATATGAGTAGCCCAAGTTATATTTTTTATTATTCTTTAATAATGAGTAAGCATTTGATAATTTTATACAGTCTACCATCAATATAAGTTAACAATAGAGTCAATAAATATCACAGGATAGTCTTATCATGGGACAGAAACAGAGTTATTAGAGATAAGTAATAATAGTCTTACATAACCTGATTCAGTGTGGTCTTAACAGTCCTTCTGGCACTTTGCCACAATGTCACAATTTATAGCTCAGTTCAAATTCATCAGCTCTACGTGTGTCACTCGCACATGAAAAAACACTGTTCCACTACTTAGAGTTAACCTGGGCACTTCTTTTCACCATGCCAACTCCTTCAAACAGAACAATAAATGTAGTGTTGTCCAACAATATCTCAACACTAGAATTTGTTCTGGCAGTCAACAAATCTTGCCGCCACACATCAATAGACCATATAATGTCTCACACTTGCACGCCATTCCAGACCTTACTGCAGTCGGTCGTCGCGGTTTATGAACAATAAATCAGGAGGTTCATATAGCATGTGAAAATAGGCAACTGAAAAGTTTACTTGCTCACATCAAGCTAACAGTTACCTTTCAAGACCGGACTTCTTTTTACCGCTTTAAATTCAAAGTGACAGGACATTAGATTTCTGTACACCAAGTTAACTTTTGAAACACAACACATTGGCAGTTCTTGTTCTCGTAAATCATAATAATTGGATAAATAAAAACACTCATTAGTTTGCATTAAATCAGCAAATCTGTGTAATTAATCTTTCATAACTAATAACAAGTGATGAGAATCTGAATTTATGTTATTAATAATTATCCAGCAGACACCCCTTGTCTCTCTCACTTGGCATGTATGTGGGCGCCATAAACATTATCTCTTTTACTCATCATTTAAAGACCAAACATTTACTCTCACACAATATTCCATAGGTGGAAAACGTTTAACTAAAGGAGAAGACAAATCCACCTGCCATCTATATTTAGCATGCCCCCCATCCATCCACTTTCTTCTCCAACATAAGGTTATCAGTATGTTTAAGAAGGTCAATAAAATTAGCAATACATTTATTAAATAAAAAATCAACTATACATATGACAAATACAATGGAAAAGATTATTTGACATCAGTATTTTTTTGAAACCATGTTTGCATAATTTTTGTACTACTCAGTCTTAATTTTAAAAAAAATACAATTGACAATAATGTCAATACTAATCGCAATATAGGTCTTAACAGAAATCCGAAATTGAGTTAACAGAGATAAATGATAATATTTTGTAACCTTGTTTAACTGCTGTCTCAATTCTCCTTCCCTGTGCTTTTATCAGGAAGACACACGTTTATTGTCAGCTGTTATTATGCCAGCTCCACGTGCTTCACTCACATTTTGAAAAAAACACTGTTTCACTATTATTATCTTGAGTTTTAACATTGGACACTTTCGCCGAAGTTTGCTCCCTCAAACATAATACCAGTTATAACATTTTCTAACACTTCCTTGAATCAAACATTGTTCATATAGTCAGCATATCTTGCCACCATATATCAAAGAAGTGTAGTGTATTCTTTTACATTACGCACACAGAGTGGCAGATGATTTCCTGCATCTTCCCCAGTCAGTCCTAGCAGTTTACAAAGAGTAGACCATTAGGTTCAAACTAAAACATTGAAATGAAAACAGACAGAAAGGTTACTTGCCTCTGCAAAACATAATCAGATGACAAATGCTAAACTTCCATTTTCTCACTTTATAACTGTATTCTTTCTTACATTCCAGTCTCAACTTACAGTTTCATGCAACGGTATTTATTAGCCTGATACATTCACACAGCATAATAAATAATGCATATAAAAATTATACCAAGTATTTAGCAAACCATATGTGAGCATCTTAGTTCAAACATTTGTAGGTCAACTCACATAGTAATCTTTACATGAAACACTAGTATAATATATCAATAGCGAAAAAGTCCATTCTCTCTCAATCAACTCACAATCAAGCTAACGGCCACCTTTCGAGACAGGTCTTCTTTGCCACTTCAAATTCAAGTGATTAGACTCTAGATTTCACTACAAAAGGTAAACTTTTAGATCTCACCCTATTGGCTGGTCTCGTTCTCGTTTATCATAACCTTTGGATTTGTAAAAATACTACTCACTGGCTTGCATTATACCAACAATTTCTAGCGCATTCTAGACTCGAGTGTTTACTTCCAACTCTGACACTTTCAAAAATACCATCATAAGAAGTGCCCAAGGTCGGGTTACTCTGACAATTTCACAATTTATATAACAATTAACTTTTAAAATAGAGAGAGGCAAACACTAATATTATTGCAGATCGTTGGCAGAAGGTTATTCTTTATATATGCTCTTTATATATTTTTAATAACGGAAATATTATGTAATTGATTACATGTATGAAAGCTATTAATATTTTCCCAAAATAATAATGTTAATCGCATGTCATCTAATTTCCAGTCTTTCGCGAGATTTTAAAGGAACAATTAAGATGGAGACGTCAAGCGCGCGCGCACACACACATACACACACACACACACACACACACACACACACACACACACACATATACACACACACACAAATCCACAAATCAGACCTTTGGAGAATCATTAGAATAATGTCGTAAAAAGATATCGACTACGATGATAGGAAAGGTATTGCATATATTTAGATAGAATGCATCACACTGTGTTCCTCTTTAGTTTTACAACAAACAATACGTTTGTGTCTGACGTCACACATTCACGGAGAATATTATTAATTATTTGAAAGAATGAAAGCGAAAATAGTAGTACTAATACGTGATCGGTCTAGTTAAACATTCACATTACTTGAAATGTTATTTAATTAATTATTCTTTCGATAATGCAAAATAAAATATGTTCCTAAGTCCTACACTAATGCATACGGAAATTACTTTTAAGAACCTGATCGCCCTTTGTGAATTGTAATCCATGGCATTGATGGTGCTCATGTAGACCTTCCAGATGTCACTCTTATCTGATATCATCTAAAATAATGTGCTTCTCTACTCCCATCTGTAAGATAAAACAACACATCCTATAAATTGCATATTCCAGAAATAAATTCGAGATAATGTTAAATTCGTTCATGAGCTTGGGGGACGGGGGATGTTAGAGGTCGGGGATCGAGTCCCATCTCGCAGAATATAATAGATAAGTATATTTGAAACCAAAAGTACTCACATGCTTTGAGATGCTGAACACGTCCAGACTATATGGTATATAATCGATTTAATGTAATTTGAAATGCTAAAAGACCTACACATTTGTATTCAGTATAAGTCAACATATTCCTTTACATTCAAAAATATAAGTTTAATTTATTTTTATTGAACATACACGCGCCTGCGCTCACGTGATTCACAATCCGATTGTTCATGAAAGGCAGATGAATTCGTCGTGTGAAATAACTATGCTTATTATGCACAAATTATACATTAAATATAATATGTTTGTGCTTGTGTTTCTCTCCAATTTGGTCGGCATGAAGAAATAGATTATGATTATACTAATACTGTCTGTTCAAGAAAATATGCCGCATTTCATATATCATTTGAAGAGAATACACTGTAAACTGTGTCTGGACGTGTGACAGTTTAACTGTAAACACAATGACTTTAACGAAATGCTATATATGTGTTAAAAGGTTTGGTGGCGATGACATTAATCTACACGTACAATCTGTTCTTCATTTATCATTATAAAGAACTCCGTGATATGAATTCGTTGCATACATAGGAATTATATTCATTGTATCATGTACCAACGTTCTCGACAATGTGCATGTGGAAGTGTACTACTCACTAACAGTTTTCTACTGTTTCAGAAAATGTCGCTTTATCTGGAACATGCAGCATGACCGAGAAATTTCCCGACACGGGTGACTGCACAGAGGTAATCGACAATGTGACAGACCTTGACCTGGGTTTTACAACCAATGGAGGAATTGCAAACTGCATTCATACTATAAATAAAAATCCGGCTGGTTGTTTTCCTTTCTGGCAGTTAGTTCTCAAAGAGGATTTCACGATCACAAACATCACAATCTACAACAGAGCCGGATGTAGGCAGTTATTTTGTTTTTCATTATTAAAATTATAATTATTTAATCTAAGGTAAAGCAATATGTTTATGTGTCGTATGTTTTTTTTTTATTTTCTTTTCCTGTCTATGGCATCGTAAATCAAAGATGATGTATTCAAATGTTATGTATAATGCATCTTGCCTGGACAGACTGGGTCATTATGGCTATTCGCACAGGTTTTATTTCGTTGCCCATAAAATGTTTATACAATGTGACACAAGAAATGCAAGTTTCACAATTTATTGCCAATTTATATATTGCACAAATCAATCTTCAAACTTGCTAAAAATTAGTTATTGAATTGCTAAAAGAAATGTCACAAACTGTCAGACATTGTCGGCATGCAGTCGTTAGAAATAAATGTGCCAACAATTATGCTGATATTGACGAAAATTGACTATTTCTCAACGGTCTTATTTCTTTCAACTTATAATGATTTCATTGAATAATGTAAAATTTGCAAATATCTATACTGATATCATATTAAAATAATCATTGAAATACAGTGTCACTTTTTAAAGTTGAATAGCTTTTCAAAGAGCATTCCAACTAATAATTTAATTGACTTATAAGATTTTCTCTCTATATATTATATCCGATAATATTTCATTGACGTCAAGATTTTCTTTGTACATATTCTATTCAATAATTTCATTGATGTCAAGATTTTATCTGTATATATTTGAGTAGTATTGCAATCGTGAATGCTAATTTGATATTCTAACAATAGGTACAGTAACAATCACGTTGATATGATCAATGCAATTTGACTAGTGCTTGATCACTTCGAAAGCACGTCTGAGTCTCAGTCCTAACACTATATTTTTCACTAGTGCAGATGTGTTTACTTTTTATTCTGAAGCCATTATAAATTTAAATATGATATTATACTCCCTTTTGTTTCACTCTACTACGAATATGTTGTGTGACCAATTTATCTTGCAAACTTTCATTTTGATTCTTTAATATTGCTCTTATAAGTCATTGCAATTAGCCTCATGCCCTACAACGGTCAACTCAATATTAGATAAGCAGCTGATATATTCAACGATAATTCACTTCACTTCTGGTAATAATGGTAAAGTTTCAGTTATTGTCAATCCAATTGTCGTAAGGTGTTTATTGAGTTGTGTTCTGTATTCCGATTTTAAGATTTTAGAATTTAATCTTTCATAGTTCTTCTAGTATCTGAGCTCCAATACAACTCACTATCTTTTCCTTTCTTGCTAGCGTTTGAAACGCATTAATAATAGATATACTGCAGTTTTCAAAAATACTTATTCTGAACATTTACAATCATAGACACTTTATAATTATTAATTAATTAATTAATTAAAGGAGAACACAAATTCGTCTTTAATCTATATTTAGCGAGCTCCCATCCACTCATTTTTATTTTCCAACATAAGATTATTAATATGTGTAAGAAGGTCAATACATTTATTAAATGAATATTCAAATACTATATGACAAATGACATCAATATTACCACGAAACCATGTTTGAATAGTTTATTTATTACACAGTCCGATATCCTGAAAAATAGAATTCAACAATTTCAGGCATATCTAAACTCATTTCTCTCTTACAAACATTCTCAACTTACAAACACTGCAACAATTTTGTTAGACTTGTACACATGCGGCATAAGAAATATAGCATCGATCAAAATTCACAAGTATAATATAAAACGTAATCAAATTAGTGAACATAGAAATAATGGTTCAGTTACGGAAGCATTCTCTAATACAAATCATAGATCAATAGCATACATGTACAAAATATTCAAAGTCCATTCTTTTTTTATCAGTTAGTTAACTTACTATAAGCTAACGATTTCGAGTTCTGTTCAAATTCAAAGTGATTACAGTAGAGTACTTCTTCAGTGAAGAAATTTCAGTCCATACCCACTGGATGAATTTGTTATGAACAAGTGTGAGACTATTAGTCGAAAATCTATCCATCCAGTTGAAACTGTTTTGGACTGCAATAGCAATTTCTAGCCTATTTTCCACCAGAGTTGTTAATTCCAACTTTGACACAAAAAATACCAACATAAGGAGGGCGCAAGGTCGGGTCACTTTGACAATATAAGAATGTATATAACAATTCAGTCAAGAAATAGGGATAGGCAAATTTATTTCGCCACACACCCAATCCTTTTTAGATGTAAACCATCATGTTAACATCTGCTATAATAGAAGTAATTTTCAACATTACCGGTGGACCTTTTACCATCATTCAAATAGAATAACAATTCAAACTACACAAATAAAAGTTATGTCCGTTTTAAGATATATGAATAATTAATTCATGATTACGTTCCTCTTATTACATTTCAAGATAAACAAACAAAACAAATTTAAACTATATTAACATATCTTTCCCATCTTTCACATCTTTCACATCAATCACCATCTTTCCCGACCTTACTTAAAATATATTCAAGGTCAGTGACTTTGGTAAATCATCAGGGCTTTTGTGGTCAACTGCCGGTTTTGTAAATGTGTTACAGAGAAAGTATATTTGTTTTGAGCCGCTTGTCAGAAGTTAGTCATTTTTAGAAACTCATATAAACATGGAAACGTTGAAATGAAGATTGGATCATCAAATATATATATTAAGGAAATGAACGGGTGGGCTAGAATTGCCGCATTGATTTTCTTTTCCAACTTCGACTCTTTGCTTATGTATTTGCAGTAGACGACATTGTCGCTGGATAACGTATCAGTACTTGGCGCTTTTTAACCGCCTTTTTATAACCAAGATATGTTCTGGTATAGGGTGGTCAATGGTATGATATTTATCAGCACACCTAAACAGTCTGTGGAGGAATTTTTGAGCCGCAAAGCAGATAACAACTATCTTTCATGTCTCTCTCCACTAGTATTCGATTGAAATCGAAGGGTACATCACATTGACAGTCACATCGTTTGACTGAAAAATGCTGGTTGATTTAATGTCTTAAAAATGTTCTCCAATATGTACAGCCACTCACTGCACAGTGCGGTTCCAGTGGATTATGGATTATATCTTACGACAACACTATTAAATGAGAGTGATTCGTTGTAAGATTAAAGCGTGAACATCGAAAGTCGGGATTTGGCTATAAAAATCCAATTTTTATAACAACTATGGCAACGCGCACGCTAATTGACCTATATTTTTCCGGAAAGTCTTGGATACTCGAGCCAGAACATTTAAAAAATATTTCATAATGAAAAAGGTTTACAATATTCCATTATATATGTAATGCTTGTTTCCTTTCCATTTAAATAATGCAGTTATGTTTCAGATCAACGGAGATTGGAAAACACTGACGTCACTGTCAACGGCGCTCTCTGCAAAAGTTTTGGTTCCGATGTGACATCCATCGTACAGAACGACGTCGCCACTTTCCAATGTTCACCACCAATACGTGGTACTACTGTTAAAATCTCGAGAAACTCTGATTGCCAGGGTGATGGCGAATTTATACTCAACTTGTGTGAAGTTCAAGTCTGGGGTAGGTCTCAAATGTAGCTGTGGAGCTGAAAATGCAAACAGACACACAGACAATTTTTTTAAAATTAAAATTGAACAGACGTAAAATTCTTTGATGTTTAATTCTAAATTGTGAGACACTACAAAGCCAGTTAGGTATCTTTCAGTGTAGAAAATAGTGTAGAGAATAGTGTAGGAAAATCGTATTCAACTTTCTAGACAGTGGAACTTTGATCTCACAATAGGATCGGAGATTCAAAGTCAAACCAAGCGAACTATGCTCACACAGCAGGTGTTCAGGCACGCACTGAGAGAGAGGTCGCATGCGTTACGTAACAGTACGCACCGCAAAGGGGAATAGACGCCATTATAGCTCAGGGTCGGGCAGCTTCTGAGGGACACCGGCCTTGCACTAACAGCGTAGGCTTTGAGTAGAGTCACTTAAGCGAAACTAAAAAACAATGCGCGAAACAAGGGATGGATTATGTCCAGAAGGGAAGATTAGAACGTAGAACCCAACTCTAGTTTAAATAGGCCGTTATCGAGCTCGGGCGCTCACTCGATTCTATTGTTTCCCGTATAAGGCGTATATGGTCCTTCTACGGTTAAAGGCACAGACGAGCAACTGGATAGTCTGAGATGGTAATTTTACGATTTTGTACATATTTAAATATTGTCTTCACTTATTGCAAATTATAGATTTTTCATTATTAATGTTGTAACTTTAAATGATTTTCTGTAACTGCATTCTTGGGGGAGAGAGGAAGTAAAATATGAAAGAATTTAAAATGAGAACTAAGAATTAGAATTACAGGTTTACGTTAGTTATTACACGAGACTGATGTGTAGAAAATTCACTTGTATTTTCACAGCTGAGGGACTCTGGTCGAAAGGAACACGTGTCTGAAGGACGGATGATAGAACTGTCTGGATGACGTAAGAACGCTTGTTTACTTGAAAGGAGACAGGAGTACGCATGACGAACAAGACGAGGCGACTTCACTGGACCGAAGATTTGTGTGATGTTATTGAATCTAAGTCGGGTGTCAATGTTGACAGACAGTGAGTACTAGTCTGTGTTCAAGGACTGAAATTCCACTGGATTGTGATTTTAGGGGCATGTGTAAATTCTAATGACTGTGAACCTTATCGACCTGGAAATTATTCAGAACTGTTCCAAGTAAGCTGTGGCAAGTGGCTGCATTAATTGGCCGGGAACACGCAAAATACCTGTAATGTTCCGTGATTGTGTAAATTCTCGTGTCATTTCTTCCTATCTTCTTATTCTTATTTTCTTTGAGTAGAATATTAATACTGAATGTATGCACCTAGTGATTGTCCTAGGCAGAGTGTTAATATGGATTGTAAACATTTTCTATAATTGTCTTTTGAGGGAAAATTGTGAAAGACGAATATCTTATTTATTTTCTAATCACTGATTTTTTCTAAGGACTGTTAACTCTTAATTTTCATTTATAATTATTGAACTGGTAAATTGTTTCATTAATTGCTGAGTTGAGAACAGTTAAAGCCTTAGTTTTTATTCTTCTAAATATTTTGATTATTTTTTTCCTGATAAATTTGTGAAGGGCAGAATATTGTATTTTTCTAATTGCTGATTTCTCTGGAAATTGTTAACTCTTAATTTTTCATTTCGAATTATTGAATTAAGAACTTTTAATTTGCTTCATTTTAATTATTGACTGAGAACAGTGAATTTCTTAATTCTTTTAATATTGATTTTTGAGAGAATCTGAAGGATGAATATTTTATTTTCCTAACTGTTGATTTCTGAGAACTGTTAACTTTAATTTGATTATTAATTTAGAACAGTTCAATTCTTCATTCCTAATTCTTTAACTTTTGTTGAGAGAGGGACATTGAAATCTGAATCTTGTATTATTTTCTGGTGTGGTTTTTCATAACATTGAATGATTTGAATTTTATTATTATTTCTCTTTTTTTAATAATTTTTTTTTATTTCTTTAACTACCTGCTCTCTTATCTTTGGAGAGAGGATGGGATGGGGGCTGCCAATTGACATAATAACGATTTAGTAGACGGTTACACACATGGTTTATGGTAGTTTCCCATTTTCGACGATGAGAGGTTGTGGTAGGGGCCAGATAGCGAAGAGACGACTATAAGATAAACGCCGTAGAGTTCACTATCTGAGACAGGTAACACTTGGGTACAGAGAGTCACTGACAGACGGACTACTCAAGGCTTGACCTAGTCACTCTCAGACCGCATGACAAGACCCTTGAGGAGATTGTGTGTGATTGGGACAAGAGAGAATTAATTAATATACATTATTTGTGGGCGTAATTTCGCTTATTAATTAATAACCCAAGGGACGCACACGGAGAATCCCCTCACCGCCATAGTAGAATTTATGAATTAATGTTGCAATATATAGAGAGAAAGGAGCATAATTTATTAGTTGCTTGAGTTAAATCCGTATTGGTTCATTTTTTGTTCCATAATAATGCGTGTCAGGGAGTCGGTACTTGTAGATATGATAATCAAAGCCTTGAGAAAGAATAAGAAAACTCGTGAATCAAAATTTCCGATAAAATATTATCATTTGAAATTTGAAATTTCTGTTTGAAAATATACCAAACATATTTAAATAGACATTTTCCCGGGAATTTTTTAAGTGTATTGAATAATATATAAAGTGTTACCTACATGACACACAAGTATGTTTTCGTATACAATAATTTAGAGATAAACTTATTTACTGACTTGTACACGAACCCAAATAGAAACACAAGAATACATTCAAAAACTGAACAATGAAAGAAGCATATGGATGTGCGTTGTAACTATGGTGAAAATTGATGAAAGCAGATTAATTTGGAACGAGATTGAAGTTGGGGAATGTCGACTCGTATCATATAAAAATAAATAATCAATTATATATGACAGTGCATGATTTAATTAACAAATTAATTTAATCAGTTATGACTTCATAACAATGGAAACTAAATATCTATTCGAAATAGGTCATTCTCTAATGCTGATTTCTACTGCTTGTTGTGTAAGTGTGTTAGTTTAGCAATATTCATTTGCAGCAGTAGGAGAGATAACTAATATTATGACAGATTCAGAGAGGATTTTCATTCAACACTCAATGAAGCAGATTTAGATAACAGGCTCTGTACTTTTTTCTATTACATATAATTGAAATTTCTTGGTTTCGCTAGTGCCTAAATAATTATGTTCCCGTCAATCAGTGTCGACAGCCTTGAACTCGCTTAATGGGTCACTAGAAATAATTAATGTTCAATAAGGCTAAATGTAAAATTGTATTGATTCGACGTGCTAGATTATTACAACACTAAAAACAAACATTTACCGTCACAATATTTCCATAGATTGACAATTTCTTACTAAAGGAGAAGACAAATCCGTCTTTTAATCTATATTTAGCGAGCCCCCTATCCACCCAGTCTTTTTCAACATATGGTAGTGAATATGTGTAAGAAGGTCAGTTAATTTAACAATACATTTATTAAATCAGCACTTAAATATACAACATATGAATATAATCAAAGAGTGTTGACATTTACATTACTTGACTACAATGTTCAATTAATGCTGAATAATTGTTCAGTTTATCCTATCATAGACATAAGCTGTCAATTACAGAAATACATAAGCAAATTCATGGATATCGTCAAGGAAATGAGAGTAGAGTTTTAGAGAAATAATTAATGTTAATGCACATAACCTTTTCAAAGATGACAGCTGTCACAAGCACGTTTCACAGTCACACAATTTGTAAAAAGTCACTTCCTTTCATATTTAGGTGAAGTCACACGTATCCCCTCTGAGGCATGTTACACGACTGTTCCAGAATCTTCGATATGTTCTCCAAGCACGCCCTAGAGAATCATCCTGAATTTCACATGCACTATTAAGTACATCACGAGAGGAATATTCTTGAATATATGTTCTTCTTCTTCTTCACGATGACTTCTTTTCCCCACAGGAATTGCGTGGAAACTTTTCATCCTCTTAATGTTCTCAGTTTCTGTAGAGTTTCTGTGGGGCCTTCCTCCCTTCTGTTCTAGGAGGGTAGTAATGTTAAAATTTTTTTTTAAAAAATTAAAAAAATTAGAAGATATATGGAAGATATGGAATTAGCAACTTCCTCTAAGTTTGTGGTTTTATTTTTTTATTATTATTTTTGTTGAATATATGTGTACAATTTACTCAATATATCACGACAAACATTGAAAATAATATTCGTGAAATCTCGACACCAAACACAAACCGCAATTTTCGCCATATTGGTACTCGAATGGAATTCAACTTACAGCAACATGTTTTACTGATAAGTCGAGGACGGAACCTTATTCAAATACCAACGAAATCTAGTAGCAAAACATGACAAAATAAAATATAAAGCTAACAATCGAGTTATGTTCAAATTCAAAGAAATTTCTGGTCCATCCCCAACAGATGAATTTGATATGAAGTGTGAAACTATTAGTCAGGAAAACTACCATCCAGTTGAAACTGGTTTGGATTGTGTCAGCAATCTTCTAGCATATTCCCAACTAGAGTTGTTTACTCCAACTCTGAAACTAATAAAACTAGCATCATAAGGAGTGCCCAAGGTCGGGACACTTTGACAATTTAACAATTTATATAACACTTAAGTCTAGAATTAGGGATAGGCAAATTTACTCCACCAAATAATGTAAAGTACCCTTTCTTAAATCAAGTGCTGAGAACTTACAGTTTTATAACATAAATATTTTATCACAAGGAAACAGAGTTACTAAGGAAAAACTATGTATGTTTGTGGCCAATGGGAGATGCTCCAGTTTTTATATCCCAGTTTAATGGATTTGGTCAAAAGTGATTTGAACAGAACATACCTGAAATATTTTGTGTTGCACTAGCGACACTGCCCAAACCACCATGCATCCATCCACTGTTTTGTATGTGTGACGCAGGATTTTACCTAAATCGTGATCATGTGACCTGTGTCAACAGCACCATTCACTGTATCCGAATGTTTATATGGGACATTTTTAAAAACAAAATCCCAAATATTTGGGATTAATTATATACAATCGGTTTTATTTTACGTTGAAAATGACTACACTCTATTCATCTCTGTCTTTGTCTACTTGCGATCATTTCGTAAGCTGCAAAGAATTGACAAGAGATAAGTGTTCAGTCTGGGCCTTTTCAGTTGTCTCTTACTCCACATTGACACTTGTGTCTTCTGACCTTACACGAAGATCTGTTGCAATAAAGCAACAAGTCCGGGCCTGTACCATAACCATGGACACTTTCAAAGTGCATGCTTCCCTAAATCACATTTTTATTTTCAACCACTACTAAGTCGTGCCTAGGCGAGTTTATAATTGCAGTTTATCATTGCCTTGCACTGCCAGAGATAATGTTTCTGATACGTATGATTGGGGCTGCCACAGACATTTTGGTTAGCACAACGACGATGAGTATTATCAGTCCCAGAGATTAATGATCATGTTTTATTACTCATTACCAGATGACAGTATCTGAAGATCACCTTGCGCCATAAAGACTTGGAATCATGACATTTACAAACACAGTGTCTAATACTGAAAGAAGTGGCGAGCATTTTACTGACCGCGGCCTGTAATTTTTTAAATTCACCTGAGATGAGAATTAGCCTTTGTGTTTACGTCAACGACCTATGTTAGTATGAACTTTAGGCGATACTTGCAAGTCAACAAATAGAGTTTCCTACTTGACTAGATTGCTTCTGCGGGATTTGCTTTAGTCTTTTAGAGGCAGATCTGGGGGTATTTTTGTTCATCAGTGGAGGTTCGTATTCTGATGGTCTGCAGGTTGGTATGACATTGAAACCGAACTTTCAGATTCAGGTTTGAAGATGAAAATTTCAGAGGTGAGATCTAACTCATCGAACAAAAGCAGGAATCCGACAGTTGCTCCTTTACTCAGAAACTCTAGAACTTAACATGCATTCAAAGCACCCAATATCAAGGAATTATTTGCAATAATTGAACACCGTATAATAATATTTCTAGAAATATTCATACATTTTGATTTATATCTCTAGAGTATCGAAAAGTGTGTTTAGATTAAAATGCAAATATAAATTACAACACAGTATAATATGTTTGAACTCCTACAGACACTTTATCCAAGACATTGGTATTTTTAAATAAATGTTTCATGATTATTTAATAGATGATATGAAACATATACGTATGGGTGTGCGTGCGTGCATGTATGTGCATGCATGCTATGGTTTCTAAAGAAGAGGTACATAAATAAGAAAAAAGTTAAATTTGACTTTATATTAAGTGTATCAAGTATTGGTTTGAACAAGATCTCTAAAGTACACGTTTCTCCATTTCAAAATATGGCATTACCGATACATTGAAATAATTTAGAATTGCTTTTCATTTACTTAAATAAATTGGTACAGTAACGATTCCTTTTGATCAACATTCACCTTCTTCCTCTTTTAGGGAGTTGGCCCAATTAACCAGAGTAATTCACAAGTATAAAACTTCATTTATGCTACCAAAATCGTGTCATTACCATAACACATGACTGACGCGTATTTCTTCCATCGTTTGAGCGAGTTGTAATCCATTATTTTTTAGGCATTACTGGGATCGTACATAAAACATGGTTGTTTATTCCATGCAGTAATCAGATAGTATATTTAAATTGTTAGTTGGTTATTATGATTCTTTCTTTTTTCGATTTTTACAGATGTTCTTTAAGAATACAAATATTTCCCGACTGAGTCAGATTGTGGTCTGAATATCTTTATATAGACAATAAATAATTTTACGAAAATAAAGAATGATGCAATATTTAAACCTGTTTTGTTTAACACAGTGTGCAGCAAAGGCTGGTATGGAAATGACTGCAACACACCATGTAGCGGTCACTGCAGCAACAATGTGACATGCGATCGGTATAATGGGTCGTGTCCTGGAGGTACTATGTTACTACTTTAAAAAGTATGGGTTCTGTTTAACAATAAAGAAGTATTTCCTTAAGTTTTATATTACATTATATAATTTATGTGAGAAATGGTGTGTGTGTGTGTGTGTGTGTGTGTGTGTGTGTGTGTGTGTGTGTGTGTGTGTGTGTGTGTGTGTGTGTGTGTGTGTGTGTTTCTTTTTTTGCAATGTGTATGTAGATTATTAGATTATTCAACAGATTGCATTAACGGATGGTACGGCTCAAGATGCGACAACAGCTGTCAAAACTGTGTCGGTACCTGTGTTCAAAGTTCTGGTGTATGCTCCGGTGAGAAGCTTGGTTTAAAGATTTTAAATGTTTTTATTTAATTACAATTGGTGAGAGTACGTTTTTAATTCATTGAATTTTAATATAAATGGCATATATAGTTTATTGGAAAGTAAAATTTTGTTTAAAATTATAGATACAGGGAACTTTCTTATAGCTAAGGGAATGCGTTTAAGTAAGAGATGCTTTTGACATTCATATTTCTTTGATCTATATTTAATTTTCCAAACCGATCTCTCTCTCTCTCTCTAATTATCTTTTTCAACTTTCAGAGAAAAATTGATCTTTGAAATCTTAATCTTAATGTTCCGTATTTCCTTCTGTTTGCCCCAGCTCTTTCTCTACAAACACTTTGGAAATATTCTCTCAGACTGAGGGCACACAATGTTTACAATAGCACTATAGCACTAATGAAGTAATATGCCCTCAGTCTCACAGATACACAAAACTGCAAAATTAATAATAAAACAAACGTTTAAGAATCAGCAAAATATATTATGCTGCAGGTTCTTGTCATATAGCGATTTTGGATTTAAAAGTATGATTAAGCTCAAAGTTCCACTGTAGTCACTGTCACAATCAGGACTTTAATTCAGTTTCAGTGTGCTGGCACAAGGTGTGTCATGCTGGTAAATAATTCATAAGACATGGCATAAATACATCAGAATCAAGCACCTATGTCAAATTCAATAGTTTAAGAAAAAAAATGTCATTAGACTTACAAGTCATTTTCAACATATTCACATCAATATTTTAAAACTAATTTCAGAATGACTCTTCACTGATCAACCTTAGGTTAAGTTTAAAGTTTATCTTTAATTTGAGGTTTAATTCTTAATTAAAAAATTCTAAACTTTAGTTTTATGTGCTCTGAGATTCTTTCCTTAATTAGTACTTTTTCTACTCACAGGGTCTTTGTCACTTTCTCCTTGTGCTGGGGGGGGGGGAGAGATACACAAAACACCGTCAATGTCTCGATACGTGGTTCACGCCCAGGAACCCAAAGTACAGCGATCCTGCTGCTCTCGTTACGCTTTTCATTCGGCCTACTTCTCAACTCTTGTTACATTTCTCCTTACGTCTCATCTCGTTACGTTTCTCCTTACTTCTCATCTCTTAATTAGCAGTCATCCTCGCCGTTATTCTGCGACATGCCTCCATGGTCGCTTACTGCCTATCTGCAATATATCCTGTGCACCATAATGCCAAACTTCCACCAAATTTTCTTCTACTGCCTGGAAAATGGCCGATCACTGCGGTCTTTGCACACAGTCTTTTAAAAACCCGAGATAACTGTCCGTTTGACTGGTCCAGCTTGACAATGAGGGCGGATCTTACAGCACGCCATAAAAATTACAGCTGGGTAGACATCTGGCACTCTCTTGCAGTGTCTAAAATTTCTCTTAACTGGTTGCCAGCCGGCTATCAAAGAGATCCTTGCTACAAGGGAGGGAGAAACTCGAGGGTCTTCCCACCCCTCTGCCAAACACTACATTATTGGTGTTTCTCATCTGTTTCTGTCTCTGTCATCCCCTTTTATACACAAAATCATGTACAACATTTTCACTGGGCTGGCTGGCTGGACACCCCCACCCACTCTCAGCACACAACACCCACTCTCAGCATGCATGTAGTCTCGAATCTTGCTGACAAATTTTGCTGACTGTCCACGCTTTCCCCGTTAGTTGCGTTAGTTGCATGATATCAAATTCAAGTTTACGCTTTAGTGTTGAAAATAGTTTCCTGTTTTACCTACCTACTCAGATCACCCCTTATTTTTATTTTATTTGTTAAAACTACATTACCATGGTGACTCATCACCACCTGGCAAGAGAACACTAGTCATAGCAAGAAAGGGTTGTACACACAGAATGACACATGTAAATATAACAATATAAATCTCAACTTTCAATTAACTCAAAATTCTGCTTCAACAAACAAATTTCACAATAGCAATATCTATCTAACCTTAAACAATACTACTATCAAAATGTTATAGTGGTGATTTTAAAAACAAGTTGCATCTCAAAAACTTAGATCCAGTTTCCCTCAGGGAGAAAGTTAGTATCTCTGTGGTCTATCATGCTTCCTATACATGGTACAGCTTACTGTTTTGGCATTGCTGACAGCAGAGAGGTAAATGCATACGTCCTCGAAAAATTAATCACATGTTCCCATTCACTGGCACAGACTACTATCAACAACATTTTTCTCTTTCTTAACTAACGTTTCCACAATCAGATTTTACATTGTTAACAAAATAGTTATTTTATTCCTTTGCTATGTTTAAAATGGTTTGGCTGTTTAGATAACCGTTTAGAGTATGATGACAGAGAGAAAAAGGAGAGAAAAAATTTAAATAATATTCCCCCATATCCATGAGAGTCTAGTGATGATAATTTGCAGCCTTGAAGCAGGGGTGGGTGAGATGCGAATAAGGATGACACTGTAATCTCGAGCATGAACAACTTTAGTGTATGTCTTTGCTAGTGGAATATTTAGGTTATTGAGGTGTAAGCGACTACAAAATTACGAGAAAAGAAGACAAAAACAAGACAATAAGCTTATCTTTCTCTTCAGCTTATCAGAATGAAAGAAAGGAAAATCATCTACCAGTGATTTTACGTGATCAGTTCATATGATTTATGGTGCATCACCAACACATGCATCCTTATGTGTATGTGTGTGTGTGTGTGTGTGTGTGTGTGTGAGAGAGAGAGAGAGAGAGAGAGAGAGAGAGAGAGAGAGAGAGAGGGGGGTAATTTGCTTATACTTTAATTGGTTTTTAAAAAATAGAAAATACCAGTCCTCAGATTAGAAATTGAGAGACCATGGAATGTAAAAAGCAGAAGTGATACCTATAGTGATAGGAGCCTTGGGGAACATAACATCTGATCTGGAACACTATTTGAATAAACTCCCTGGAAACCACAGACTAACTCCACTACTCAAAGCAGCGCTCCTAGGAAGTGCTCACATCCTGCCTAAAACCTTGGATCTCCCAGAATCTTGGTAAGATTCCGATACCTTGTATCACAACTGAATCACAAGAATTACAGTCAAACAGAAGTCGTGGGAAGAAGCAATACTACTACTACTACTACTGAAATAAATGAACTGGACAGAAAGACAAGAAAACTATTTACAATACATAAAGCCTTACATCCAATAGCAGACGTGGACAGGCTTTATGTATCTCGAAAAATGGGAGGCCGAGGTCTCAAGAAAATCAAACATGTCATTGAAGGAGAAGCCATTGGTCTTGTGGACTACTTCCGGAATAACAACAAAGACGATCCACTGATGGAAGCAGTAAAGATGAGTGGACTGTACCACCACCCCGAGACAGAAACCTCTTTATGGCCAATATGCACGATAAGCCGATGGAATATCAACAAAACAATCAACGTACAAATGGGTGATAGAGGCAGGATTGAAAGCAGAAACAGAGGCACTCATCATAGCTGTGAAATATCGAGCACTCAACACGAAGAAAGAGAATGGATGCACCAAGTTGATATGTTCGCTAATATTATTGCAATTTACAATAGTCACTCACACTCCTTACACACCAAAAACACAACGGTTTTACATTTTATTATACTCTCACAAATTATTCTTTCGCAAATATCGTGTCTTTAAGTATCTGCCAAAACAAATATTAACTCTTTCAATAATATTTTTCAAGTAAGAAAGATAGTGAATTAGTGAACAAACGCTATACGTATATTAATTATATTTAACCATTTTCCATCAGAGCATTGATTTGAAGCCCATTGATTATGTGCCTTACAAACAAATATTATAAGTTTATAAAAGGAAATACTAATGTGACAGAAACCTTTATTAATATTTTTGTCTAACACCAGCGTGCCAGTTTGGTTGGTTTGGAAATGACTGTAACACACCTTGCAGTGGTCACTGCAACAGCAGTGTAAACTGCAATCGATTGGATGGATCATGCCCCCAAGGTATAATTTATTTTTAAAATGAAAAAGTATTCCTTTTACTTAAAATTATCGTACGCTTTCAATAATTACCTTACATCATCATAATAATATATATTCCTTAATATGTATTTTTATATGATTTTATGAAATTATTTCTTCAAAATTTAATCAGGTTGCCAGACTGGATGGTACGGATCCAGTTGCAATAACAGCTGTCCCAAAAACTGTTACAGTGCTTGTAATCAAAGTTCTGGTGCTTGTTTTGGTAAAACAATCAATTATAATAATAGTAATTAGCAAAATATACCATTAGTATCACTTTATCAACATCTAGATGCATGCAAACTTAATTGAACGTAAAACATATGTTTAAAATTAAAATTACTTTTGTGCACTTTTAGTTATTGAAACCATTTATACAATAGTCTTGTCTGGTTGTTATTGCCTCTTATCTCACTTCCTATCTCTAATTATTGTTTCCTATAGTTTTGCACATAAGGGCTTCTTACGTGTCCAAATATGCACCCTAAAGAATGATTAAATACAATTATTATAAAATAAACCCATTACTTACATACCTTCAATATCTTTGTTACTTTAGATATATAATAATAATAATAATAATAAAAATAATAATAATAATAATAATAATAATATAGTTTCTATTTAACAATCGAATAGCCATTAAGTTTTTATTTTCATTTATAATAGTGAAAGCATGCTTTAATTTTAATTAATATTTAAAGAAGTTTACTTTATGCAATTAGATTGGTTTATATTATCTCTAGTTTTATTTATTCAAGCTTTTTAATTTTTGTCTGTATATATATAGTCTCACCTAATGATATGGATCAACTAAAGGAAAAAGGTAAATATTATATTACGCATAATTCATATTTTTCATTCTTTCATTTACTTTCTTTCTTTGTACATATTATTGCAAATGTTTGATCAACTACTCAAAAACACAAAACACTATAAAAAAATGTATATCCTAAGATAGATAGATAGATTGATAGAGAGATAGATAGATAGATAGACAGACAGACAGTCAGACAGATAGGTAGGTAGATAGATAGATAGATAGATAGATAGATAGATAGATAGATAGATAGATAGATAGATAGATAGATAGATAGATAGATAGATAGATAGATAGATAGATTATGATAATTTTTAACTTAAATGAAGACCATATGTCAAATTTAATCAGGTTGTATTAGTGGATGGTATGGATCTAAATGCAGCTACAGCTGTCCTGTGAACTGTAAAGGTGCCTGTAATCAAAGTTCTGGTGCATGCTTTGGTAAGACAAGAAACTAAATTGAAGAAATAGTATAGAATTGATGGTTGAAATTTATTGACATGTGTGTTTGTGTGTGTGTGTGTGTGTGTGTGTGTGTGTGTGTATGTGTGTGTGTGTGTGTGTTTACACTGAAATTTAAAAGTATATTTAATATAAAATTAAAATATGTGTATTTTTAATCCAATAAATACATTTATGTAGGAAATTATCATTTTCTCTCTTTGTTTATCTCTATATGTCGTTTCAAGTCTTATTTTTCCACTTAACTTTCCCTACTTTATCATTGTATTGTATTGTGGATGGCTAGTGATGTGTACAACGCTTTTTGTTCTGTTCTGTTCTGTTCTGTTGCTGTCATCAAGTTAGGTCAGCGATAGCTGGTGTGAGAAATTCGTGTATATGTACCATGCTGTGTTAGAGTACATGCTTATATAGTTGTACCCTGCTTTAGGTAGTCATTAACTGAACTTGGGTTTTGTATAGTTAGATAATAAATGGCTTGTAGTTTGTATTTATGCATTCTTGTATTCTAGTTTATATTACTTTCTTTATATAGTTAATGATTTATTCATGTGATAATGGTTTTGTATAACACAACAATATGGTCATTTATTTTATTTTGTACTTTATATCTCAAAAGATGCATTAGGAAAGAGTTGTAATTTAAAGAGTATTCAACTTAGGTTTTATAGATAGCAAAATCATAGCATAGCTCTTAGTAGTTTAGAAGTAAATCAATTATAAACGAAAGTAAGAAAGTACATTAAAGACCCTTTGTAGGCATGTTTAACTAGCATGAGTAACTGCTGGATGAGTTTATTTGACAGCCAGTGCTAAGAGTCTAATGATTTATGTAGCTAAATGCATGTGCATCATTTTGTGTGTCAAAAATGTGTACAGATATACAGAGAACCATGAAGCCATCAAAGAGAAAAGGAGTGGTGGGCCGATGCAGCCATGTCTGTTGTATCGTGTAAACCGTAAACCGGTGCTGCATGTTGACATCTCTTGCTGTTGTCAAGCGTGTGGCGTATTGTCCTCCATTATTATTGTCTTTCATCTCCCATCCAATGGTGGCCCACTGCAGTCTATCACAGTTCACCCAACACTCCGTATCTTGTCCATGTCACCTTTTGCTTTCTTTCCTGTACTTTTATTTTGTTGCCTGCTTCATCTGTTTCTGGGATGTTTGATAGTTTTTATGAATATCTACAGCAATGCTTCAGATTGTAGATAGCAAACACCATTTAATCTTTTTTGAAGAGAATGTAGTTGAAGGTAAACCTTAATATGCGATTAGAGTAGAACTTGTGAACTCACATATTCTCACCACCTCACAAACAATTACAAACATTGCATTTTGTTTCTGTTTATTGACAGTTATATTACTTGAATATAACAGTTTGTAAGCAACTAAAATGAAGGTGTATTTCTTAACCTAATATAGTATATTTAAGAAGTAAGCGTATTGCTTATTTAATATATTTAATAGTGTTTAAAGTACTTGTATTTCCAGTGATATTACTTTAATTTTCTTTCCTTTCCTTACTTAATCAGTTTAATATTTCCCTTCTACTTATTTTATCTAATTTATCTGCTTTCAATTTGCGCGGCTATATATGTTACGACCTGTTCCACCTCACTCATGAGGCAGAAACTATGCCGCATATTGAATGACTGACCAGACGCTGAAGAATTTTTGATGACAAGAAGTTGTGACTTTATTAAGTAATAAAAGACTAATAAGACAGACTAATGGCTTTGATGATGAGTCGACATATTATCAAACGTCCATAAGATATCTTCACTTTGACTAAGAATGTGTAGGAAAGCTACGCTATGATGAATAGAATGCTTGCCAATCTAGCAGTACATTCCGGGGAAGATAGCGAATAGCCTTGAGCCAGACCTTGTTCATGCAGGGGTCCAGACATGTATCAGTGTCATCCTATGTATATCTATATTTGGTATTTCTAGGCAATGGAAAATAAGTATGTAGATGTGTGAGTAAAATTTCAAAAATAAAACTGAACACAAATTCCGCCGCGTAATAGTGTATTACTTTACCCTCTCACTTATCACACGATAAAATAAAAACGGTCTTCAGTATTATGTCTTTGATATTTAGCACCATGAAAGGATATAATGAATTAATTGCCGGATGCGTTTTGAACCAAAATTTATGATGGACAAAATCTTTCTTCTGAATAGGTGTTAATAATTTTAGTGATATTTCAGTATTGCCGTCATTATAATCATCGTAACCAGCATTTAGCATTGATAGCATCTGTTGTTAGTAGTAGTAGTAGCAGTAATTATTATTATTAGTAGTAGTAGTAGTAATAGTAGTAGTAGTAGCAGCAGCAGTAGTAGTAATTAGTAGTAGTAGTAGTAGCAGTAGCAGCAATAATAGTAGTAGTAATAGTAGTGAAATTGACTTTTAATGCACTTTTCAGTTTATTGCATTATTGCATCAAAGCAGAGGGCCATGAAGCCTAGTTCTACAGAAGGTAATGTACAATGCAAATAATTTGTTTTCATTTAAAGTTAAATAAAATGCACTCACTATAATTTCTTGTGCAGAATGTAATGGTACATACTATGGTCAAACTTGTCAAGAGGATTGTGGACACTGCTTTCTCAAAGAGGTTTGCAACATGGAAAATGGACATTGTTCGAAGTGTGAACCTGGATGGGAGCTACCACAGTGCAAAAAGGGTTATTACAAAATATATATTGTGCAAATGTAAATTGTTGGGCTTTGATTGTCATACATGTTGAAATGGAACAATCTTTTTTCGAATGTGATGAGCGTATCCAGGTGACATTCTTATGTATAAATTATGATGTAACTTATGTTAGTTATTTAGTTATTTTTTAAATTTATATTGATACTAATGCAATATGGAATACAATTTAACATGCGCCATTGCTTTTGCAGAATGTAATGATAGTTACTATGGACAAAACTGTACAGCTAAATGTGGTCACTGCTCTCAAGGACACATTTGCAACAAGGCCGACGGAAGTTGTTTGTCATGTGAGCCAGGATGGGAGCGACCTCTTTGTGCACAAGGTTATACAGAAATCTATTGATATTTAATTTATTATAAACGTAAATTGACTTACATGTGCACAGTATTAAGAAATGTTATTAAAATATTCTTTTAAAGTAATAGCATCGACCATTTATTTCTTTAGAATTTCCGTAGGGTGCGATATAAATAATTTAGAATGCTTGCGATTTACATAATTGATATCAGTAATATTAATGTCATAGGTCGAGGCTGTATATTCTGATTAGCTCACCTTGCACAATCATTTGATTTACTAAAGTATTTTCCACCCGTAATATAGGGTGAAAAATTAAAATTAATGCATTACGAGGAACATAAATGGATTTGTTTGGAAGGTTTGATGTAAAGCCACATTGCTAGCGAAAATTTGAGCCGTACGTTCCTCCCTCCACCCTCGCTTCCTTCCTTCCTTCCTCTATTCTTCCCTCACTTCATCCCTTTCTCATGGCTATGTGAAAATGTACTTATATTGTACGGGGGTAGGGGGAAGAAATTTTCAAACACTATTCACAAATTACTTATTATGGTATTTATTCCCATGAACGTGTTTACAATCACCACAACAGAAATTGTCAATTACACAATTTATAGAAAGGCCTGAAGATGCAAAACGCAATTCTTGTATTTTAGAATAAATGGAAGCATTTAGTCAAAGGAACATTGTGCAAAATATGTATGTCTGAATATATTTCTTTCTGTCTGTGGGGGTGTGGGTGTGGGTGAAAGACTGAGTATAATATAGCAGTATAAACTGAAGCATTTGACCAATTAAACACGCTCTACTTTGGGAGTTTAGAATCTGAATGTCTGTATGATACTTTGTCAGTGTATATATGTGTGAGTGCGTGCGATAGAGCGTGGGAGAAAGTGATAGAAAGAGAAAGAGCATATTACATTTATGTGTACATTTAAAGGCAGTAAAGCAAGAGTAATTTAATCGTCACCTTTTGAAGATGGTGATAAGAAAGGTGGGTGATTAGATCGATAGATAATGTGTTAGACAATGTGACAGAGTAAAACTGCCCAAACAAACAAATGCAACATAAAGCTGGCACTGGAAAATAATAGTCACGATGCGAGTGAAAATTCAATCAAATGGCCTCGACCGTGTTTATTTTATAAATAATTTGAACCGACTATGCATCCTAAAGCTGTCCATGTGATAAAAGACAAAAATCGTACCACGTTCTCGAAGGTCGCGAACGATTTAGCATCGTTCCCCCCAAAGTCGTTTGCTGAATGATGTGAATGATGCCATGCGGAAAAAAACAAAAAACAACAACCCACTTCTCGAAGGTCGAGGACACTTTAGCGCCACTCTCCAAAATGTGCAAGTGCTCGAAGGTAAAGCTGACCAAGTGAAAAAAAAATCCCACGTACTCAAATGAATGCGTTATACGCAGACAGAGCTGGAAAACTATTTATATAGATTACTGCATCTAAATCTCTCTTTATAAATGACACTCTAGTGATTGATAATATTATCATTTACTATTTGCGTACTATTTCAAAATAACGTAGAGTTAAAAAGCCGAATTTTACACTATAATACAAGAATAAAGTTTATTTATGTTTATTGAACACTGAATCTAAATAAATTACACACAACATATATAATCGCCATAATTCCCACTAGTGCAACAATTGTTAAAGAGGAAAGTAAATATTATTTGACATGCATAACTGGAAGCCACCTCCTTGTCAAGGTGATAGGTTTCACTAATTTATCTTGTTTTATATAAATTGTATCTAATACTTATGATAACTGGACATCGATGTTCATATATCTGTTGTTAAAAGAACATACAATACAGTATTTCCCTGCAGAATGCAATGAGAGTTACTACGGACAAAACTGTACAGCTAACTGTGGTCACTGCTCTCAAGGACAAATTTGCAACAAGACAGACGGAAGTTGTTTATCATGTGAGCCAGGATGGGAGCCACCTCTTTGCACACAAGGTTTTACAGATATCTATATATATATATATATTATTTCTTTATTTACCATTCATTTCTTTACGTATGTATATGATTTTCGTGAATAGTTCATTAAACTTTATGAAAATATATGTTACATAACGGCTCCTATTTACGACCCTGACTCAGTATCAGGATTTAAAGTTATTAATTTTAATATTCACACCTATACTGATGACAAGATAGTTACATATTCACCCTTCAGTCCTTAGATTTCTTTGAATTCTGGCACCTAATGTACTGTCAGATAAATTCGTGTAAATCATGGGATAGAAATAATTATCTCAATTTGACTGATTACAATATAGGAGATAATTTGTATCACTTTCATCTCCCCCCACCAACCCTCAGTCACACCTATAATTGAGTCAATTCGTCATTAAGATAACAAGAGTAAATTTTAATAGTTTACAATAAAAATGAACAAACAATCTGTTAGAAAAATACATATATGTGGGTTTTCCCGAGACCGCCTATTTTGTCTTTGATCTATCTTTCCCTTAGTCTTGCCGACCTATGGGGCACCACTGATGACCTCACACACACACACACACACACACACACACACACACACACACACACACACACACACACACACACACACGCACGCACGCATGCACACTCACACACACACACACACACACACACACACACACGCACGCGCACGCGCGCACACACACACACACACACACACATGGATATTTAGTCATTGTTGGAATTTTACTGCTTGACTCTAAATGAAAACATGAATAAATTGTTACTTACAGTGCGCTAAGTTTACACGTTATAAAACATATTATAATGCACGTTTACATATATTTAACAAGCCCCCATCCACCTAATATTACTCTAACATAAGTTTAATATCTATGCATGAAGGTTAATAAATTTAACAAACAATTATTAATTCAAAAAACAAACATACAGCATATGAATATAATCAAAAGAGTATTGACATTTTATTACTTCACAAACATGTTTGATTAACTCGTTCAGTTTATCATAACATCGAAAATTCATCATAGAAATAAAAGTGGAGTTTGAAAGATAATTATAGTCAATGAGCATAAACCTGTTAATGATGGCGACTCACTAACGTGTGTTTACAATCATGCAGATTGCAACAAGTCTATATCTCTCTTGTTGGATGATGGTCCCACATATCCCTTCTAGGCACATTTATACAACTGTTTCAAAGTCCATTCTCCATCAATCAATTCACCACCAAGCTAACAGCCACCTTTCACAACTGGACTTTCTTTTTGCCACTCCAAATTCAAAGTGAACAGAGAATAGAATTTTCTACAGCAAATAAACTTTTTAATCTCAGCCTATTGGCTGGTCTCTGTCTCATAGATCATAACCATTGGATAATAAATATAAAAAACTACTAACAACTTTGTATTACATCATTAGCAAATCTAAAATATTCTTGCCTCGAGCGTTTACTTCATACACAGACACTTTCAAAAATACTTTCATTAGGAATTGTCACCCAAGGTCGGGTGACAATTTAACAGTTTATATAACAAATCAATTTTAAAATAAGGAGATGCAAATTTACTCCACCAAAGTATGTTTCTTTCTTCCGTATGCTCAGACAACTATCATGGTTATAAGAGATGTATATGTAGAGATCCTACGGCTGATATGATTTTTTTTTGTGTGATATGTACTTCATTTATCAAGTATTCTGATTAACACTTGGTAAGTTAGCAATATTTTAATAATAACACAATTTTAATTTAAAGAAAATTATAATTGCAGGCCATTCAACTAATGGTATGATTTGTGTGTTAATTTAAAGCTGCATTCATGATATCAGCACATTGATTTCTTCTTCTAGCACTCACGATAGATGTTCAAGTCCGACTAACAAGGAATGATACCACCTCGTATTCTAAATACATTAATATGTAGGAAAGTGGAGTCGATAAGTTCGACCAATGATAATCAAGAAATTATGTTTAGCATTCTGTTAAAGGCGCGAAAAGATATTAAATCATGATCTACTGTGTTGCTTCTAAATCGTGAATGTGTTTTAGAATACATTTAGTAGCCACATGGTTTATTGAATATCAAACTAGCAACACATTTCTTTTTTCTTTCTTTCTTTCTTTCTTTCTTTCTTTCTTTCTTTCTTTCTTTCTTTCTTTCTTTCTTTCTTTCTTTCTTTCTTTCTTTCTTTCTTTCTTTCTTTCTTTCTTCATTCCTTCCTTTCCTCCTTTCTTTCTTTCTTCTGGTCTCTCTGTTTGTCAATCCATATCTCTATACATTTGTTTAAACTCGTGTTATTTTAGCATATAAATAAGAAATAGCTCATCTTCATCATTATATATACCAAGGGTTACAGTTTTCAACACTGATGCATGTTCATTTTAATTTATGCAGAATAATATGTTGTGAATGATTTTAGCTAAAAAATTCATTGTAAATATGCATTTTTTTTTACAATGCATACCCATTACTTTCAGACATGTAATATATATTACATTTATGCAAATTAATCTCTTATCGTGACTGTTGCAGCTGCTAACTGCGCCCGTCCAGCTCAAAGTAACTGTGATGGGTCGCAAGTTGGGGATGGAATTGGCAGTGCTGTCAGTGGTGCTGTTGTGGTTATCATTGCAGAAGTGTTATTGTTTTTAGTATACAGGTAATACTTGCGTGTTTACTCATGTACGCGCACACATACATGTCCATGTATTTCAATGGGGTACTGACAGGGTGCCTATATAGCACGTCCTCACAGTCTTCATATCTAGTACCTAGTTGAGTAAATTAAATATACTCAACTCGAAAGTTGTATTCTAGGAGTGAAATAAATTCAATTGTGAAATGTCTATTTCTTAAGCAGGCTTTGGACTGGTGCTCTCTTAGTAAATAAACGTTCGCCAATCAAACTGGGGCTGTTTTAATGTTACAATTAACTATCATGCTTTTCCTCTTAATCAAACTATCCAGGATTTAATTAATTAATTTAATTTAATTAAATTAAATTAAATCTCATTTTGAAAACGTGGAACTTGTCCAACGCATTCCTTTTAGTGGAGCCTTCAGGAATCTGTTTATGTTACGTTTTCTCACATATTGACATATTGTCTGATAGCCGTACTTTCATCTTACTTTTGTTGTCTCGCTTGATCTATTGTCTGTTTTGTATCCAGTATTCCAGTATTAATGGAGTCAAAGGCAGTAAACATGAATGTGATCTTGGCAGGTAGAACTGTGTAACCACACGTCATTATTGAACTCTGAGATAGTCAAATTCGACACGTTAGTGGTACATTAATTCTGCTTTCACTGGTGAATTATTCCTGTATGTATTGTTGCACTAGTCCTGCTTGTAGTGAAACACTAGTCCTACCTGTAGTGGCACACTAGTCCTACCTGTAGTGGCATACTAGTCCTGCTTGTAGTGAAACACTAGTCCTACCTTTAATGGCACACTAGTCTTATTTTATAGTGGTACGCTAGTCCTGCTAGATGTGGTATACTAGTCCTGCTTTCAGTGGTACACTAGTCCTACTTGTAGTGAAACACTAGTCCTACCTGTAGTGGCACACTAGTCCTGCTTGTAGTGGTACACTAGTCCTGCTAGTTGTGGTACACTAGTCCTGCTTTCAGTGGTACATTAGTCCTGCTTTCACTGAGTTATAAGTAATGGTCATATCATGCATCAGAAAAAGATGTCTTGATTGCCATCACTTCACTAACTTTTTGATCTCTGTTCTTTACATTTGTAGGGCTGTGCAACCACTATCAGTGTGTAATAAAATGTCATCTAACATTTTCGTGTTAAGTATAAAGTTGCTTAATTATGTGCAATATTTTCTCAGCTCACACTATGTTTTATTTGTATTGGAAAATTTCTCACTTCTGTTATTCGACTGAGCGTGTCTATACTTTAATTTTATTCTCATTCTGTAATACGTTTCTCTATTCTATATTTTTCTCAATCATTTGGTGTTGTTCTTATTTCTTAAAAAGAATTCTTTCTCCTTCTTTCTGTTCATTTTTCTCCTGCTCTCTGCCTCTCCGTAACTCTATCCTTCGTGTTTCGTTGCAACTTATCTTTAGCAACATAATTCGTTTGGTATTAACTTTAATAATTAAAGCTCATACAACCTTCACCTTATTTACTGTTTCAGAATACGAAATAAATCGAATCAAACATATTTAAAAACAAACAAACATTGAATTGCCTTTAAATGTAAACTACAAACAAAAAATGTAGAAAGAAGAAGAAACTAAATTTCTCCCACGAATATTATATCGTTTTGTAGTGAAAAAATTATTAGAATATTTATCAACCTTTATGCTGATTTAAATGGCAAATCTTAACAAAATAAACAGAATGAACTGAAGACGTTTTACAATATCGCAAGTAACGTAGGAAATATCACCACATCCGCCAGTAGGGAGTGTAAACAAAATAGCACAAAAATGTTCTTGGTGTGTAGCTGCAGGCTTAATATACCAACAATAAATATTGACATCTATAGGACCACATGATCAGCATAAAGGTCAGTAGATTTCCTTAACACTTTCAACTAGAACTTACCACAAAACGTTTGACTCTCCTTGATCACCAGAATTTGCTATCAGCACTGATAAACTCACAGGCAAGGTTCTGACTAGTGTTATGTACTTTGAGTTTAGACTAAATGCATTGTGTGCTCTGCCATCAGTACTTAAATTTAGCAGCAACAACAAAACATAACGACAAACACTCATTTGCTTGACACTTAACTAATTTTGAATCATCAAGAAATATTGCATTAAATGTTCCATGAAAATAAACCTTAAATATCCAGGCATGTGAAGGGCATTAGCAACGAATCCACCATTAATTCTCATTTGAGACCTCTGTGAATGTTTTCAAAGTCAGTCTATTATAATAACTGTCACATAGTTTTACCATATCTTGTTAAAATGTCATTTACAGTAATAAACAAATTATTCTGTTAATTTTTCAAAGACGGAGGAGAAACTCAGAAAAGAAACAAGCAACGGAGAGAGGAGACCAATCAGTTCCAGATGACATACGTAAGTCTGACATTTAAAAAGAAAATAACGTTCAGGCAACTGTTATTCCAAACTAGAAAATAAACGAAAACTTTGGTAGAAATAACGGGCGGCGAAGATTTGGTAATAAAACATATATCTTGCAAAGATGCACACATAACACACTAGCACATGCATACACACATTTGAACATGTGCATATAAAGTAAGCATCGCATATAAAATCACTTGACACATGTATTGTCTTACAAAACGTATCGTCAAAGAACCTTTCTGATTACGTGTAACTTCTAAGAGGCGAAAATAAAACAGAAAAAATGAGATAATGGAAAAAACGTTGACTATGTTTTGTATTTGACATTATACAATAAATGTAAAATATTCCTGCTACAATTGACGACGACGATGATAATGAGGATAATAACGACCATGACTATGATTAAGGGATATACTTCCTAGCACCGTTTAATATAGCAATACTTTCTCAAAATACATATAATAAATATAATAAAGTTATTTGAGAAATTAAAATAATTTTGACTTAATATTTCTTCGTTACAAAGCAATAATTTGCAATTATAATAAAGATCAGAAGCGATACATTAATTTATTAATGGAACTACCCAATCGTAGGAAGAAAGGGAATGAGAAAGTCATAAAGTACCTCTACAGTAGACGGAAAATAACATTTGTGTACGAAAATAGATAGAGAAGTTTATTTCAGTGGTACGATATGCGTACTGCACGACACCCAGGAAGATTATTTTCTTATTGCCATTAATCCATGCACACTCTAGTTTAACAATGACATAAAAGTTTTGATCAGAAGTCTTAATTAGATAGTGAATATGCTTAGTCATGTTGTAATGTGTTTCTATTTCCATAATTTCATTTTCTTTCAGAATTACAAGTTAGTTAATGAATATTTTAATTAAGTCATTGGTCAAACATATCACTTGCCAAAATAATATTTTTGACTCTCTTACATCAGTTACAAATTTACAAGTTCAGTATTCATCCGGTCCCAGGACGGAAGAAATACATTGCGATGAAGACAAACATTTTGAAACAACGTATGACAAGCTGGAAAGAAACGCATTGTACGAGAACTCTAAAGAACAATCAGTGTACACTGGACTCTCGAAAGACTAAGGCAACGGGGCATTAACATCGAAATAATGTTACTGTATTTTCCTTAGTAGTGACATCATTTCTACCACCACCACCACCAAAATCATCATCATAACCACCACCACCACCACCACCACCACCATCATCATCATCATCATCATCATCATCATCATCATCATCATCATCATCATCATCATCTTCTTCTTCTTCTTCTTCTTCTTCTTGTTCTTGTTCTTGTTCATCATCATCATCATCATCATCATCATCATCATCATCATCATCATCATCATCATCATCATCATCATCATCATCATCATCATCATCATCATCATCATCTTCTTCTTCTTCTTCTTCTTCTTCTTCTTCTTCTTCTTCTTCCTTCTTCTTCTTCTTCTTCTTCTTCTTCTTCTTCTACTTCTTCTTGTTCTTGTTCTTGTTCTTCATCATCATCATCATCTTCTTCTTATTCTTCTTCCTCTTCTTATTCTTCTTCCTCTTCTTCTTCCTCTTCTTCTTCTTCTTCTTCTTCTTCTTCTTCTTCTTCTTCTTCTTCTTCTTCTTCTTCTTCTTCTTCTTCTTCTACTTCTTCTTGTTCTTCTTGTTCTTCTTGTTCTTCTTGTTCTTCTTGTTCTTGTTCTTCTTCTTCTGCTTTTTCTTCTTCTGCTTCTTCGTCATCATCATCAATTTGATTATAACAAGATAACATGCTAGCAATAAAAACACATGAAAGGGATATTTATTATAAAATATAACTTTCTTTATACTTTGAATCTCATATCTTAGGTATAACGATCTGATTTCGTGTTGATGCTATGATAAACTGAGAAAGGAAAAATGCTGTATGCAAATAATTGGTACACACCTTGTTTCCTTTCACACAAAATACTATTATATTTGCTTGCTAGATTTTCGTATGTTAATTGCAAGATGCATATTGATGTCTATTGAAATAAAATAAGTAGTGTTGTGTTCGCGAAATAATATATATTTATATTGAAATAACAAGTCTTGCTATTTATATATTTACACAACTACAATACGTTATAGTTTGTTATAGCAGTGGTTCGCACCATTGCATGTTACATAATAGTGTTAAGAATGAAAAATATACACAGATAAACTCACAATCTTTATTTGATGATACGGAGCAGAAATAACATTCATAAGATTGTGAGTCATAGTGCCTGTTAATATTGCTCAAACAGAGATTATAAATATCACCTTTAAAAGAATACACAATTTAGTAGATTTGCAGAGCGAAATCAGTCAAATTGTCTATCTCCGACAGCAGTCCCTGACCACATTGAGGCTGAGCTATACAGTTTACATTCGTTACCGTTTTATTTTTGTATTGCCTATCTTCTACAAACTCATTTATTGTATGTTTGGCCGTTCATTGTTTTCTTTTCATCAACATATTTATTTGTGCCTAGAACCAGAAATCATTTTCCAACTTAACATTATTATTGCTGCAACAAACAAACACTAAGATGAGTAGCCATGGCAATCAATTTCATGTGACCAATCTACAAGGAATGCTAGCAATCGCATAATATATGTGTTTACTTGTGGGGAGTGTATACGACCCTGTTATAATATTAATTATCAAGATTTTTACTTTCTTGTCAAGTATCAATACTATTAACAACCACCAAGCCTATCCTACTCCTCCTATAACTATGTTAACTCTGGTTGTAGCAATCTAGTGAGAAAATCATTCAGTAAAACACAATACTATATCCTCCCTTACTGAATTTACATTAGGTCATCCAATACAGGGCTCGCTCCAGCTGATCCTAATTAATTTGTGTTCAAAGAATTAATTAGGATGTAGAAAATATAACAATATTTTATTGACAAAATACCAAACTGAAAATTACATATACAATGAATTAAAAGTGAACACGTACCATAACCCTAACAATATCCCTTCTATACAATTTTAACAGTTCAGTTCAGTTCAATCAGTCAGTCAGTCAGTCATTCAATCAACCAATCAATCAATCTGGTTAGGTAGGCAGAGGTATGTAAATAGATAGATAGATAGATAGATAGTACGGTGGAGTAAAGTTGTTTATCCCTATGTCTATATTTAATTGTTATATTAATTGTTTAAATGCCAAAGTGACCCGATCTTGTACACTGCTTATAATATTTTGCAGTATACAACTCAGGTAGAGATTGTGATAGAAAGTGCTGATACAATCCAAACCAGTTCCAACTGGATGAGTAGTTTTTTCTGACTAATAGTCTCATATTTGTTTATAACAAATTCATCCAATGGTGATGGACTGAAAGTTATCTTATTCTCTATTCTAATCACATTGAATTTGATATAATTCGAGTCCGGTCATAAGGGTGATCGTTAGCTTATGGTGAGTTAACTGATTGATAAAGGAAAAAATAACTTTGAAATATTTCACAAATATTTGCTATTGATCTAAGATTTGAACTGGAGAATTGTTTTGTGTAAATGAACCATTATTTCTAAGTTTACTAATTTGATTATGTTGTACATTAACCTGTGAATTTTGATCGATTTTATATTTCTTATTTTGTGTGTGCGTGTGTGTCGGGCTAAGGAAATTGTTGCAAGATTTGTAAGTTGAGAATGTATATAAAAGAGAAAGGAGTTTTAGAGATGAAATATGCCTGAAATTTAGCACTGCCTTAATTTGACTTTTGCAGAGCAAAACAAGTCTTTTTTCACTTAAGGCTGCAGTGATTACTGTACTCTACCTGATCACGTTGGTGAGTGAATCCAGTGTAATCGTCGAATTTAACAGTAAATGTTTGCTATAAGTTGATTGCTGTGAATTCCTTTGAGGGCCAATCTGGCAAAAATTAAAGCTTTTGGTTTGGTCTCGAGAATTCACGAAGATTATTTTGAACATTTCTTGTGATGTTTTGAGTGAATGCTCATGAAGATTCTAGAAATCTACACACGATGTGCTTTTGATATTGCTTGCAAACTTCTGGGTGATTCTCTATGGTGTTCTTGTATTCACATCAAATATTCTGGAACAGTTGTGTAATGTGCATAGGAGGGGTACATTTGACTGTCATCTAAATAAGAATGACAGTGACTTGTTGTAAACAGCATGATTGTGAACAAATGCTGGCGACATCCGCGATCATTGAAACGGTTATGTACATTGACTTTAATTATTTCTCTGAAACTCCACTCTCATTTCCGTGATGATATCCATGAACTTGGTTTATAAATATATATATATATATATATATATGTTAAATTGATTGCTAATGTCTAAGCTAGGATAAAATGATTGTCCTACGTTAATCGAACATTGTTGTAAGTGATGTAAATGTCAATGCCATTTTGATTATATTCATGTTATATATTTGATTATTTATTTAATACATTTATTGTTAAATTTATTGACCTTCTTGTACTTATTAATAACCATATGATGAAGAGACAGTGGGTGGATATGAGCTTGATAAATAGATAAATAGACTAAAAGATGGATTTACCTTCTCCTTTAGTAAGACGTTTTCCACCTATGGAAAAAATGTGTGATGATAAATGTTTGTCTTTAATTTTGTGTAAGAGTAAAATCATTCACAACGCCTGCATATCCGCCAAGTGAGAGAGACGAGTGGTGACTTCTGGAGTATTATTAATAGCACAAATTATGATTCTCATCATATGCAATTAGCTATGGATGATTAATGTTAACAATAATCATAACCAATAACTGGAATGGTGTTAGTGTCACATAAAGTGGGTAGGGTCTCCAAGGGTTCAGCACTAATTTGTTCAAAATTTTTAAACTATTGTCAAAGTGTTTAATTAATAAATTTGTAAAACGATTGTTGAAAATTTTGTAGAGCTTAGAACATAATTTATAATCCTAGTCTATCAACAGAACAAGAGAAGAGATAGTTGACTAGCGAAATAGACATTTAGAAAGTCTTATCTTACTCTTTATTTTTATAACACTATCTAGAACTTGTCCGGCTTTATCTATACACTTTTCTCTTTTGAATCTTTTCGATTAACTTTATGACTTATATTATTAAGTGCATATTGTATTGAAACATGTGTTTATTATCACAAGAAATACAAGTAAAGGAAAATTAGAAATTCATCTATTTCTAATATGCATTGTTTTTAATCAACCTGACTTAATACTGCAAAAGGATCGTATATTGGCTACATAGGAAGATATCGATTTTAAATGATTATCAATTCTGAATGTTTAGTTTTAAAAAATGTGAAAACTTCGAATAATCACCTTGCCTTGGAAGAGTTTATTATGGTTCTATATTACTGTTTAACAATTAAAGACGGACCAGTTTGAAACGTTTAGAAAATAAAACAACATACGAAAATACTTACATCCATGTATAAATGTTAGTATAATTTGTAAATAATCAATAACACTGATATACATATATATATATTGGATTTTAGAAAAATGTTCATTCTATTTTAATATGAATAACACATTCATTAAATTAAATTGAATATTTAAAAAATCTTTTTAAAAATGTATTTACTTTATACTAATATATATGTTGTGCCACAATGATTTTGTATATTACATTATTTAGGAGCACGCTTTATCTCTCACCGTTTCGTGTGTTTGTGTTTTTATGTGTACACGCGCGAGCACACACACACACACACACACACACACACACACACACACACACAAACAGGAACACCAAACAAAAACCTTGTTAAAGAGAACGTACGCATAGAGAATATTTATTCAAAGAAAAATACTTCAACCGTAAGCCCATCCCTCTCTAGCGAAAGAGGAATAGACGTTCAAAAAGAAAGAATTTTAGTTATTTGTAATTGTATGGCGAGCACGTAATTCATTATCTCAACACTAAATCACGTCAGTGAGTAGCTATATGGTGACATCATTTGTAGTTCTGAGCGTTTGTAGGTGTGTCTTGTGGTTTTAATGCATTGCAAAAACTAAGTGACTTTGTTCTCTTTTGAAAATTACAAGAATACACACTGCGTGTGGGACAAACTGGTAGTATTATGTTAGCTTGCCTTACAGAGTGTGTGTGTGTGTGTGTGTGTGTGTGTGTGTGTGTGTGTGTGTGTGTGTGTGTGTGTGTGTGTGTGTGTGTGTGTGTGTGTGTGTGTGTGTGTGTGTGTGTGTGTGGTGCTTGCGTGAATGTGCGTAGGCGTGTGAGTGTTAGAAGATAAACTGAGGGGAGTGCGAGAAAAAATAATTATGCAACAAAACATATACACGACCTTTTTTTTTAAAGGGAGAGAGATGAAGAAAAGAAGGGGTGAGAAATAAATAGAATGTGAAAATGGAAGAATTGAGTAAGAGAATGATGGGAAAGGAGAGGGCGAGAAAGTAAGAAAGATGGAAGGAAGGATAATAATAAATAAAGATGTTTTAATGAAACGTTACCAGGAGACAGAGGAGATGAGGAAATAAAGCGAAGATAAAATGGAGGAGAGGTGGTATGCGCAAGAGAAAGAGATGATTGATAAACAAAGTGTGTGATTTCACTGATATTTACAAAACATGAGCGATTTGACGAATGGTTTTAAAATTAAATTCATCCATTTGAAAGGTATGAATATTCATAAACGATACATCTGTTTAATCACGTTTCACATAGATACAACTGAATATTACCTAATATCTAATAAATATATCAACTTGTATATGATAAATGCAAGTTCATGACCACAGGCATTGACTAGAGTCTTAAACAAAACCGGTACATTGTGTTTGTAATAAAAAGAAGGTGAAACAGGTTTTCGAAAGAAAGAGGAAGTTACCTGACCCAAAACACGTCTTGAAGTAGGTCACGTTGGAAATCTAAGAAGCTGTAGAAAGCCATGCGCCACACTAAATAACTACCCTTGTGTACTTCATGCAGACATGAGACCACTCTTTCAACTGTGGGATGTATTTAATTTTTCCTCTTGATACAGCTTTGAGAAAGACATGTCGACAATGGGTCACGTAGACAAACATTACACTGCAATACTCGTTTTATTGTTTTTATATGTGGTCAACTGCCAACAACATATAGGTAAGCTTTTGAGTACATATTATGGTTGATGATTTAAATCCTTTGTTGAGATTCATATATATGGTATATATGTTAATAACTACTCATAATGGTGAGAATTTGATTTTCATATGTTAGTACACGTTTGCCTTAATTCACGAAGAACTGTTACTAATCATACACATAATTATATAGTTCATACTATAATCCATAGATGAGTGCAAAGCACTCAAGATATTTATTTATTTAATTAATTATATACAACCAACTTTGCTTCTTTTAATTTTGTTTGTACGGGATGTCTTCCTCAAGTCATTCATGTGTTATGTAGTTTTTTACGTGGGCGAAATTGCATTAGCAATCTTTTGCTTTCTTAGTTTAAATATTTATTTACATTCCAAATGAATTCTGTTTGTGGACTCCTTTTGTTCAGGATATTTCCGGGTTTACCTGACTACCTGTCATTGAAGGTGAAATTTAGACTTTGACAGCGAACAGCAAACACGGTGTATAAACCTTTAAATTATTTCAAGCTTTGCTCTTACATCTTGTCCGTGTCCTACTGGATAGTCGCCTTACACGTTCTATCTCCTGCTTAAAACGTCATTTCTTCAATAGCACGCGTACCTATAATGGAATGAATACCCTCGTTCGTGTGGTATTTTATCCGTTGCCTGTTTTTTTTGACCGACTTGCGTAGGGTAGGATTACACCCCTTTTCCTTTTTCTATAGAAAAACTTTACTATGGACAGGTCTGTATGTAGACTTATTAGTCATAATATTTATTTTTAAAATAACAATTATTGCTATTTACATTAAAAAATTTAAGACATGGAGCAACTATATATGCTCTCTCTCTCTCTCACTCACTCACACAGAGAGAGAGAGAGAGAGAGAGAGAGAGAGATCCTACATGAGGGAAAATGGTGAACAGCGCATTAGCTAATAATACGGTACTGTTTGAGAGTTTTTCGAAAGAAAATAAATTCTCTAATTTTCTACATTGCATTATTATTAAGTATACTTACAACTGCAGTTAATAGCGCCATTCGTAGATCATATAACTGCTCCTATGAGTGCTTTCATGTTAAGATAGCAAAAGACGTGGTCACGTCCTGCAGATATACACATATAACCAATGACCCATACTCTGCATCGGCACTTGTAGATATCTTGTATCACAAATAATTACCAATATTTGATATAATCCATTATTATAAAGTCACCCCAGAGTACAGCGGCGACAACAAGAAAAATACTTCAACCTTCTTGAGATGATTATATTTATAAATGATTGACGATGATTGAAATTCTTTTGGAAATATAAGTTAGTATGTTTGCTAATGTTATTAATCTAGAGTGAGCTGTTTTTATCTTGCTGATGCCACATACATACTATTTCTTATAGTGTGACATAGCAGAGTTGTCTGCTCCTAATTTAATTAAATAATATATTACTTGTTTAATGTCAGATTGACTGACCTTCGAGTGCTGTGCGTTTTGAAAGTACCAGAGTTAAATAAAAACTCGTGAAGAGAATGTACTAGAACTTGCTGATATAATCTAAACTGGTCTTTTGCGCGTGGGTAGTATTTATTATCCAATGGTAAAGATTTACAAGGAAACTAGCCAAGTACTGAAATATTGTGTGACAGTAAATGTCGTTAATGTTGTGGAAAAGAGAAAACGTTTACAATGCCCGCATATCCGACTAGTTAGAGAGACGAGTGGTGTCTTCTGGATAATTATTAATAACATAAATTAAGATTCTCATGATTTTTAATTATGCGTGGATGATGAATAAGAATACTAATTATAACCAATAATTATGGTGGCGTTGTGTCACATATAGTAATTATGCCAGCTACAGAGGAAAATGTTATCTTTGTGCCATTCTATCGTCTTCTGGATCTGAAGCTCGATTTCTTCCAGAAATATCATCCACGACATATGGTCTGCAATCTTGGAGAGGAGGTTTTGCAGCAGCACCATTCGCTACTGTATATCATCACTGCAGATAAAGGGAGTTAAGTAGCCAAACCTGTGTATCACTGCAGATAAAGGGAGTTAAGTAGCTAAACCTGTGTATCACTGCAGATAAAGGGAGTTAAGTAGCCAAACCTGTGTATCACTGCAGATAAAGGGAGTTTAGCCAAACCTCGAAGTCGCTCGCTATTGTAAATCTAGTTTCTAAACCTAAACTTCAACCGAAGGGACGGGGAGAAGGTAGCAAACATGCTCATTTGGATTTATTTGTATCATTTGTATTATTTTTCGTTTGAAAATGACGATTAGTAGATGATATGTGTTGCCATGGTTACGGACTATTGCCAAAAGTAGTAATTAACATATGTTTAGCGAGTATGACTTCATTGTTTACACAATCTCTCAATTTATATAATTGCAAGTAACCAGCGAAAAGGTAATGACTGAGTAGAGAGAGATTCGTTGAACTAAAGAAAATAAAGTAATGCATGCTGTTTAATCCCTTCATTTTAAGAATACATTATATGAGAAGGTCATAGGTCATCATATAATAAATATGTAATGAAATAAATGATATTGGATTTTTTAGAACGATTGTGCATTTCAAACAGCAACAACACAAAAGAACAGATATAAATACTTGCAATCATGTATAAATATTAGTATAGTTTGTAAATAGTCAATAATACTGTTACCCAAACAAACATATAGACTATAGAGAATTATATTTACACACACGCACATACACAAGCGTACATAGCAACTGTTGTTTAATCACACACGCACACACACATACACACTCACATACACACACACGCGTACATTACAACTATTATTTTACTCACACAAACACACACACACACACACACATACACACACACACACACAAAACACCAAACAGAAACCGTATGCACAGAGAATTTTTTATTCAAGGAAAACATTTGTTGACAAGAAAAATACTTCAATCCTAAGCTCATCCCACTCTAGTGAAAGAGGAGCAGAGCTGGAAAATCAAGGAAATAATTTTAGTTATTTGTAATTGTATGGTGAGCGAGTAATTTATTATCTCAACGCCAAATCACGTCAGTGAGTAGTTATATGGAACCAATTTGTAGTTCTGAGCGTTTGTAGGTGTGTCGTGGTTTTAATGCATTGCAAAAAAACTAAGTGACTTTGATCTCTTTTGAAACTTTCAAGCATACAGTGTATGTGGGACAAACTGGTAGTATTATGTTAGCTTGCCTCACAGTTTGTGTGTGTGTGTGTGTGTGTGTGGTTCTTGCGTGCGTATGCGTGTGGGTGTTTATATTTGAGTATTAGAAGGTTAGCTTCAAAGAGAGATTGCGAAAGAAAATAATTATACAACGAAACATAGACAGAAGTTTTAGAAATAAAGATGAAAATAGGAGGGGTGAGAAATGGACAGAATATTGAAATGGAACGACAGAGGAAGAGAGAGGGAGGAAAGTCAGGAAGGAAAATACTAAATAAAGATGATTTAATAAAACATGACGAAGAAATAACGAGAGTCAGACAGAGAGCGAAGACAGAATGGGGGAGAGGTGGTGTGTGTTCGAGAATGAGATTGATAAACAAGGTGAGGGATTTCAGGGATACTTCCAATATATGAGCGATTTAACGAATGGTTTTAAACTGAAATTCATCCATTATGAAGATATGATCTGTTTAATCACATTTCACATAGATGAATTTTACCTAATATCTAAAAAATATATCAACTTGTATATGATAAGTGCAAGTTCATGACCTCAGGCATTGACTATTTCAACCAAAACCGATACATTGCATTTGTAATAAAAAGAAAGTTGAAGGTTTTCGAAAGAAATAGGAAGTTACCTGACCCGAAACACGTCTTGAAGTAGGTCACGTTGGAAATCTAAGAAGTTTTAGAAAGCAATGCGACACACTAAGCGACCACACTTGTGTACTTCATGCAGACATGAGATCACTCTTTCAACTGTGGGATGTATTTAATCTTCCCTCCTGATACAGCTTTGTGAAAGATATATTGACAATGGGTCATGTAGACAAACAGTATACTTTAAAACTAGTTTTATTCTATTTATATACCGTCAACTGCCAGCTACATAAAGGTAAGCTTTGAGTAAAATATTATTTGATTATTTAAATTCTTTGTTGAGAGACATACTATTCGTATTTATGTTAATGACGTAAAGTCACGTAATACTGAGAATTTGATTTTCACATGTGCGTACCGGATTACCTTTATTTACGAAGAACTGTTATTAATCATACACGTTAATATACAGTTAATATTGTAAAGGATGGAGAGATGGAAAGTAGTCAAGACATTTATTTATTTGGATACAAAGCACCTTGCATGTTTAACATTGCTTGTACGGGATCTCTTCCTTAAAGGACGTCAAGTCAGCCGTATGTTATGGAGTGTTTGTACGGGATCTCTTCCTTACTTAAAGGACGTCAAGTCAGCCATATGTCATGCAGTGTTGTACTTAGTGCGAAATTGCATTCGCAATGTTTTGCTTTCTTCGTTTAAATATTTATTTACATTCGAAATGAATTTTGTTCACGGGCTCCTTTAGTACATGACATTTCCGGGTTTAACGGACTACCTTTCATTGAAGATGACATTAAACAGTGGCATTTACTGCTTCACAGCAACCAGCAAATACCATGTATAAACCTGTAAGTCTTTCCAAACGTTGATCTTAGATCTTGTTGGTGCCCTACTAGATATTCGCCTTACACATTCTAACTCCTGCTTAAAACGTCATTTGTTCAATAGCGCGCGAATTGTAATGGAATGAGTACTCTGTTCGTGGGATATTTTATCCGCTGCGGTTTTTGCGTTTCTGACTTAGCGTAGGTTAGGGTTACATCCCTTTTTCTTTTCTGCAGACAAACCTAACTATGGATATGTATGCACACTCACACACACACACACACACACACACACACACACACACACACACACACACACACACACACACACGCACAGAGAGAGTAGCAGCAGCAGGGTAAATAGAAATCTTGCTGAAGAGAAAAAGATCAAGCACACTTTTAGAACAATTTTCGTTTAAGTGAGATTTTTGTTGAGAAGAAAAATACAATACTTCAGTACTTTAACGGCTAGTCCATCCTAATTTAGAGAAAGATGAGTAGGACTGTTCAACAGCAAGTCACGTGTTACAGGTACAATTCATTAAAATGACCACGTCTTTTGCTATCTTAACATGAAAGCACCAAGTGATATGGTCTACGAATGGCGCTATTAACTGCGGTTCTAAGTATGTTTAATAATAACGCAATGTAGAACGTTAGAGAATTTGTTTTCTTTCGAAAATTTCACATACAGTAACGTATCAGTAACGAATGCGCTGTTCACCATTTTCTCTCATATAGGATTTCTGGAAGAAATTGTGTCCGATAGGGGCACTCAGTTCACGAGCAAGTTAATGAAAGAGATTAATCAACTATTGAGAGTAAAGCAGTTTAAGGTTACCGCTTAACACTCTTTTGTGTAATATTTTAGTAGAAAATCTTAAATCTACTCTTACCAAGTCCTTGAAAAAAAATGTGCCCTAAATCCTCTCAGTCAAGTTATCCAGAAAACAGGGTTAGGATACAAAATGAAAGCAGGACATGTCATCAGCCATCTACTGTACATGGACGATCTCAAGCTGTACGGTAAAAATGAACGTGACATCACATCCCTGATCAATACTGTCAAGATGTGCAGTAAGGACATTAACATTGAAATTTGGCCTTGAGAAATGTAGACGAATTGTCATCCAAAAGGCAAGGTCAAAACAACAGAGGGCATGCAATTCGACGTCGGAAAAATCAACGATGTTTCAATGGAAACAGGGATATAAGTATCTTGGGATACTACAGCATCAAGAAAATATGCAGAGAGAAGTGAAGTCGAAAGATAAGAGAGAATATGAAAAACGTGTTAGACAAGTCCTGAAGTCCAAGCTAAATGGAGCGAACAAAATACAAGCCTTTAATGCATACGCAATACCTATAGTAAGCTACACTGGAGGTATATTAGACTGGACAGCAAATGAAATAAATGAACTGGACAGAAAAACAAGAAAACTACTCACAATACATAAAGCCTTACACCCCAAAGCAGACGTAGACAGGCTTTATGTATCTCGAAAAATGGGAGGCCGGGGTCTCAAGAAAATCAAACATGTCATTGAAGGAGAAGTCATCGGCCTTGTTGACTGCATCTGGAATAACAACAAAGATGATCCACTGATAGAAGCAGTAAAGATGAGTGGACTATTCCAACCCCCAGAAACAGACAAAGAAACATGGAAGAAAACAACGAAGCAAGAACTAGCACATACCTGGAGCCAGAAACCTCTCCATGGCCAATATGTACGACAAGCCGACGAAATATCAACAAAGCAATCAACGTACAAATGGTTGAAAGAGGCAGGATTGAAAGCAGAAACAGAAGCACTCATAACAGCTGCACAAGATCAAGCACTCAACACCAAATCACACAAAACGAAAATCATGAAAATTTCAAATGATTCCAAATGTAGACTCTGCAAATCCATGGATGAGACAACAGAGCACATACTATCTGGATGTCAGGTTCTGGCAGGAACATAATACACCAAACGACACAATGAAGTGGTAAAACACATACATAGAAATCTGTGTGAGAACTATGGCATACAAACCCCAGAAAGAGCATGGATGCACCAACCTGAAGCAGTCACCGAAAGAAAAGAAGTCAAAATACTGTGGGACTTCGAGATAAGAACAGATCGGGTGATTCCTGCACGAAGACCAGACACTGTAGTTCTCAATAAGTCCAACAGAACAGTATCAATCATTGATGTCGCTGTTCCAAGTGATAGAAACATATAAACAAAAGAAAGAGAAAAAATTGAAAAATACTAATACCTCAGATTAGAAATTAGAATGTGGAATGTAAAAGCAGAAGTGATACCTATAGTGATAGGAGCCTTGGGGAACATAAAATCTGAATTGGAAGGCTACCTGAATAAACTCCCTGGAAACCACAGACCAATCCTCAAAGCAGGACTCCTCGGAAGTGCCCACATCCTCCGTAAAACCTTGGATCTCCCAGAATCTTGGTAAGATTCCGAGACTTTGGATCACAACCGACAGTCAAACAGAAGCCGTGGAAAGAGGAATAATAATAATAATAATAATAATAATAATAATAATAATAATAATAATAATAATCTCAACTGCAGAAGCACTAAGACTGCAATAGAAGATGCAAAGCAAGGACTTCAAGGACTCAGTCACCGTCTGAAGAGATACACTGCAAGAAGTCAGCAATTCCAACAGAACAAAATATTCCGAACTGACCCTGGAAGACTATACCAAGAACTCAAAGGAAATTCCAGAACAGAACAACAAATACCAAACATTCATGATACCAAGACCTTCTGGGAAAACATTTGGAGCAATCCAAATACGCACAACACCTCCGCCAGATGGATTCAGGAACTGAAAGATGATCATAAAGAGACACCTGAACAATGCACCGTCACAATCAGTGAGAAAGACCTTAAGAAGAAGATACGAAAGATGGCAAACTGGAAAGCCCCAGGCCCAGATCAAGTACAAATATTCTGGCTGAAACATCTTACCTCCTTACATGGCAGACTTGCTGAACAACTGCAAGACACACTAAACAAACCAGGAACCCTGCCAGCATGGATGGTAAAAGGAAAAACAAGTCTGATTATGAAAGATCCACAGAAAGGCACAACACCAAACAACTATCGTCCAATCACTTGCCTACCAACCACCTGGAAGTTACTATCAGGAATTATAGCTGACAAAATCATGACCCACCTTGAAACAAACAAACTTCTAAACAATGAACAAAAGGGTGCTAGACCAGGCAGCAGAGGAACAAAGGACCAATTGGCAATTGATAAGGCAATAGTGACTGACAGCAAGAAACGAAGAACAAATCTTGCAATGGCATGGATTGATTATCAAAAGGCCTATGACTCAGCCCCACATTCATGGATAATTGAAACATTAAAATTGTACAAAGTAGCGCCATCAATACAGAACCTAATTCAGGAGTCAATGAAAAACTGGAAAACCACCCTCACATGCAACAACACAAATATTGCAGACATAGCAATAAATTGTGGAATCTTCCAAGGTGATTCCTTATCGCCACTGCTGTTCTGCATTGCACTGAATCCTCTCAGTCAAGTGATCCAGAAAACAGGGTTAGGATACAAAATGAAAGCAGGACAGGTCATCAGCCATCTACTGTACATGGACGATCTCAAGCTGTATGGAAAAAATGAACGTGACATCACATCCCTGATCAATACTGTCAAGATCTGCAGTGAGGACATCAACATGAAATTCGGCCTTGAGAAATGTGGACGAATTATCATCCAGAAAGGCAAGGTCAAAACAACAGAAGGCCTGCAATTCGACATCGGAAAAATCAACGATGTTTCAATGGAAAATGGATATAAGTATCTTGGGATACTACAACATCAAGAAAACATGCAGAGAGAAATGAAGTCCAAAGTTAAGAGAGAATATGAAAAACGTGTTAGACAAGTCCTGAAGTCCAAGCTAAATGGGGCGAACAAAATACAAGCCCTTAATGCATACGCAATACCTGTAGTAAGCTACACTGGAGGTATCATAGATTGGACAGCAAATGAAATAAATGAACTGGACAGGAAAACAAGAAAACTACTCACAATACATAAAGCCTTACACCCCAAAGCAGACGTAGATAGGCTCTATGTATCTCGAAAAATGGGAGGCCGAGGTCTGAAGAAAATCAAACATGTCATTGAAGCAGAAGTCATTGGCCTTGTGGACTACATCTGGAATAACAACAAAGATGATCCACTGATAGAAGCAGTAAAAATGAGTGGACTATTCCAACCCCCAGAAACAGACAAAGAAACATGGAAGAAAACAACGAAGCAAGAACTAGCACATACATGGAGCCAGAAACCTCTGCATGGCCAGTATGTACGACAAGCCAACGAAATATCAACAAAGCAATCAACGTACAAATGGTTGAAAGAGGCAGGATTGAAAGCAGAAACAGAAGCACTCATAACAGCTGCACAAGATCAAGCACTCAACACCAAAGCACACAAAGCGAAAATCATGAAAATTTCAAATGATTCCAAATGTCGACTCTGCAAATCCATGGATGAGACAACAGAGCACATACTATCTGGATGTCAAGTTCTGGCTGGAACGGAATACACCAAACGACACAATGAAGTGGCAAAACACATACATAGAAATCTGTGTGAGAACTATGGCATACAAACCCCAGAAAGAGCATGGATGCATCAACCAGAAGCAGTCACCGAAACAGAAGAAGTCAAAATACTGTGGGACTTCGAGATAAGAACAGATCGAGTGATTCCTGCACGAAGACCAGACATTGTAGTTCTCAATAAGGCCAACAGAACAGTATCAATCATTGATGTCGCTGTTCCAAGTGATAGAAACATAAAAACAAAAGAAAGAGAAAAAATAGAAAAATACCAAGACCTCAGATTAGAAATCCAGAGACTGTGGAATGTAAAAGCAGAAGTGATACCTATAGTGATAGGAGCCTTGGGGAACATAACATCTGAATTGGAAGGCTACCTGAATAAACTCCCTGGAAACCACAGAATCGCTCCACTACTCAAAGCAGCGCTCCTCGGAAGTGCCCACATCCTCCGTAAAACCTTGGATCTCCCAGAATCTTGGTAAGATTCCGAGACCTTGGATCACAACCGACAGTCAAACAGAAGTCGTGGAAAGAGGCTGAATAATAATAATAATAATAATAATAATAATAATAATAATAATAATAATAATAATAATAATAATAATAATAATAATGCTTCATGGACAAAAATAAGTCATATGAAGACAGAACACCAACAAGAAGGCTGCAAAACAGCAAAGATCTATAGATAGCAATTGAGAATGCAAATGAAGTATTAAAACATATCCCCACAAAAGATATTACAGAAACCAACTGTCTAATATACGCCACCGCAAAGGTAATTGAAAGATATATAAGGCCAGACACAGTACAAACACAGAAACCATCAATACCACCATGGAAGAAAAGAATAGAAAAGAAAATAGAGTGTACTAGAAGAGAAATAAGCCAAATGACAGCAGCAGAACAAAATAAGGGGAAAATGAAGGCAAGATTGGTCGCCAAATACCATCTCAACTGCAGAAACACTAAGACTGCAATAGAAGATGCAAAGCAAAGACTTCAAGGACTCAGTCACCGTCTGAAGAGATACATTGCAAGAGGTCAGCAATTCCAACAGAACAAAATATTCCGAACTGACCCTGGAAGACTATACCAAGAATTTAAAGGAAATTTCAGAACAGAACAACAAATACCAAACATTCATGATACTAAGACCTTCTGGGAAAACATTTGGAGCAATACAAATACGCATAACACTTCCGCCAAATGGATTCAAGAACTGAAAGTTGATCATAAAGAAACACCTGAACAATGCACCGTAACAATTAGTGAGAAAGACATTAAGAAGAAGGTTCGAAATATGGCAAACTGGAAAGCCCCAGGACCAGATCAAATACAAATATTCTGGCTGAAAAAGTTTACCTCCTTACATGGCAGACTTGGTGAACAACTGCAAGACATACTAATCAAACCAGGAACCTTACCAGCATGGATGGTAAAGGGAAAAACAAGTCTGATTATGAAAGATACACAGAAAGGCGCAACACCAAACAACTATCGACCAATCACATGCCTATCAACCACCTGGAAGTTACTATCAGGAATTATAGCTAACAAAATCATGACTCATCTTGAAACAAACAAAATTCTAAACTATGAACAAAAGGGTGCTAGACCAGGCAGCAGAGGAACGAAGGACCAATTGGCAATTGATAAGGCAATAGTGACTGACAGCAAGAAACGAAGAACAAATCTTGCAATGGCATGGATTGACTATCAAAAGGCCTATGACTCAGTCCCACATTCATGGATAATTGAAACATTAAAATTGTACAAAGTAGCGCCATCAATACAGAACCTAATTCAGGAGTCAATGAAAAACTGGAAAACCACACTCACATGCAACAACACAAATATTGCAGACATAGCAATAAATTGTGGAATCTTTCAAGGTGATTCACTATCGCCACTGCTGTTCTGCATTGCCCTGAACCCTCTCAGTCACGTGATCCAGAAAACAGGGTTAGGATACAAAATGAAAGCAGGACAGGTTATCAGCCATCTACTGTACATGGATGATCTCAAGCTGTACGGTAAAAATGAAAGTGACATCACATCACTGATCAATACTGTCAAGATCTGCAGTGAAGACATCAACATGAAATTCGGCCTTGAGAAATGTGGACGAATTGTCATCCAGAAAGGCAAGGTCAAAACAACAAAGGGCCTGCAATTCGACATCGGAAAAATCAATGATGTTTCAATAGAAAATGGATATAAGTATCTTGGGATACTACAACATCAAGAAAATATGCAGAGAGAAGTGAAGTCCAAAGTTAAGAGAGAATGTGAAAAACGTGTTAGAGAAGTCCTGAAATCCAAGCTAAATGGGGCGAACAAAATACAAGCCCTTAATGCATACGCAATACCTGTAGTAAGCTACACTGGAGGTATCATAGATTGGACAGCAAATGAAATAAATGAACTGGACAGGAAAACAAGAAAACTACTCACAATACATAAAGCCTTACACCCAAAAGCAGACGTAGACAGACTCTATGTATCTCGAAAAATTGGAGGCCGAGGTCTCAAGAAAATTAAACATGTCATTGAAGGAGAAGTCATTGGCCTTGTGGACTACATCTGGAATAACAATAAAGATGATCCACTGATAGAATTAGTAAAAAGGAGTGGACTATTCCAACCACCAGAAACAGACAAAGAAACATGGAAGAAAACAACGAAGCAAGAACTAGCACATACCTGGAGACAGAAACCTCTACATGGCCAATATGTACGACAAGCAGACGAAATATCAACAAAGCAATCAACGTACAAATGGTTGAAAGAGGCAGGATTGAAAGCAGAAACAGAAGCACTCATAACAGCTGCACAAGATCAAGCACTCAACAACAAAGCACACAAAACGAAAATCATGAAAATTTCAAATGATTCCAAATGTAGACTTTGCAAATCCATGGATGAGACAACAGAACACATACTATCTAGATGTCAGGTTCTGGCTGGAACAGAATACACCAAACGACACAATGAAGTGGCAAAACACATACATAGAAATCTGTGTGAGAACTATGGCATAAAAACCCCAGAAAGAACATGGATGCATCAACCAGAAGCAGTCATCGAAACAGAAGAAGTCAAAATACTGTGGGACTTCGAGATAAGAACAGACCGGGTGATTCCTGCAAGACGACCAGACATTGTAGTTCTCAATAAGACCAACAGAACAGTAACAATTATTGATGTCGCTGTTCCAAGTGATAGAAACATAAAAACAAAAGAAAGAGAAAAAATAGAAAAATACCAAGACCTCAGATTAGAAATCCAGAGACTGTGGAATGTAAAAGCAGAAGTGATACCAATAGTGATAGGAGCCTTGGGGAACATAACATCAGAATTGGAAGGCTACCTGAATAAACTCCCTGGAAACCACAGAATCGCTCCACTACTCAAAGCAGCGCTCCTCGGAAGTGCCCACATCCTCCGTAAAACTTTGGATCTCCCAGAATCTTGGTAAGATTCCGAGACCTAGGATCTCAGCCGACAGTCAAACAGAAGTCGTGGAAAGAGACTGGATAATAATAATAATAATAATAATAATAATAATAATGAAATGAAAATGAGCAAATGAAATAAATGAACTGGACAGGAAAACAAGAAAACTACTCACAATACATAAAGCCTTAGAAATAATTACTAAGAAGATTCCGAGACCTTGGATCATAACCGACAGTCAAACAGAAGTCGTGGAAAGAGGCATAATAATGAAGTGAAAATTGAAAGGAGTACTAATGAAGTGATGTTCGATTTGTGATTAGATTAAAATTTGGTACAGTGAAATTGATGGGTAGGACGGCAAGAGAGGTATTGACGAAAAGTCATAAAGATATCAGTGTGATGTAATTGTTTGGGTTACGTCAGAGGAGGATTTACGTCAAGTTGGCTTGCGTGGTATCTTTTGCCTTGAAAACTCAACAATTCAGGACAAATTTGCTAAATTAACCAATATAAGGAAAAGATAAACATACAAAACAAGATAAGTAAAGAAGAAGAAGAATATAAAATAATGTTAATGTCAAGAGATAAACATGACTGTAATATTAATTAGGCAAACATAATCACGTAACTGAATACCATAATAATAATAACAATAGTAAAAGTGGTAATAGGGATAACATCCAGAGTCCAACTCTGGAATATCGTGGGAGGGAAAAGCGGATCCCTCCAAAATACACGCTTACCCATCCCATTCATGATGGAGAAAACAAACTTTGATTCCATACCGGATCAGACTTCGCCCGGGCTAACAAGGTCTGCGCTAGGCACTGATGTTTCGGGGTGTTCTAGTGAAAAAAGGGCTACTGAAACACATGGAAAAACTCGGAGGAAATGGACCAGAGAGGAACACAAATATTGCAGACATAGCAATAAATTGTGGAATCTTTCAAGGTGATTCACTATCGCCACTGCTGTTCTGCATTGCCCTGAACCCTCTCAGTCACGTGATCCAGAAAACAGGGTTAGGATACAAAATGAAAGCAGGACAGGTTATCAGCCATCTACTGTACATGGATGATCTCAAGCTGTACGGTAAAAATGAAAGTGACATCACATCACTGATCACTACTGTCAAGATCTGCAGTGAAGACATCAACATGAAATTCGGCCTTGAGAAATGTGGACGAATTGTCATCCAGAAAGGCAAGGTCAAAACAACAGAGGGCCTGCAATTCGACATCGGAAAAATCAATGATGTTTCAATAGAAAATGGATATAAGTATCTTGGGATACTACAACATCAAGAAAATATGCAGAGAGAAGTGAAGTCCAAAGTTAAGAGAGAATATGAAAAACGTGTTAGACAAGTCCTGAAATCCAAGCTAAATGGGGCGAACAAAATACAAGCCCTTAATGCATACGCAATACCTGTAGTAAGCTACACTGGAGGTATCATAGATTGGACAGCAAATGAAATAAATGAACTGGACAGGAAAACAAGAAAACTACTCACAATACATAAAGCCTTACACCCAAAAGCAGACGTAGACAGACTCTATGTATCTCGAAAAATGGGAGGCCGAGGTCTCAAGAAAATTAAACATGTCATTGAAGGAGAAGTCATTGGCCTTGTGGACTACATCTGGAATAACAATAAAGATGATCCACTGATAGAATTAGTAAAAAGGAGTGGACTATTCCAACCACCAGAAACAGACAAAGAAACATGGAAGAAAACAACGAAGCAAGAACTAGCACATACCTGGAGACAGAAACCTCTACATGGCCAATATGTACGACAAACAGACGAAATATCAACAAAGCAATCAACGTACAAATGGTTGAAAGAGGCAGGATTGAAAGCAGAAACAGAAGCACTCATAACAGCTGCACAAGATCAAGCACTCAACACCAAAACACACAAAACGAAAATCATGAAAATTTCAAATGATTCCAAATGTAGACTTTGCAAATCCATGGATGAGACAACAGAACACATACTATCTGGATGTCAGGTTCTGGCTGGAACAGAATACACCAAACGACACAATGAAGTGGCAAAACACATACATAGAAATCTGTGTGAGAACTATGGCATAAAAACCCCAGAAAGAACATGGATGCATCAACCAGAAGCAGTCATCGAAACAGAAGAAGTCAAAATACTGTGGGACTTCGAGATAAGAACAGACCGGGTGATTCCTGCAAGACGACCAGACATTGTAGTTCTCAATAAGACCAACAGAACAGTAACAATTATTGATGTCGCTGTTCCAAGTGATAGAAACATAAAAACAAAAGAAAGAGAAAAAATAGAAAAATACCAAGACCTCAGATTAGAAATCCAGAGACTGTGGAATGTAAAAGCAGAAGTGATACCAATAGTGATAGGAGCCTTGGGGAACATAACATCAGAATTGGAAGGCTACCTGAATAAACTCCCTGGAAACCACAGAATCGCGCCACTACTCAAAGCAGCGCTCCTCGGAAGTGCCCACATCCTCCGTAAAACCTTGGATCTCCCAGAATCTTGGTAAGATTCCGAGACCTTGGATCACAGCCGACAGTCAAACAGAAGTCGTGGAAAGAGACTGAATAATAATAATATCCAATAACTTGGGTGGCGTTGGTGTCAAAGACAGAAATTAAGTAATATATTCACTCTGTAGTTTCTTTCAACGAATATAACAATTCATGTCATTTATATAATATGTACAAATTTATTGCATCATATACAGCTCTCATTATCGCGTGCATTAAGACAATGCACTGCACGAAAGTTATCTGCCTGAAATATATTATGCACTGAAATTTCTTTTTCAGAAAATGTTGCTTTGACTGGGACTTGCAGCATGACCGACCAATTTGCCAATACAGGCAATTGCTCAGAGGCAATTGATAACGTTACAGACCTTAATTTAGGTTTTGGAAATACATCAAACTGCATTCACACTACAGATAATCTTCAGTCGGGTTGTAAACCTTTCTGGCAGGTTGTTCTCGAAGAGGAGTACACAATCACAAACATCACAATCTTCAACAGAGTTAATTGTAAGCCACTTTTGTTTTCAATTTTTATAATAATTTGATTTATTACAAACAGTATAACATGCTTTCGCGTGCATTTCTAGTATAACAGATGAGGTAACAACTCGTAATATTTGTCATAAAGTACTTTGGGGGTGATCATATAATAATGTTATGTAATTCAGTTTGTTAAGCTTATAATATATCTGTAAAGTGCTGATGCAACGTATGGAATATTGAATTACATAGATGGATACAAATAGATATTACATAGACAAGAAATATGAAACATATGTCATTATTATGTTATTATTTACGTTTCACGACAAACAAAAAAGGAACTTACTGGCTACAGCAGCGTTTATGTGAGACCCTTAACAATGAACACATTTGAATACAAAAAACGTTATCAATCTTAAAATATCAATCAAGAATACACTTCTAAACATGTTAAAATATTCTCAATTTTAACGGACCCAGGCAGCATTTTTCACTATCATTTGAATCTGCATGTTTAATTAGATTATAAGCAATCAAAAAGTTTGTTTTGTGTACCATCACGCATTTTCATTCTCTTATCAATACTTGGTGACGTCATAGTGATGAGATACACAGCACACTAGCAAATGTTCATCATCGGTTTTTTATTATATCAATGTTCGAGCTTGATTACATTTAAATTACAGGAACAGTAAAACGAAAACAAGGAATCGTACGTAATTTGTAAATTATCATACAAATCTTGTATATTTTAAAAAATGGATCTCTGGAAAAATCTTATATATAAAACAGCAAAGAATATTTCCTATTCACAATGTAGAAAACCTAAGCATTCAAATACAAAACGCTTTAACTTCTCCGTGCAAAAGGTTATAATTGTTATTACCTTTTGGAAAAAATACCTCTACTGCTACGTCACTACGGGTCATTACCTAGAAATACCTCACCCCAAGAGCACATTTGGAAGTATAAAGTGCTAAGGACCACACACTATTTTTGATGTAAAAGCTATAACTATCTTTCCATTCACTTACCTTTTCTCGATTCTTAGGATTACAGAATGCAACTAGAAACAACTTATCGCTAATTAATATTAACATTTTGTGCATATCTCTTCCAAACACATTTTCTGTCAAATATATATCATGTATCCTACAATTATTTCACGGTTGAAATGTTACAAATAAATATTTAAATACTTAAATGTTTAATTTCATATTACATTTGGATGACTGCATGTCAATGCTCTCTTGCTAGTTGCATTAAAACAACGGTTCACACAAACCATAGCAAAGTATGCGTCGTCACTTTTGAAATCACCACTCATTCTACGTATGCTTTCACACTTGTTACATAATTTTACTCATATTAACCCACTTTCTCCACCCTTCCATCTCTCAACTCACCCGTCAACACTTACCAATGAAAATGCAACCAAAAATCTCTAAACAATTATTTCATATATAAATAAAAATTATAATAAAATAATTATGCAGGAAAAACTTTCACCATAAAAAAAAAGTATTAATGTATATCTTCGGAGAAAAGTGTACGTATTATTTTAATACTTCATGAACTGATTACTGGATCGTTATACTAGATCCACAGGTTTTGTTTTGGTATCATATTCACAAATTATGTCATTATCAATTTATTTAAAAGTCCTATATTAATATTTAAAGTACCAAAGTCATATTAATTTCTTAGTGAAAATCAATCATTACCTTACATGCAATTATTCTGTTTTACAGGAACAGAAAGATTCATTATAAATAAATAATAATAAAATATGTAAACTCTATATCTTTACAACGGTACAAAAGATGAAAGATGTGTAATATTCGTCTACGTAATCACAATAAGAATTACAACAATAATAATCCTATTCTCGGTACTTATTTGTAAAGGTAGTAAAGTGTACTTGGACAAAAAAAAATAAGCGGCATGTTTTCAGTTAGTTGTGTGGCTATTACACATACAGAATCATATATATCTAGCTTTTAGAATTTCTATGGTTTCTGTTCATAGCCTGTTGTAAATTGGAAATGAATATTATATTTACTTAAACAGAAGAGCACAAATTAAAACTCACCATCGACTATATTCTGAAATCACAGTTATTAAGTTAGTGTGGTTGAGTAAATTTCCCTACCCCTATTTCTAAACTTAATTGTTATTTAATTTGTCGAAGTGACCCAAACTTGGGTACTCCCTATGATAGTATTTTTGTGTCAAAGTTGGAGTAAACACTCAAGTTTAGAATATGCTAGAAATTGTTGTTGTCATGCAAACCAGTTTCAACTATCACCTTAGTTTGTCCCTACCTTCCAATATAATCTTTTACAGATCTGTCTGTGGCAGTCTATCACTTAATACATCACTAAACTTTATCATATCTTTAACTGATCAGCTGTGATTTCATCATCATATCATTACGTTCCATGTCATTGTATGTCTCTGTACTCTCCCTAGCATGCAACACACTGGTTCCTATGTCAACACCAGTGATTTCATCAGAGACTGTGGTGGCTACAGGGCATTGTCTCTGTCTCTTACCATTCTCTAGTCACTTCCACTCTATGATCCGGTTCACTCACTGTCCATTGCTATTTAATAAGTCGGGCATTTGCGTTAATGTCAACAGGGTTTCCTCTATTTCAATCTGCGGAGATTTTGCCTCGCTAGTGGGAATGTTAGGTTATGCACCTCTCCCACTCGTCTCTCCATGCTATATATTCTACTGCGTCAGTCCCGCTACCTGTCTTAGCTAAACTAACTCTTCCTTTTTTTCCATTTCAAACTGTCATTAGATTACGGTAGGAGTTTCCTCCCTTCCTGCTTCCCTAGGCAAAGTCAAAATGTCATCCACACACTGATGTTCTATGCATCTTATAACACTGTCACTTACATGTTACTCACTGGCAATTTTCTGTAACTGCCCTAACGTGTCATCTTTACAGTGTTCTGTGACATTTTATTTGTCAATTCTGACTAATCCTTTATCTGTATTGCGTTCATCACTGTCAAAATTTACTGTCTGCTACACTTGTATCCCACAATATTAAAACTTCGCACTGTGTTTGAAATTTCTCCTTTACTTCTAATTACATCAAGTGTTGTATCATTTAACAAATCATCTTTAGTTTCATGTTTACCTATCATGCAAATACGGTCAGGTACATGGCACATCGACAGCCACTGCCAATAATACTGCAGTCATGATGGTACACATAGCTGTCTCCTACATTATCAGTCCTAGTACAGTCTCATGACCTACCCCCTATACTAACAACCGTGTCAGTAGGAGCAGTCACCGTAACACCCGTGTATATGCCACCAAGCCATTAGGTTCATTACATGTAGGCAACACACTGTTAATAGTGACCATTGCTACTATCTTGCGTGCGATTGTTCTATCATTCTCAACAGCTCGCTGCACATACTCCAATGTGCACACACTGTAATGCGAGAGCAGCCTATTTCTTCAAGTTGCACTCCTCTTCCTTACTCAGGGTATTGACACCACCAGATCAGATATAGTGCCTCTGTCATCCCCCATATCGATATCTGAACTTGATGGGTGTTGTCACTGTATCACTTATTGTGCACACGTCACCATGTGCGTTTGGAGTACGTCTGGTACACGGCAGTTGCAATCATTCGTTAAATGGCCTGGTTTGTTACGAGTGAAACATATTCGACGTTGAAATGTATCCCTACTTCCCCTTGACTTATACAGTTGGTGGGGTTTACAAACACCTCTCCTAAACTTTTTTTCTGTCATGGGTAAAATTTAATATCCTAATCTCACGAGAGACGGATATTGTTTAAGTAAACGTTGTTCTTGCTAGACTTCTAGCCTTACACTTACTGCCAGCTCTCTAGAATAATGCCTTACAAATATTCCACTTACAAATTCGAATCCTTTTATGTGCCAAAAGCACGACACGCATATTTTCAAAACTACTATATATTTCTTCTCACTCGAAGAGTTAGTAAACGGTGCAATATCGCTACATTGAAAATCTTCTGCATTAAGGTTATAAATTGTTATCACTCATTACGCCAGAGTATATTTAAATTTTTGTTTGTAAGTGTAGACATTGACATGATTGCACGTCTGTTTCACACTAGCCAACAAACATTTCTTATTTAAGTTATTGTTCAATTAAAACATTAACTAGGTGTTACTTCTGAGGACCCTGATTACACCGGAAACCACCTAATTTTCCGTTTGACTTAATTGATGACATGTTAATCTAATTTTACACTCTGTATACTTTTCAACGTTTAATATGGATATAATAGAATAAAAATGCAGGTTTACCAATTCACTAACTCGAACAAGTGTACACACATAATTATTATGTTTTCAGTGTCAAAGGTAATTGTGTTTTCTGCTAGTTAGCAATTTATCTTCTTCATTTACTTGTTTACGCGAAGAATCGGCTTTTAAATTAAAATTTAAAACATTGATAAATATATGTTAATAGCTTTAGAAGCAGTAAGAAAAAATATCGACACAGTTTGCATTATCATTGTGTTGAAATACACAAAGACGATTGCTTTCTCAACGAAACGTATGTCAGCAAATAATCATCAACATCATCATCACCATGTTGCAACATCCTGTCATACATTATAAGTTTTAATTGCTTATGCAAAGAACGTTATGAGCAATGAGTAATTCTCTCAGGGACTTCTTTATTGCTTTTTGTGTAGATTGACATTGTTTCTAAAATCAGATCAAGATTAGAACCTTCCTCTATTGTCGCGCGGGGATAGAATCAACATTCCACTCTTGGCCCTAAGAAATACATTACATCGACAGCACCTTGTAGACTTTCTTAATCGTCTAATAGTAAGCAAAGCTGTGATCGTCTGTGTTAGTCAACTATTGATATTCTTCAGATTAATTCCCACTTATTTTCTTTCATGAATCTGTTATATAATTTGTTCAGGTCAGGATTTTGACTTCTTTGACACTGCTATCATCGGAATTATTCAGAGATTTAAAAAAATAATTGTCATTCCCAGGAATCAAGCATAGCGGAATATTATCCTGTTTCAATTATATTAATCTCTTAGTCATACCTGCAGTACGAGAATATGATACTTAAGGACTTTTTAAAAGATAAGATTTTGCACTTTCTGTCTCTCTGTTTACTTTTTTATGGTGAATGACAGACCATAAGCACACTTCATTTATCGTTGAGTTCTGTTGGTAAGAAATGGTCCCAACAACGCTATATTTGTAGTATTTAAAATGTAACAATTAAAATAATTATTATAGAGCTGTACGTTCATAAGAATGAGACAGAGAGATATATTTTCCTTCTCAAGTGCGCCTCGTGACCTATTTTATCGGTCGCACATATATTTATAGCACATAGTTTATCTGCAGGATGATATAGGCATTTGAGAATTGGGTTCGCAAACCTAATCATAAAGTGTGCTTGTCAGTCACAGAATGTATCATTTAACAGTGCAGTTAGTATTGTGCATCGAGTACATTTGTTTTCATTTTATTACCTTTTGAAAAGTTTACTTTTAAGTAAATTTTAATATAAGCTTGAATTTTACACTTAAAATAAAATAACAAAGAGAAAGAGAGAAAAAGAGAGGTGGAGAGTGGTAATGGCAAGAACAAACAGACCACAATTACAGACAAAGAAAATGACGTTACTTCATATAATTGTGTACATAGAAGAGACTTAAAGGAAGACAGTTGCAGAGCGTTAAACAGCCACATATATAATTGTAACAGATAACCATCATTTTCTCTATTATTGTCGTGAGTTGTAGATGACATTCAAAACAAAAGACAGATTATTCTCTGATGGTTCTTCTTTATATCTCAAAAGTTCACGAATGTTCTGGAGCCCTTGGAAAATCGTTATTTCAGACATTGTTTAGTACCGACGTACATTACCAAAACCAGGAAACTGTAACCTCGAAATAGTATGGAAGATAATTTCAAACTTTACTCATCATTTCCAACGAGACATTGCAGGCATAACGAAAAATATTGAATTGATTTGTACATAAAGAAACTTTTAAAAGTAAGTAGATTACAACCAAATGATCCGTACAATCTGAAATTATTTAAGACTTTCTATGTAATATTGAGCATTGCCCTAACTTAATTAATGTTAAAGTGCGCGTTATACATGCACACACTCGCGCAGAAACTTGCGTACATGCAGACGCATACATTTGGACAGGTGTATATGACACAAAACAGTATCTGTCTGTGAATGCATATATAATATGTAATTTGTTTTTTTATTTAAATAGTGCAGTTGTGTTACAGCTATAGTAAGACTGACACACACGGACGTCACAGTCAACGGAAACCTCTGCAAAGGTTTTGGTTCAGATCAGTCCATCATAAAGAATGTTACCACCTTTCAATGTTCATCACCCTTACGTGGTCGTACAGTTAACATCTCCAGACACTATCCTACTTGTACGACTGATGGCGACTTTACACTCAACTTATGTGAAGTCCAAGTGTGGGGTATGTTCCAAATGTGTCATTTAAGAAATAATATAAAATATATAAAAGCAAGCAGACGAGTAAATAAAATTCGACTAGTATACGTTTACTTGTTTCAAATTGTAAAACTTATTTCATTTCATAATGTGTTCTATGGCACAGATCTGACAGCCTCGATGCCTATGTTTTACAAGCAAGCATTGTGTCTAGACTTAATGTCCAATCCAATCACATACAATTACTTTATCTATAATAAGTGATCAATGAAAGAAGCAAAAGGAAGTCATGATGGAAATTAACCCATAAAAGCCCTTAATAATATATTGTTTTTTTTCTTTTTATGAGAAAAAATTTTATTATCAGGTTCAAGAAATGCCCATGATAGATATAATCATCAAGATGATGCACTATGATTTTAATTTCCTGGATTAAAGCTATTAATTTATAATCTGTAAAGCTATGTAGAGTCTAAAATAATTATATCTAAAGTAAGCATGGGCAGCATTGATAAGAATAATACTTTGTTTGTTCTTGTAACTGTGAAGTTTTGCTGGGAGATAGGCAAGATGTTAATTCTCTATCACCCCTGACCACCTCGAACCTAAGGCTAATCAACTAAACACCCCTCTTGGTTGGCCATTTGTTTTATAAAGATGAATGATGGATAATGTAGAATAGAAAAGTGATAGTTCTAGAAGATAACTGGAGCCCCCTGATACATACAGCCAGGATAGTAAGTAAATACAGGTAACATACTACAACATATAACATGTGAGTCACTCAAAGTATCAACAATAAATGTATTCAACAAGAAATAACAGAAGATAGTGTGGTACGTATAACGAATACTCAACAGTTACAATTAGAGTTTATAAATTATTATAGTTCATAATCATGACCATGAATTTCCATATGAAAATGTTCGCTTTGAGTCCTATAGCACTGCAGTTGTTATTGGGTTCGTTTGTATGAGCGAATTATAAATGAGTTTATAAGAGAAGACTGAATGTTTCTGAGTGAACTCTAAACGTACTGTGATTAAAGTTCGAGTGAATTGATTGAATCTTGACTGAATCTGTGCTGTTGTTGACTTTATAGTTACATAACTTAGAATCACCTGACGTGTCATCTAAGGTCCCAATATATGTATTTAAACAGATGTGCACCTGGTCTGTTGAACAAGTCTTTGACTATGGGTCATACTGCTCTGGTACTGCTTTACAGCTAGATGAATTAAGAAACTGAAATATTATGGTTCCTTTCTGGCATAGCTTTATGACTCAGCACTCATCAAATTCATCATCTCAGATAAGGTCCCAGATAAAGTGCCAATTTGCCAGTGAAATACACATGTGCTAATAATTTGTCCTTATGCGTTCTTTGACAAAACGCTCTTACTTAGATGGTTATTGTACATTGTAATATTATAATGAAATATAATAATATACAATATAGTTAATGTCAAAAGATAAACATGAATATAATATTATTTAGGCAAGCAGAACAATATACACAGAGGTTTGCTTTTTATTTGTTAACAAAGCGAGTGTCTGGAACATTCAGGTATGTTTCTAGGCTGAGGATAAACGTACGCCTCCTTAGAAGGTGGGTTCACACGTAGTCTATTTTTAGAGGAGGAGTGACTTTTCGATACATAAGCCATTAATTGATAAACTTTTCGATACATAAGCCATTAATTGATAAACTTTTCGATACATAAGCCATTAATTGATAAACTTTTCGATACATAAGCCATTAATTGATAAACTTTTCGATACATAAGCCATTAATTGATTAACTTTTCGATACATAAGCCATTAATTGATAAACTTTTCGATACATACGCCATTAATTGATAAACTGTTCGATACATAAGCCATTAATTGATAAACTTTTCGATACATAAGCCATTAATTAATCTCTGGCATATTCGTAGACGGTAGGTCAGGCCACCCGGCTGTCGCTATTTTTAGAAGTTAATCATTAACCAACATTGATACTTGGGAATCTAAAATAGGACAGAGTAGTTAAACATAACCGGACATGTGGCACTTATTAGGACAACAAGTTCAGTGGGTCAGCGGTATGAATTCTAAGGCATCTGGGTTTATCTGGGACCCTAGACTAGATGCGAGTGTATGACTGTGTGTCTGTGTTTCCTTCAGTGGCGATATGCCTGCTGAGAACATTGGCATTATTGTTGTTTCCTTCTCCTGCAATGTATTCCACTCTCATTGCTACTCCAACAAAATGGGGCGCGGCAATGTATGTCCTTTCATATGGAGTGCGTTCATAATAACGTTTGAGCAAGTTAATGAGATAGCACGATTTTACTCCTTATTTTAATGACATAGTTCTTGCCGATAATTTTTCGGTCTGTATGAATGGGCCTTGCCATGCAACTCCCAGTTTATTACTATGAGTGGAGAGAAGTAACAGTCCTTTATTCCCTACTTCTAGTAATATTTCACGACCCTTTTATTGTAGTATCTGGCTTGCTTTTGTCTGACCTTGCACAAGTTTATTTGCGTTAGGTCCCTGACCATTTGTAAAATGTCTTTTAGTTCGTTTACAGACTGAGGAACTCCTTTTAGGTCTGGAGTATTCTGTTCCTTGGTCCAAATTATGGGGTTACCAAATGCTAGACATTTCAGCATTTCCAGAGCGTTCCTTTAAATATTTCTACCATCCCGTTACATTGATTGAGGTGAGGTGTTTAGTGATAACAGTTTCAATACTCTGGTCATCGGTGTTCCTGTGAACTGCAAACCGTTATCCGATAGCGAATGTTCGGAAAATCCCACGCGTAAAAGGATGGTGTAGAGCTTACTATCGACTATTGATAGCGGAAAGACCTACTACTTATGGGTACCTCGTAGCATAATCTGCTATCGTCAGAATACACGCATTCCTTTTCTTCGAACGTGATAGCGGTCCGATTATGTCCACTGCCATATTTTGGAAGTGGGTATCCATGGTTGGAGTTTCACTCAGGGGTATCAGCAGGATGCAAAATTTAGATATATGGCACTGACAGGTTCTACATGATTTCACAAATCTTTGGATGTCTGTAAAAATATATTATGTTGTTGAGCATATGTGCACGGTCCAGTAATAATTATGTTTCTGTGTGCAAATTATAAACATTTTTAATAAAATGACGAATAATGTATTTGTAATAATTAGAACTTTTTTATCTTAAACCAGTATGCAGCAAAGGCTGGTACGGAGATGACTGTAACACACCATGCAGCGGTCAATGCAGCAATAATGCGACATGCGATCGATATGACGGGTCGTGTCCTACAGGTACGGTGTACTATTTTTTTTTAAATGTGGTTTTGTTTAACTGTAACGCATAGTACGTTCCTTTAATATATTAGAATAAAAATATTTGTACATTTCATATTGATATTTTTAACTGTGTAATGAGTATGCAAATTAATTCGTGATTTCTTATTTTTAAATCAGGTTGTGTTAATGGGTGGTACAACAATAACTGTGACTACAGATGTCCACAGAACTGTGAAGGTGCATGTGATCAAAAATCTGGAGCATGCTTCGGTACGATGCTTGCATGAAATGTTTTTAATATTTTCACTGAATTATAAATGGCAAGAGTATTTTATTACGTTTTTAGCTTAAGCATTTAAAGTATGTATATTTACTTTTACAATGTTTTAAAAATCTCGTTCAAATTACTGAAGTGGGTGGTGATTTCGTTTAGTTAATTTTAGTTAAGGGAATACATTTAAAGAAGGAAAGCTTGTAGGCATTCAGTTCGCTTAAACTATGTTTGATTGTTCATCATGAAACCATTTATAATTCTGTTTTCTTCCCTCGTCAGCAAATTTGATCTATTCAATCTCCCTTTCTTTTTGAATGAGTTTAGAATTGTCCTTTATATTCGGTCAATCTCTTTCCACACGCCATTAAAATCTTAATACATAGGTTTATAGGCCATGTTTGTTTGGTTAAGGTATCTTTCCAGTATCCCGTAAACTGAGAAAACAAACTGTTTTCAATAGAACTACTGAAATATCATGTGCTCATACACAATGACAATAACCGTGTTTGCAACAAATTGCAAAATATACATTAAGTAAAATATGAAATAAAATAAGAACTATATTTTGTTCACTATAACTGTATAATAGAATTTAAAATATGCGTTTTTAACATTTTTGTTGCAATGGAAATATACAATCTAAACTAAACGTCTAATAAAGATGTGAAAACGAATATAAAACTCAGTACTTATCAGAACTCAGAAATAATATGACAACGTAACTTGGCTGTTACACAGGAAGAATGAGCAATTTCTTAATGTAAATAAATAAACAAAAACCAAATAAGTATGCAAATATATAAACAAATAAACATAAACTACTAACTAACTATATAAACAAACAAATAAACAAACAAACAAACAAATAAATCATGCTAGGTAATTACATGGGGAAGAAGATACCATATGAACTAATATAAAGGCTAATTTTGGAACCCATTTACCTGCATGTTCATACCTACTATTCTGATTTATATTACTTGTGAAATGTGAATAAAACCACATTCAATAAACAATTTATGTCAACATCAACTTGCTCTCATATATCAGTCACTTACCTAAGATGATGACTTTTTTTTGCCATGGAAACAAACAAAGGGTAAGAAACAATACTGGCAGAATTCATACATATTCTAAAAATGCACATTTTGCAAATTTTTTCATTTAAGAAACTTTGGTCAAAAGCTTACGAAAATGAACAAAAAAACATTCATGAATACTGTTACGTGTCCATTTTTTATTTATAGACCCTGCTTAGGATTTTATGGAAACTTTAATTTACTTGATTAAATTAATTCCCTCTCTTCACCCTAAACAGACTGGTTGCTCAAATTATCATTCGACTAAGTTAAAAGTGCGTCTTTGTAGTCAAGACAAACAGATTTACGAACTGACAACTTGCGTACAATAGCCGGCTTGGAAACCGTTAAAACTCTCTTAAATTAATATGCATTCAAAAGGTTAATTCAGCTCAAACAACCCCCATCCAAACCACGTGATTAGGTCTATTATGCATAAGAATTCACTACGAAAGAGGGTTTAACAAATTAAAAATAAGATTTAATATTCAACAATTTGCGATAACAATTAAATACGAGCACGAAGTCTAGTTCTACTCATAGCAGATAAATTAGTGCTATTAAAGGTTAAAGTCAATTGTTCGTGGCGAGATATTGCTCAATAGTTCTTTTGATATCACGATTATCAGTGTTTACTCAGCTGCGCTCATGACGCCTCGTGATCTCCAAACCAGTCCAATCCAGTCCACCTCACTTCAGTTCATCGCCAGCAATGCCCGTAGCATCTACAGTCAACCGTCTCTCAGTTACTGTGCTAGTCGACGAATGTAAGCGTAGACAAGGGATATGTAGACATGCGTGTCGACATACGTCGAGGAATATGGAGTGAAGATAGGAGTAAAACCAAAGAGCTAAAAACCCGATCTGGAAACAAAGGATGTTTTCCATAATCGATCTGCGTTTTTGTTCGCCAACCCAAGCACGTTTTCACATTTAAATGCACTGAGTTAGAATCTTCGACTATCGTGTCGTTTACAATTTAAATATAGTTATATTTAAAAGATATAATGTGATTTTCATATATGTTACGTTTAACAGTACATGAGGTACGAATTGCCAAATATTTACAGCATTAAAAATTGGAATTTACACAAAGGAACAATTCAAATTAAGCAAGTGCTTTACAAATTAGCATTGAAAATTACATGCAAACAATTTGAATTACAAGGAAACTCGCATCGTGCACAGACGTTCCTGGCACTAGTGAATTTAAGATTTATATAAATTAAAGATACAAAGGAAAGGAGTTACAATAATTTATATACAATAACTTATAGACTTTGTCATTTCCAAGTGAACCACGTGCTTCGGCTATAATAGTGATTATCTGCACAAAATACATACATCCATTCAAATACAAAATACAATTAACAAATGCAATAATATTTGTAAGAAGTAGAATTGTTACCTCTCAAAAGTAGATTACTGCTTCAAGCAACGGGTTTCTAGCATGACTCGGCAATAGGCGGTGACTTAGCTTAGGTAGCTTGACTTGTGTGTCGACCGAGTGCGAGTGACAATTTTACCGCGCGTTATCGTATTTATTAAACTGTACTGAATGCGTCACGTGACTGATCACATGGTATGTTGTTGATCCGAAATTGCTGGACAATGGTCTAAAGTTACATAACAAATCTGACCTCCTTGCTAGAAGCTTCTCGATACTGATGCAACACGGGAAAAGCTTTAACAAAGAATTTGATTCAAAATTTGATTTTTGAATCAGCAAATGGGTTAAGAGTTCATGACAAAGAATTAGTCAGACTCTGTCATAAATACACCGAAGAAAAACCTTGAAGATGAAAGAGAAAAAAAGTGTTCTTCAGACACAGGACATAAACTTTCGAGAATTATGAAAATTGAAATCCCAGGCACATCCAGAAAATACCTGACCTGATGGGTGAATGGACCTTGCATTTACTTCAGACAATATTGACTACTGGACTCTACCGGATTCACGTTGGTGAGTTATCGCCGAACTTATCAGTGTTGCTGTAAGTTGACTCCTGTGAATTCCGTTCGAGAGCCATTATGACAAAAATTCAAGTTTGACTTTGATCTTGAGAATTCATGAATGAACATTCTTCATGTTGTATTGAGTAGTGCACATAAAACTCATGCAAATTTCTATACGATCCTCCATGGTGTGCTTTGTGAGCACATCAAAGATTCTGGAACAGTTGTGTAATGTGCATTGGTACATTGGACCATCATTTAATAAGAAAGATAGCGACTTGTTGCAAACCACGTGATTGTGGACATGTGCTAGTAACAGCTGGCATCATTCAAAAGGTTATCTCTCTAAACCTCCACTCTCATCTTAACTGCTGATATCTATGCTTGGATAAACTAAATGTATGTCTATCGTTTAATCAAACATTGCTGTGAAATGATGGAAATGTCAGCGTTGTTCTGATTATATTCATATGTTGTATATTTGATTGTTGATTTAATAAACGTATGTTAATTTATTAACCATCTGTAAGCATTCTCTAATTCAAACCATAGAACAATAGCAAACGTATGAAATATTCTAAGACCATTCTTTCTAATTGGTCAATTAACTTACCATACACTATCGATCGCCTTTATGACTGGAACTCGATTTATGTTCGAATTCAGAGTGAAGAGAATAGATTACTTCTTCACCGAAACACTTCCAGTCCATCCCCATTGGATAATTATGTATTGAGCAAGTGTGAGAGTATTAGTCCGAAACACTATTCATCGATTTGAAACTGGTTTGGATTGCATCAGCAAATTCTATCCTATCCTCCACTTGAGTTGTTTCCTTCCAACTTTGACTTTCAAAAATATCATTATAATGAGTGCCCAAGGCAGGTCACTTTGACAATTTAACAATGTATATACCAATTAAGTGATAAGCAAATTCCCTCTGCCATAGATAGATGGATGGATAGAAAGAAGATAGATAGATAGATAGATAGATAGATAGATAGATAGATAGATAGATAGATAGATAGATAGATAGATAGATAGATAGATAGATAGATAGACAGATGGATTAATATAATTGTATATTTTAAAACTTAAAATGGAGAGTATTTCTCGAAATTTTGTCCAGGTTGTATTAGTGGGTGGTATGGATCTAAATGCAACTACAGCTGTCCTGTGAACTGTAAAGGTGCCTGTAATCAAATCTCGGGTGCATGCTTCGGTAAGACAAGCAAAAACAAACTGTAGAAATAGTATATTATTGCTAGCGTAAATTTATTGACATGTACTCATACAAACACACACACACACACACACACACACACACACACACACACACACACACACACACACACACACACACACACACACACACACACACACACACACACACACACACACACACACACACACACACACACACACAAACACACACACGCACGCACGCACACACACAATATACACTGACATGTTAAAGTATATTTAATATTAAAATTAAAATATGCGTATTTTTAATCCAGTATATACATGTATGCAGTCCATTGTGGGTTTTTTCTCTTTGTTTTCTGTGTATGTTCTTTCAAGTCATATTTCTCTACTTGGCTTCCTTGCATTATTAATGTATTGTATTGTGGACGACTGTTGGTGTGTACACAGCGTTTTGTTGTTTTAATGTGTATTCCCGTTGGTGTCAGTAAATTAGATCAGCGATCGCTGGTGCTGTAAATGTCAGCATGTGTACTATGCTATGTTAAAGTACTTGCTTTTATAGCAGTTCCTTGCTTTAGGTAGTCATAAACTAAACTTTGCTTTTGTATATTTAGGTAAGAAATAGCTTGTATTTTTAGAATTAATTAAAATTAAGATGAATTTGTGAAACAAATATACCATATTTAATAACTAAGAGTATTGATTATTTAATAGTGTTTAAAGGTACTTGTATTTCAGGTGATATTTTCTTTAATTTTCTTTCCATTTTTTTTACTTAATCAGTTTTATCTTTATCGCTCCATTCTCTTTATTATCTCCATTTCTCTGCCTTTTCACGTCTGTTTCTTCTGTGCTTTTCTCTATGAACCCATTTGTATTTTACCATATCTATTCTTCAACCACCTATGTACGTTTTGAGTATGCTTTAGATGATGTGCTCGATGAAGTATTTTCCAGTAGGATGCAACTACAGTTAAACCTACTAGTACGTAATCGTACACACTGACATGAAAATTCTGCAATAAACTTCAAATTATTCTTTAATTCTTATACAAATTTAAAACAACTCAATGTGATTAAAATTTAATGCATTTGATTGAATGAAATACATGTGTAATAGTATAAAACAATAGCAGACAACTGATGAGTTCTGAATCCATTATTACAATGGACAATTACAGTCTAAACTCTAAAACAACACTTGTAAATTAGACGTCACAACTAATAATTCAAAATATATCAGAATTGAACATGACATTGACACAACACCGCCCTAGATATTGGTATGATTAGTATTATTAATCGTTAGCATTGGCAACAAATTTATTATTATTAAATTTATGGACAGGCAAATTTACCCCACCACATAAGAAGAAATCGATAACGGATGTAAAGAAGTTGTGATTTTATTAAGTAATTAAAAGAGAAGACATCATTAAAGCCATAAGTCTGTCTTCTCTTTTAATTACTTAATTTCAAGTCGATTTCAAACATCAAATCAAACGTACTTAAAACGTCTTCACTATGACTAAGAATGTGTAGGAAAGCTATGCTATGATAATATTTGTCAATCAAGGAGGGAGTACAAACTGGTGAAAATAGCAAATAGCCTTAAGGCAGACTTTGATCATGCATGGGTCCAGACGTGTATCAGAATATGTTTTGGTGTATTTCTAGGCAATGGAAAGTACGTATTTAGGTGTGTGATAGTAAAATTACAAAATAAAGCATAACACAAAGACCACCGATAAACTGTGTATTATTTTACCCTCTCACTTATCATAAGTAAAATAAAACAAACTGCCTTCATTATTATGTCTTTGATATTATACTACCATGAAAGGATAGAATGATTTGGCGGGTACGTTTTGCACAAAATGTTACAATCATAAAACCTCTCTTCTGAATTAGTGTTGATAATATTTAGTTATTTTTAAGTATTGTCATCATTATAATTATCGTCACCAGCATTTATCTTAATAGTAGCAGAAATGATAGTAGTAATAGCAGTAGTAGTAGTAGTAGTAGTGGTAGTAGTAGTAGTAGTCATAGTACATTTTTAAGTTTAGTGCATTATTACATCGAAGCATAAGGTCATGAAGCCTAGTTCTCCAGAAAGTAATGTACAATGCAAACAAATTTTATGTCCGTAAAGTCAACTTTAAAGTTAAATATAATGCACTCACTATAATTTCTTGTGCAGAATGTAATGGTACACACTATGGTCAAACTTGTCAAGAGGATTGTGGACACTGCTTTCGCAAAGAGGTTTGCAACATGGAAAATGGACATTGTTCGAAGTGTGAACCTGGATGGGAGTTACCACAGTGCGAAACGGGTTATTACAAAATCTGTATTGTGTAAATGTAAATTGTTGGGCTTTGAATATCATGCATGACATCCGTATATATAAACTATGATATAACCTCATTGGTTATTTTTTTTTCATTTATGTTGATGCCAAAGTAATATTTAATACAATCCAACATTCGCCCCTTCTTGTGCAGAATGTAATGACAGTTACTACGGACAAAACTGTACAGCTAAATGTGGTCACTGCTCTCAAGGACAAATTTGCAACAAGATAGACGGAAGTTGTTTATCATGTGAGCCAGGATGGGAGCGACCTCTTTGTGTACAAGGTTATACAGATATCTATTGATATTTCATTTATTATTTCATTTAACGTTAATCCATTTACATGTGAACATGATTGAAACACGTTATAAAAAATTCTTATAAAGTAATGCCATCGACCATTTATTTCTTTAGAATTTCCAAAGTCTGTGAGAGAGACACATATTTAGAATGCATGTTACTTATATACTTTATATGAATAATATTAATCTCACATGCCGACTCTGAGAATTCTGATTAACCACCTTGCACAATTGTTTCATTTACTAGAGTATTCTCTACCCATGATGTGGGTGAAAAATTAAATGAGTGCATTGCTAGGTACATAAATTAATTAATTAATTTATTGGAAGGCTTGATTTTAAGTCACATTGCGAGTGAAAATTCAAGCATCATTTAACAAATGATGTTGACCTACTTTATTTCCCTCCCCCTCTCCAATCCCACTTCCTTCCTTCCTTCCCCGCTCCCTCCGTCCCTCCTTCCCTCCCTTCCTTCCTTCCTCCCTCCCTCCTTGCCATGTGAAAATGTATTTATATTGTATGGAGCAAATATATTTTAATCACTATTTACCAATTACTTATTTTCTTATTTCCCGTTCCCATGAACGATGTTTACCATCACCAAAACAGAAATTGTCAGTTACACAATTTATGGAAAGGTGTGAAGATGCAACACAGAATTAATGTATTTCACAATAAATGGAAGCATTTAGTCAAAGAAATAGACTGTGCAGCGTCTGTATGTCTGAATATATTTCTGTGTGTTTGAGAGAGAGGGCGAGCCTATTATAGCAGTTGAAGCATTTTGGGGGTTTAGAGTCTGAATGTATGTATGTATTACTCTGTGTGAGTATATGTGTATGTATGTGTGTGAGAGCGAGCGAGAGAGAGAGGGAGAGAGAGAAAAAGAGAGCATATTACATTTACGTGTACCAGTCTAGAGAGAAAAGCAAGAGGAATTTAAACGTCACCTTATGAAGACTTTGGTAAGAAAGATGGAGAGATAGTTTGATAGATAATGTGTTAGATAGTGTGACAGAGCAAAGTTGCCCAAACAAACAAATGCAACAGAAAGCTGGAATTGTAAAAAAAGAAAGAAGTTAGTCACAATGCGAATGACCTTGACCGTAGACTTGTATGAGTAATTTGAACCGACAATGCAACATTTCGCCGTCCTTGTGATAAAAAAACAAAACACCTCCCAAGTACTCGAAGGTCACGAATGCTTTAGCATCGCTCCCCGAAAAGTCCACTTGCTCGAGAGTATTGATGACCATGTGAATAAAGAAACTTAACAAAAAAACTACCACTGCTTGAAGGTTAAGGACGCTTTAGTGCCACTCCCCAAAATTTTCGCGAGCTCGAGGTTAAAGCTGACCAAGTGAAAAAAAATCACACGTGCTCAAAGGAGTGCGTTATACACAGACAGAGCGGGAAAATTATTTATACATATATTACTGCACCAAGTCTCTCTATATAAATGACATTTTAGTGATTCATATTTTCACCATTTCCTAATTGCGCATTATTTCAACATAACGTAGGTAAAGGAAGCCGAATTTTACAGTATACAATTTATAATACAAGAATAATGTTTATTCATGTATATTCAACATTGAATCTAAATAAAATACACACAAAATATTTTATCGTCATAATTCCCACTAGTGGAACAATTATCAAAGACGAACGTAAATATTATTGGACATGCATGTATACATGAAATCGACCTCGTTGTCAGGGTGATAGGTTTCTCCAGTTTATCTTGTTTTATATAATTTATATCCTAATAGTTGTGGTCATTGAACATCGATTTTAATATGCCTATATATAGGTAAAAAAGAGCATACAATCAAGCATTACTCTTTATTTCTGCAGAATGTAATGAGAGTTACTATGGACAGAACTGTACAGCTAAATGTGGCCACTGCTCTCGGGGACAAATTTGCAACAGGACAGATGGAAGTTGTTTATCATGTGAGCCAGGATGGGAGCCACCTCTTTGTGCACAAGGTTATACAGATATTTATTGGTATTTCATTTATTATCTCATTTAACGTTAATCCTTTTACATGTATGGATGGAGGCCACCTCGTTGTCAAGGTGATAGGTTTCTCCAGTGTATCTTATTCTGTATAAATTATATCTAATACTTGTGGTCAAAGAATAAACAATCAAGAGTATTTATCTTGTTTTCTGCAGAATGCAATGCGAATTACTACGGACAAAACTGTACAGCTAAATGTGGTCACTGCTCTCAAGGACAATTTTGCAACAAGACCGACGGAAGTTGTTTATCATGTGAGCCAGGATGGGAGCGACCTCTTTGTATACAAGGTTGTACATATATCTATTGATATAATTCACTTTTTAATTTAACATTCATTTCGTTACGTATGTACATGAATTTGGTGAATGATTGATTAAAATGTATGAACATGTACTTCTAACACAAAGTAATGCATTTAAAAATGTATTTCTTTAGAATGTACGGGATTTCTACTATGGGTGTGAGAAATATATTTAGAAGTCATGACAGTGATACAATTTATATTATTAATATTACCTCTTAAACCAATGCTATATATTCTAAATAACTCAGTCCACACAGTTACACGATTTATTACCACACTCATGTCTTAATCTATAAATGACACCTTATTGATTATTATTATTACTATATACAATTTGTACATTATTGCATCGTAACGTAGGGTTGGGAAGCCGAACTTTTCATTACAAATATCAGTTTAGTTATTGTGGCAGAGTAACATTTTAAATTGTTAAATTGTCAAAGTAACCTATCCTTGGGCACTCCTTATGATAGTAGTTTTGAAATGTCTGAGTTGAAGTAAACTATCATTCAATTTCCATTGGATGACTGTGTTATGATCACGTGTGAGTTTATTAGTCAGATATTCTACACATCCACTTCGACCTAGTTTGGATTGATTCAGCAAGTTCTATAATATTATCTACGTTGTTTACTCCAACTCTGGCACTTTCAAAAATATCATCATAAGCAGTGTCCAAGGTCGTGTCACATTAACATTGGCAACAAATATTTAATTATTTAGTTTAATAATAGGGATAGGCAAATTTACTCTGCCACAGAATCAAAAGAAAGAATTGACATAAAAATACTATAAAGTTTAATCTATGTATTAGAAGCAATTTCTTGAAAGGCATAAATACATACATTTCATTAAATTTCAATTGCCAAATGTTTAATCTGCATTGGAATTTTTTTACTCACTATTTGTTAACGAAACAAGTGGGAGCCTTTTGTGGCTCTTTCTTTTTACAGAACATGTTTCCAGCAATAAAACACGTTCGGATATTTTTAAAATAACAAAATAAAACATTTTTTGTATTAAATTTTGCTAAAATTGCATTTTAACGTGTTCATCCTATCATACTTCTCACGCGGAGGAAGCTATGGTTAACACGTCTTGCGACGCTCACGAACAGTGTACAACAATAGTTGTTGTTTGTTTATTCACCCATTAAACGTTCATTATTTATAAACAACTATACATATGATTTGTAGTGCTAAGTGACATTAAGCTAACGTAATAATTATGGCGAATATATAGTTTACACTTAAAAAAAAAATCTTTATGTACATAAACCCTTTCCGATTAAAAATATATTTCATTGTGTACACAAAGTACATATGGACAGATTTTACTATGCTAAATATTTCGTTTTACATTTTTAAGTTTAATAATAAAAATGTACATACTTCCACCTGATACGAAGTTATGAACAAGAAGACATGATTGTTGGACTTGGAGTTGGGAAGGTTGTTTAGCAGCATATTTCATTACTCAAAGCCATGCAATAAGCGAAACCATATTCTAACCTTCACAAATCTTATATCAAATGCAACAATTGCATTAGTTTCCCTTCCTTCAGAATGCAATGACAGTTTCTATGGACCAGACTGTAAACAGAGATGCGGAAATTGCTCCGGAACAGAGCCTTGCAACAAGACGAATGGACATTGTACTGCATGTAACGCAGGGTGGGCAGCACCACTATGCGCGACAGGTAATAATGCAATAGCCCTGTATGCTTGGGTTGGATGCTCATTGGTTATGTTGATATTGATTTTTTACTGAATATAGAACTGAAAACCTGAAATTGCCACTGTAAGCTAAATCAACGTAATACGAGCAAATATATCTCTGTGTTCATAGTGTTTACATACATTAACTACAGGTTCACTCTCTTCGTTTTAAGTTTTATTATTATTATGCAATTCACGCTGTGAAAGTGATGTCATAACTTCAATCAAAAGAGATTATTTATTTATAAGGGCCTAATTCGAGTGGTTCCACATTTAAAAATAAAATCAGTTCTTAATTATGTATCACATGATGGTGATGAGTAATAGGAAAACAGTTAAGTATGGAAATAAGCTTAGCAAAAAAGCTGATTATATAGATTTTTCAACATAAAGTCCTTTCACTAAGGATCAAGTGCGAGTTTTCTACTAATATTCTTTATATATACATACGATTGCAGTATAATGTATACCATTACTTTTAAAGATGTAATGTACATCTCAGTATCATAAGGTAATTTCACTCCGCGGTTGTTACAGCTGCAGTTATAAATTCTACTCCGCCGATAGACACACATGTTGGAGCCATTGTCGGAGGTGTCATCGGTGCTGCAGTGGTCATCCTTGCAATAGTTTTGTTTATTTTCGTGTACAGGTAAAATGTACATATGAATATATATAAGTTTAAATAGTTTAACAAGGGTCCTTTAATAAATGCATTTTCTTCTGTTTTGAAAATATACATTAATGAATTTTATTTGTAATAAAAGGTTCTTGTACAAATAACAAATCAGAGTTAGATTATGGACAATTGCATCTTGACTTAATTGCACATGCGGATAGTTATTTTATTTGTAAGCTATATGTGTCCATAAGAGATAATTCGCATATAAAAAATACAGTCTTAGGAAATCAGCAAAAAACAAGGACACAAGTTGCCTCTCTCTCTCTCTCTCTCTCTCTCTCTCTCTCTCTCTCTCTCTCTCTCTCTCTCTCTCTCTCTCTCTCTCTCTCTCTCTCTCTTTCTCTCTCTCTGTCTGTCTCTCTGTATCTATCTATCTATCTATCTATTTATCTAACCGTGTGTGTGTGTATTGATCCAACGATTAATCCATATATCCATCTTTATTCATGTTCAAAACATCTATCTACTAGGTAATGCAAGTGCTAAAAAGAAAATTAGTGTAAATTATTTCAAGTATTATAATTATCAAAACAATATTAGTATACTGCTATGTTTAATTCATTTTCTTTTAAATGTAATTTCTTTTTATTGAGAAGGCGAAGGAAATCACGCAAGGAAAGCTCAAATAACAGAGAATATTCCCACACTTTGTCAGAAAATATCTCGAACACAAACCCCACAGAGCTGGATCACAAAGACCACGTAACAAACCATGGTAAGGAATACATTGCACCAATTCCATCCATAATGTTAACATTGATGTTTGGTAAGGAATAAACAACACCAATTCCGTCCATAATCTTAACAATTATGTTTGGTAAGGAATAAACAACACCAATTCCGTCCATAATCTTAGCAATGATGTTTATGTGACTCGAAAGACGTACGTACAATTGATTCTTTTCATTCTGTTTGTGCAGACAAGAAGGAATTGGTTGGTAACAGCAAACGCAGCACGGTCAGTCTAAAACATAATCAACCTCCGGCGTCTTCAGGAGCTGGTGCCCATGACTACAAAGACCGAAAATCACACAGACCAATTACTATTATCAACCCACAACAACATGCAATCCAGCAAAACAATTCTTCCACTCAGATGTACGAGAATGTGTCTGCTGTAAACAAAGCAGCCAAGAATGGAGATGTCAGAAGATCTTTCAATGTCATGCTCGAAGACAGCAATATTCCCGTGGATGTTTATGATGACGATGCGGATGAAGTGTACAACACTGAAGACATCTACTCGACGTATAGGCCGTTAGTTGTCTGGGACACATTTCAGCAGTCCATTCTGTCCAGTCTGGCGTCTGGCCAACTCAGTGTTCATTTCAAAGTGAGAAATAGATTTGAGTAATTATATGATCAGTGATAAATGTTTACTGTGTTGAGTGATTAAGTGTAGGCTATTTAATAAATATTAACAATTATAATTATAAATTAAATATCTCTGACTATTCTTAGACGCATTAGTATTATTTTCTTTGAAAAAATAGTATAATAAAAGGGGGATTACTCTAGTATTCACAAAGACCATTCAGCTATGCTTACCGACATCTCGTTACTTTTAACACGTTAGATTTCTGTTCGTGGACAACTCGCAAAACAGAATGTATGCGACAAACCCGGATATAACATTAAGATGTACCTCAAACCAACAGCACTATTCACTTAGCAACACTATTAAAATAGAGAAATACTTGTCAAACAGTGTACTAGTAATTATTCATTTAGTCAGTGTGTCAGTCATGAATTCGCTGATTCGTTTAATCTACTTTATCGTTGTGCTTACAGAACTTACCCAAAGGAATGACGCATCCCCACACGGAGGGGATGAAACCTGAAAATATGAGAAAGAATCGCTTCAAATCAATTTTGCCGTGTAAGAATTCGATATGTCATTAATCAATATGTATTGTAGCCTTTTCTCTTATATATCACATTTTTAATTAGATATAATTCATCCGATTGTATCACAATTATATTTTAGAATTTTAATTAAATGCATTAGTTCCAAAACCACCACCACCACCACCACTACTACTACTACTACTACAACTACTGCTGCTGCTGCTGCTACTACTACTACTACTACTCTACTACTATTAATGATAATAATGTTGACGATTTTAATGAAGTCGACGGCAACAATGAGATTTAAAAAATAAATGTAAACTCATTATCATCCGTATGGGTTAAGAATTAAGTTAATAGGAAAGAGATGCATAATTATACTTTATTATTTAAATTCATTGTGGCTGTACATTTAACACATTTATATCTTCTATATGTAGCAAATAATTTATTCGATATTCATGACGGTAGGTTTTTCTAGATGATAATGAGAATGGTGTTTTAACGTGTTCCTAGATGACCATAATCGTGTCATCCTACAGAGGTCAAAGGTTGAAAAGGATTCTGACTACATTAACGCAAGCTACATAAAGGTATAATTCAAAAATTAATTATATACTTACATTAAACTTTACATTAATGTACATTAATTAAATGTACAATTTAATACTCTGACTACATTAACGCAAGCTAAATAAAGGTATATTTCAAATATTATTATACTTACATTAAACTTTATATTAATGTACATTACCTAAATGTACAATTCATTATTATGTAATCATTTTTATAAATACACTGGCTTATGCTGTACAACAAATTACGTAAAGATACAGTTTAATATTATTACATATATTTCATAAATATTCTGAACTTTGTTAAAGAACACGTTACAAAACTGTTAAATGCGTTACTACAGGTCTGCTATGTGACATTAGATTTTATACATGTTATTCAGGTTTGCATTTCATAGTAGGAAAAACTTCGCTGGGAATGCAGTGCACTTTTATCGCTAATCATTATTAGGCTATCTGTGACCTTAATAAAATGTTAAAGAAAAATATTTCATGTGTTCTTTACAAAAGAAACGATGCTATCAATGCATAACTCAATTAAGAATCCCTTTTCAAAAATATTCATAAAAAGAAAACATGGTTCACCTGTCTTAAGCTGTTAAACTGTAAGCAGAAACTATTGCCGGAGACAATGTGCAATATTGTGTGGGGAAATGTTTAGCTCGAACTAAACATTAATATGGACAGTATTCATTTGGACATATGCTGCGATTATCTTAATCCGATCCCTGAGTATTTAAACGGCAAATAATAAATCATTTACATTTCTTGTATTAATCGTGATTTAAAATAGAAATATACACTGTCTAAAACCAATGTTGTGTATAAATTATAAATTTGCATACAGCCAGACTAGAAAATGAGAGTAGATGAAACGTAAGACAAATCGCACTTTTTGGTATGTCTGTGTAATAGTACATGAATGTGTGTATTTGTGTGTTTTTGTGTGTGTGTTTGTGTGTGTGTGTTAGAGAGAGTGTATTTATGCGTGTGTGTGTGTGTGTGTGTGTGTGTGTGTGTGTGTGTGTGTGTGTGTGTGTGTGTGTGTGTGTGTGTGTGTAATTGTGGTTATGTGTGTATATATAAAATCCTGTATTTTTGTTTGTTTAATCATATGACATTTTCGTTTTCGTTAACGTATATTGTTTAGTGCTTGTGTGTGCAATCATGTATGGTTCTGTGGATGTGTGCATATCTACTAAAGCAGTAGACATATAAAATAATTACAGCTTATGATCTGACATTTCTTCCACAATCGCCATCATGTTTATTTACAATCACATAGAAGATGTTATGGTTGTCTTACAGCTTATTATCTGACATTTCTTCCACAATTGCCATCATGCTGATTTACAATCACATACAAATGTTATTATGGTTTCTCTTACAGGGTGCCATGAAAGAGGATGCCTATATTGCTACTCAAGGTAGTGAAAAATGCAGTTTTATTTCTCAAACAATATTATATTTAAATTAATTTTTAAAAGTACAAAAATCTAATTTGTTTTTCATTTCGTCTGAAAATATATACATCTGTTAAGATTGTATAATCCCCTCACATTATGAAATGTTATCTTCCTACCTTTCTTCTCTCTCTCTCTCTCTCTCTCTCTCTCTCTCTCTCTCTCTCTCTCTCTCTCTCTCTCTCTCTCTCTTCTTTATCACATTAATATGAAGCTGTATGTTAAAGAAAGTCTAAGTATGATACTGAATGTGCATTTGCACGCGTGTACGTATGTACGTGTGTTTATGCGCAGAGTGAAAGGCTGTTTATGCTTTTCGGATAACTCATTTTGAACAATAATTGCGTATGTGCAAACATATACGAGTGTGATCACGTATATATATATATATATATATATATATATATATATATATATATATATATATATATATATATATATATATATGTGAGCCTATTATGCACATGCGCATACGCGTAGTTATGTATGAACGCATGCGCGTTATTGTAATTAAAATGAAGTAGTACAGAAATGCACCAATCTGGAAACACTTATCGTAAGATATGACTCTACGAGTCTTAAGTAGTTTTTTAAGGGTCTGTCTATTAATATCACCGTTTATAGAATAACTTCCAACAAATATATATGCATCTTTGTAAACTGTGAACGAATGCAAAAATGTAATTTAAATTGTACTTAACAGGACCACGAGCATACACGGTCAATGACTTCTGGTTGATGACATGGCAAAGAAACACCGTACAGATCATTATGTTAACCAACGTGAAAGAAAATGGAAAAGTAAGAAAAAGATTTACACGCGGAAACTTCAATTTAGCATTTAATACTAGTAATTGTTATTAAAAGAAATGTCTTGAATAGTAAATAAAGGCATGACGTGTGTGTCTATCTCTCTGTATTTATATATTTATGTGCTTGCATGTGTGCGTTTGTGTAAATTATTTGTTTCTTAGAAGTTGTTTGTTGTTGGCAATTCCTAAATAGTTCTGGCCGACATTATTCTGTTCTTGCTTTCATATCTTCGTTTCCTTAGAAAAACCGATTGCAGTTTGAAAATAGCAAAAGAGCGAACACTCAAAATGCTAAAAATAATATTCTTGCAGGACAAGTGTGAAGAGTATTGGCCAGCTCCTGGAGCAAGCCGTACCTATGGAAACATAGTTGTCACGTGCTTAAGCGAGGAACTAAGGGCCGACTTCATCGCCCGCACTTTTTATTTAAAATTGAAAGGGGTACGTTTAATAATGTATAAACAAAAATGTTGTAAATGTCGGTGTATATTTTAGCGTCGAAGACAAGATATTGTAAGTATTAAAAAATTCTTAACTTAAAAGTGTGCTCAACTTACATAAATCACTTCTGAATTCACAATGTATGTTATTCGAGCAGGTGTAACAGCAAAATGGTGGATAAAGGCTTTTATTGCTGTTTTGGGGCATCAAATTGCAATCGACATTTTAAAAAAGAGAACCTTCAATTATATTTCCTGCAGTGCACGGATGACATCTCAGATACTCGCCACATGCTAATGTAGACTGCACCACAAGGCAGATGAAACAAGGAAAATAAAATTAGCTCAAATATCAACGAAACTTTTAAATTGTTCAGCCTTGCGTCATTATAGTTGCTAAACTACGTCATCATCTATTTATGTTTGCTGAGTACATATATAACAAGATTGATTTGAAACCAGTGGTTTACTAAATCAGTTTCTGAAATACTCAAAATGTGAAGAAATCTCATTAAAAAGTCGATATATAAGTTTATATTTCCAGACTATATTGGGAGATTGTAATGCAAACATTATTATGAACTGAAATCGGAAAGTGTCAAAGAGTGTGCTTATTAAAATAACGGTGTATCACATGACTGGTTATCGTATGTACAGTAAATGTATGTTATTTTTTTACTCAGACTGTTGTGTAGTTAAAGAAATGTATTCTATTCAATTATCGAAAATTGAAGCAATAATCAGCAGTTGGCACAGCAGTATTTGATACTGCTTAAAAGTAAATCGTTTTAATCTGCATTATACAGCAATTTTTTTATATCAATTCTAGAGTTTACTTATTGGCAGTATGTCAGTGTGAGATATGTGTCCTTCAAGCACACACTTATACCAATTTTAATTTCATGTCGCAGTACTAAAATGAATGTTTGACTCATGTGGAATATTATATTGTACATTTTTTGTTGTAATGTATACCAACTACTGTCCCCATCAATCTTCGTGACTGTCACAGTCTGATAAAATTGTCCGACTTCGTGACCCACTTGCCTTGTTTACTTCAAATTCGAATATTTGAAACCCTTGGCCCTTTGTTCAAAGCTTCCTTTTTCTAGGTGCTTCTAGAACAGGTCAAGATGTTATGTAACTTTAGGACCATTGTCCAGTTCTCGAACCAACCACATGCTTTGCGAACAGTCACGTGATACGCAATATACCTTTCTATATATGTACCCACACGCTTCCGCTCCCTCACTTCGAGCACATTTTAGCTAATTCCATCAGCTTACTCGGGTCGTGAGAGGCAGCCGGCGCCATAGAGAATCAAGGTACCCTTCGACTTCTCTCAAAGGTATCATTTTATTTAATAGTATTTGCCTATGTATTGTTTAAGTATGTATTTGTGCTATGTATTATATGATTTCCATATACACTTGAGCATGGTTCAGAGAAATAGCTGAAAACCTATATGTTACGGAATATAAATTTATTGTAACCATTTTTCCATTTCTGTACTTTAATTTATATTGTTTTAATTCACTAAGAGCCAGAATGCTGCGCTCGATATGAATTCTTCATGTAATTCAATTATTGCGTGTAATCTAAATTGTAAATTGTGAAGCGCTCTGTCGGCTTGAATTACCCCTTGTATGAACATTAATTTAACGTTGTATCTATTTTATTGCTTCATACGTCATGACTGTTAAATGGAACACATGTGAGACGATTATATTTTTTCTAAAAATTTAATTGTAAGCGACGCGAGGTCGAAAACTCTTTGTTCAGCGCATTTAATTGAGCCATGCCCAAGTAGGACGTGTTAGGTTGAGAATTATATCCAAACACGTTGCATCCACAGGTCGGCTCATGGTTCATGTTCACCCATGCCTCACCTGCATTAGCTTATTGGTGTAAGCGTGTCGAAATCCACTCTGAGGGCCATGCTGCAAAAATTCCAGTTCCTAGCCACTAACAAAGGGACATCATTCCTTATGCACCACGTGTGTCGTTAAAGGGGGACTGAGGGAACGAATCGGCATGACTGAGTGTTGAGACCAAGGATACAAGAATAGAGCTAAGTGCAAAATCAAGTGTACAGATCTCAAGGGAACACTTTTCTGGCAATTTAGATTGACAAAAATCAGGCATAGGCGCGTAAAGACAGAGTGAAGACTATTCGCGTTGCATTCGATTTATTGTTAATTTGTTAAACTTTATTAAATCTTATTTTCTTTGTTAATACCTCTTAGTAGTTGATTTCTATGCACAATAGACCAATTAGATTAATTCTTAGATTTGAATGGGGGCGGATGAGCAGAAAGATTGATGACGAGTGCATATTAATTTAGAGGGACTTAACTGTTTTCAAATCTAGCTAAAAGTTCGCAGTTTATTAGTCTGTAAATTTGTCGTCTGAACTACAAGACGCACTTTTAATCAGTCAGATAATAAATTGAGCAACCAGTCTGCGTAGAATATGAGAGGAAGAATTAATTATATTTAAAGTCTTTTAATTATTCTAAGCAGGGTCTTTAAATAAATACTGGAAACGTAACAAGTGTGGGTCGTCGCGGGATTGATATGTATTAAATTGTAAATTGTAACATTTTTATACATAGGGCGCATCATAACCTAGAAACGAACGAACGAACAGAATTGCCAATTGTTCTTTTGATTTTTGTATCACTGATTTTCTTTGCTTTTGTTGTGACATGTGCATGTATTCTTTTGCAGAGTAGCGTGCATGTTAGTTAATGTTGATATATTTAAGCGTAGTTAAATATGTCATGTTAGCTATTGAATGATTTATTTAGTATTGTGTTACTGAGTACTTCATTGTGAGGAGTCGAAGGTTATACCGCCAGCTAGGAGAGTTATCGGTAGTAACAGACTTCGGACTATTATATTTAGGGTGCTAGATATAATGTGTAATGTTGTATGGTAGGAGCCGTGACATTACGGAAGTCTTGGAACAGCGGACACTGTGACAAGCAGGTGAAACGTGTAAAGAGTTAACGCGTAATTTATTTCGGAAGGTGTTCTGAGTAAATTAAATAATTTTTGTAAGGTTGTAGCCTAAAAGTTATTTTCGGGATAAGCGGAGTTATCGCCGACGGTTAAAACACACAATTCACGAGATACATTCTTATTGTAGCCAGCGCGCTAAGACAGTAAAATGGATCGCAAACAGGTTATCGAAGACCTGAAAGAAACCGGTATCATGATAGGATATCAGGGTGACGAACTGACTAGCTACATTAAAACTGAGCTAGAGAAAGCGGAAAAAGCGGAAAAAGAGAGACAAGAGATAGAAAGGGAAGAACGGTTAGCTGCCCGCGAAGCTAAGAAGTTAGAGGCTGAAAGACTAGCTGAAACCGAGGCTAAACGCATCGCAGCGGACACAGAAGCAAAACGCATCGCAGCGGATACAGAAGCCAAACGCATCGCCGCAGACGCGGAAATAAAACGGTTAGAATGGGAAGTAAAGAAACTAGAAGTTACCAATCCAAACCGTGATCGCAGAAGCAGTGGTGATTCGCGTTCTAGCGATGGAAATAATCACAGTAGAATTGAAAACATCATTCCAAAGATAAATATGGTCCCATTTGATGAGAACAAAGATCAAATAGACGCGTATTTAAAAACGTTTGAAAAGTTAGCCAGAGCAACGAACATTCCAGCGGAACATTGGGCGATAAATTTATCGGGGTTATTGCAGGGCAGTGCGAAAAACGAGTTCAATAAGCTTAGCGATTCTGAGTCAGATAATTACGACACAGTCAAGGCCGCATTATTGAAACGTTACAAACTCACAGCCGACACATACCGACGTAAGTTTAAACAGGCCACTAAAGCCAGTTCAGAGACGCACGCACAGTACATACGGCGCGTAGCTGACTTGTTCCAAAGATGGATAGATCTAGCCGAAACTCCACAGACGTACGCAGGTCTTAGGGATGAAATGGTAAAAGACCACATTCTCGGGTCGTACAAATCAGATCTACTGATTCACTTAGCAATAAGGGAAAAATCTACGCTAGAGGAGATAGGCAACGCCGCCGATCGCTTTGATGACGCACATTCTCAATTCTCGAACGCACACGCGAACAACAAGTCTCGACCGAACGAACCGCAGACTCGAAAGGATAAGAAAAATGACGGGAAGGCACCTAATGAGCGTGATGATAAAACATCTAAACCCGACACTAAAAACAAGTCCGACAAACAGAAAGATAAAAAGAATCTTGCATGTTACACTTGTGGTGATAGTGGCCATTTTTCACGAACATGTCCTGAAAAGAAAACAGCTAAAGTTTACGCAGTAGAAAGTCATACACCTAAAACAGAAAAGTCGAATCGAACACCAGTACAGGCAAACGGTCACGATACAATCGCTTTGCTTGATACAGGGTGTGAGCTAGACGCTATTGTAAATGCATCATTAGTTAACCGTACCGACTACACAGGGGAGACAATCTCTGTCACCTTTGCAAACGGCGAACAAGACATTTTACCAGTAGCTGAAGTCTCGATTGTTTCAGACTTTGTAGAAGGAACAGTCAAAGCGGCAGTTATGGAAAACTCACCGCATGACGTGATCCTTGGTTGCAAGTATGTTTTGCCGTGCAAAAAACAAACTTCAACCGAACCACCACTGGTTAACGCTGTAACCAGAGCAGCGAGTAGTAAAGACAAATCTGTAACTGCACCGATGTCTGCCGCACCAGCCGTAGATAAAGCAACAGTTAGCGAGATTAAAATATTACAAGCTGAGGACGAAACACTAGACAAGTTACGCAGACAAGCTGTACTTGTTAGTGACGTCAACACTGACGATTCGAATAAGAAAGCGTGCATTATTCTGAAAAAGGGTTTATTGTACCGCTATTCGAAAGTGGGAGACGAATTTCGGAAACAATTAGTCGTTCCACAAACCAAACGAAATGACGTATTACGATTAGGTCATGAGAGTCTTTTTGGTGCACACATGGGTGTACAAAAAACAACTAGTCGTATTACAAGTGAGTTTTATTGGCCGGACATCACTGCCGATATCCGTAGATTCGTGTTAAGTTGCGACACATGCCAGAGAACACAGTCTAAAAATTCAATCAGACCCGCACCGTTAGGAGAGCCTGAACTGATCAGTGAACCCTACAAGCGCGTAGCATTGGATTTGATTGGGCCTATAATACCCACATCAACGAGAGGTAATCGATACGTGCTGACCACTATTGATTACGCAACGAGATTCGCCGACGCAGTGCCATTGAAAAACATTGATACTGAAACTGTCGCCGAAGCCCTTTTCGGATTATGGAGTCGTGTTGGAATACCCACCGAAATTTTGACGGATCAGGGGAGTCAATTCATAGGCAACGTAATGAAGGAAGTAAATCGTTTACTTTCCATCAAACATCTTACTTGCACACCATACCACCCCCAGGCAAATGGTCTGATTGAAAAATACAATGGGACATTAAAAACAGCACTTAAAAAGCTCGCCACAGATAAACCGAAAGACTGGGACAGATACATCCCTGCCCTACTATTTGCATATAGGGAGGTGCCACAATCTTCCACCGGGTTTTCACCATTTGAGCTACTTTACGGACGTACTGTACGCGGACCGATGATGATTTTGAAGGCACTTTGGACTGATGAAAAGACAGATGACGAAGTTAAGACAACTTATACATACGTCACTGACTTAAGAAACCGTCTTGAAACTATAGGCAAGATAGCACGGGAAAACTTGACGATAGCTCAGTCTAGACAGGCAGAATATTACAATAAGCACACCAAACCTAGAGAATTTGAAGTTAATGACAAAGTGTTACTGTTGCTTCCTGAAGCACATAACAAACTTCAGATGAAATGGAAGGGGCCCTTTGTAGTTACCGCCAAGCTAGGGGGACTGAACTATAAGGTGCAGACAGGAAAGAGAGAGAAAATCTTTCATGTTAACCTACTCAAAAAGTACATAAGCCGTGAGGATCAAACCACTCAAGCTGATTTTGTCGTAGCGACGATAGTTACAGAAGACGAGGGGGATACTGATTGCGTCACTGGTACTTTACCAAACTGTCCTCTACAGACGGACGAAACTGTCAAAGACGTTAGGGTAAATGAAGCCTTGACAGAAAGACAGAAAAAAGAAGTGAATGAATTGCTTAATGAGTTCTCATCTACTCTGACAGACAAACCAGGGTTGACAGACTTAATAGAATTTTCACTGAAGCTGACTGACAACAAACCGATACGTTTGAAGCCGTATCCGTTGCCACACGCTAAGATAGATGACGTTAGACGTGAGATTAAGACTATGCTAGATCTAGGGGTCATAGAGAAGACTGACAGTGCCTACGGATCACCCATCGTGTTGATTAAAAAACGTGATAACTCGTTCCGTTTTTGCGTAGACTACCGCAAACTCAATCAAGTGACAGAGTTTTGTGCCGAACCTCTTCCTGATCCGGATCTCATCTTCACTAAGCTAGCTAACGCTCATTACTATACCAAAATAGATTTGTCACGCGGTTTTTGGCAAATCAAGGTCAAGGACACTGATCGACACATACTAGCTTTCACTACACCAGTAGGAAACTACACATGGAAAGTTATGCCTTTCGGAGTTTCAAACGCTCCAAGCATTTTTTCTAAGATGATGCGGTCATTGTTAGAACCACTGTACGGACGTGGAGTTGAGAACTTCATGGATGATTTAATTCTAGGCACCCAGACATGGGAGGAGCACTTGACACTCTTACGAGACGTGCTAGCCAGATTAAAGCAAGCCAACCTCACTGCCCGCCCTACGAAGTGTGAAATAGCACAATTCTCCTTAGACTTCTTGGGACACAAGTTGAGTCATGGAACTATGTCGCCAAGTGAAGCTAAGATAGCACAACTTAAGGACACTTCACAACCGCTAACAAAAACACAAGTTAGAAGTTTTCTTGGTCTTGCTAATTACTACAGAAAATTCGTACCAGATTTTAGTGCCATTGCATGTCCTCTGACTGACTTGACACGTAAGAATATGCCTACAAAAGTAGTGTGGACTGATGCATGCCAAAACGCTTTTGACACACTGAAATCTAGACTGACTTCAGATTTAGTTGTTAAACTGCCAGATTTGACAAAACCATTCTTGTTAAGGACTGATGCTAGCAACACAGGATTAGGAGCAGTGTTATTACAAGAACACAATGACACCAAACACCCAGTTGCATATGCAAGCCGTAAACTCACAACTACTGAACAGAAATATTCCACCAGTGAAAAGGAATGTCTTGCAATAGTTTGGGCTATAAAAAAGTTCGAAAACTATTTGTACGGAAAAACCTTTGTCATTGAGTGCGACCACCAGCCGTTGGCCTTTCTCGGACAGGCGCAATTTACGAACAGCCGTTTAATGCGTTGGTCTTTGTTTCTGACACAGTATGACGCAAATATTCATTACATCAAAGGGTCTTTGAATGTTGGCGCAGATTACATGAGTCGTGCTTGATGCCATCAAGTGCCGGTACTGATAGAATGTTGTTTAATCAATTAACTGAACCCTACGGATTCCTTCCTGTAAATATGAAATATAGTTGCACACTTTATTTCTAGGAATGTCGAAATTTTTTTTGTGTAAATTTTTCTTCATTGTGGACTTCTACATTTTATCATACATAATTTGTAGGAGGCATTTTATCTTTGGCAAGATAAACGCCTCAAAAGCAAGGGGGTGTCACAGTCTGATAAAATTGTCCGACTTCGTGACCCACTTGCCTTGTTTACTTCAAATTCGAATATTTGAAACCCTTGGCCCTTTGTTCAAAGCTTCCTTTTTCTAGGTGCTTCTAGAACAGGTCAAGATGTTATGTAACTTTAGGACCATTGTCCAGTTCTCGAACCAACCACATGCTTTGCGAACAGTCACGTGATACGCAATATACCTTTCTATATATGTACCCACACGCTTCCGCTCCCTCACTTCGAGCACATTTTAGCTAATTCCATCAGCTTACTCGGGTCGTGAGAGGCAGCCGGCGCCATAGAGAATCAAGGTACCCTTCGACTTCTCTCAAAGGTATCATTTTATTTAATAGTATTTGCCTATGTATTGTTTAAGTATGTATTTGTGCTATGTATTATATGATTTCCATATACACTTGAGCATGGTTCAGAGAAATAGCTGAAAACCTATATGTTACGGAATATAAATTTATTGTAACCATTTTTCCATTTCTGTACTTTAATTTATATTGTTTTAATTCACTAAGAGCCAGAATGCTGCGCTCGATATGAATTCTTCATGTAATTCAATTATTGCGTGTAATCTAAATTGTAAATTGTGAAGCGCTCTGTCGGCTTGAATTACCCCTTGTATGAACATTAATTTAACGTTGTATCTATTTTATTGCTTCATACGTCATGACTGTTAAATGGAACACATGTGAGACGATTATATTTTTTCTAAAAATTTAATTGTAAGCGACGCGAGGTCGAAAACTCTTTGTTCAGCGCATTTAATTGAGCCATGCCCAAGTAGGACGTGTTAGGTTGAGAATTATATCCAAACACGTTGCATCCACAGGTCGGCTCATGGTTCATGTTCACCCATGCCTCACCTGCATTAGCTTATTGGTGTAAGCGTGTCGAAATCCACTCTGAGGGCCATGCTGCAAAAATTCCAGTTCCTAGCCACTAACAAAGGGACATCATTCCTTATGCACCACGTGTGTCGTTAAAGGGGGACTGAGGGAACGAATCGGCATGACTGAGTGTTGAGACCAAGGATACAAGAATAGAGCTAAGTGCAAAATCAAGTGTACAGATCTCAAGGGAACACTTTTCTGGCAATTTAGATTGACAAAAATCAGGCATAGGCGCGTAAAGACAGAGTGAAGACTATTCGCGTTGCATTCGATTTATTGTTAATTTGTTAAACTTTATTAAATCTTATTTTCTTTGTTAATACCTCTTAGTAGTTGATTTCTATGCACAATAGACCAATTAGATTAATTCTTAGATTTGAATGGGGGCGGATGAGCAGAAAGATTGATGACGAGTGCATATTAATTTAGAGGGACTTAACTGTTTTCAAATCTAGCTAAAAGTTCGCAGTTTATTAGTCTGTAAATTTGTCGTCTGAACTACAAGACGCACTTTTAATCAGTCAGATAATAAATTGAGCAACCAGTCTGCGTAGAATATGAGAGGAAGAATTAATTATATTTAAAGTCTTTTAATTATTCTAAGCAGGGTCTTTAAATAAATACTGGAAACGTAACAGTGACCACAATGCATTGCGAATGGAATCGTAACGGAATCACCCATAGTAATACAATGATAAATATAATACAGGAATACAGAGGGGAATCGAGTTCACTACTACTAATTCTACTACTACTACTATTACAACAACAACAACTACTACTACTACTACTACTACTACTACTGTTACAACAACAACAAGTACTACTACTACTACAATTACTATTACTTCTAACATTCTGAGTGCAATAATAAGTATCTGGTAGAAAAATGCAACACTGTTTTATTATCAAAGTAAAAGCCACGAAGCATACTGAGAAAAAAAATCATTTAATACACTAGGCTTGTATACGATTAATAAAGAAAAGAAATATCTTCATACCATATGGCTGACTATCCCACTATCTGTTTGCTTTTGACTATGCTAAATTTATTATAAACAGGTGCACGGATAGACAGACATTGAAAATGTAAATGTAATCATGGAATCACTTTTAAAATATAACTATTTTGTCATGTTAGAACCCACTTGAACGCCAAGTCCAGCACTACCATTACATGGCCTGGCCGGACCACGGAGTGCCCTCAGCCACCTCTCTTGTGGACTTCTGGCATTACGTCAAAGCACAAGCTCTACCATCATTTCTACCTGTTGTGCATTGCAGGTAGATACTTTACCAATTATAAGTTCAGATACGCGTGTTTGAATTTACAATGAATAAAGTCATTCTCTCTAAAGAGATGAATGCGTGAATGCAGTGAATGGAATCTAAAATAATGTTAAGTAAAGTATTAAGAAACCATATGTCATGCGGGTGTTTACGGCACTGCTTTATTGACAACTTACTATTGCTTTGGCGTATCCACTGAAGCTATTGTTCTGGTGTCAGGACATACATCTTCTGACCCATTTTTTGTTTGACCTTTAGCGCTGGTGTCGGGAGAACAGGGACTTACATGGCGCTGGACATCGCCATGGACCTTGTTGCTGATGGCAGTGACGTCAATGTGCTGAAGATCGTCACAGACATGCGTGAAGATCGTACTGACATGGTGCAGGCTGAGGTAGGAATAGAAAACTTACTGTCGCTTATTTAAAAGTATACGATGACACTGTTTTAATAGAACATTACTGCCATTGGTGTTTGATATTGTAATGCGATGACATTAACAAATGCCGAATTTTACTTTTCGGTATTAATACCATTGTTTCTTTGTTCTTCAACTTTCAGTAATAGAAAACTGTGGACATGGATATAATAAATACTGACATTGATTTTAAACAGATTAAAGCAAGACATTTGTTCATTATTTTGAAACGAATAATGCTAATTCTCAGAATGGAAAACAAAGATGCTTGAGTAATTAATATACAAAATAAACAAAACACACATAGGATAGTCATGCAATGGCTATAACCTGTACGTACAGAAAAAAGACACGCTTGATAACATCTACGATTTTGAAATTTGTTATAAAAGAAGAAATATATTGGACGCAAGCTTACAAAACTTCCAAAACTCTTCAATATCAGAAAACACTGTTCGAAATTTCTAGCTACTCACAACGTTTTCAAAATAATATATTTGCTAATAGTAAAAGAATAAAGTGGACTTGAAGGAAACCTTTTGTAATATCTATATATTAGTAAAAGAATAAAGTTGACTTGAAGGAAACCTTTAGTAACTTCTATATAATCTTTGGCTGTAGGCTCAGTACAAGTTCTTGTACGAAGTCATATTTGAGGCGTATACGGGCCGTAACTCCAGGCTGACACGTGAGGAGTTTGATACAAAGTTCCCTCGACCCATCAATGTCGCCAATCCTAATGTTGTTATGGACAATGAATTTAAGGTATGGATACAGTTATCTTCTACTGAAATAGTAAATATTACCTGTCAGTAGATGATTAAATGATAATTAAGAGAAATTAAGTGAGACTAAGGTTATTATTATTTATATTACATCCAGGCTTACAGTCAGATCTAAGATCTATTACTAATGAAAATGTTTATATATGTAAATACATACAAAGAAGAAAAAAATACGCAAACACGCAGTTTATATTTGAAGATGTGATACCCTTGCTCTCTTCGATGTACTCATTCTCACACATCTTACTATTCTTACAATCATCTCTGCATGGTTTAGATATTTAATTATCTTACTATTTTTACATCCATCTCGGCATGGTTTAGATATTTAATTATCTTACTATTTTTACATCCATCTCGGCATGGTTTAGATATTTAATTATTTATTGGTACACATGTTTTGGGCTGCATAAATGTCTCCTAGATTTCTAATCGGCCTCGATACTTGCAATAACTCTACGTTTTCATTGTGATCTCTTGCATTTTTTATGAGACAGTATTAATTCGCCAATCGATCCAGTATACACAGTTATATATATTTTTCATATTCGTAGCGAAACACGAAATTAACACGAAATTAACACTACCTGTCCCGTAAATGGTTATATGTGTATTTAACAGGTACTGCAGTTGGTGGGAGAATTTGTGCCCAAGCAAGAATGTAACATGTCTAGTAAAAAGGAAAACATCATCAGATGTAGAAACACGTCTGCCTTACCAGGTATTACTATATATAGAGAGAGTATTACCAGGTATTACTATATATAGAGAGAGTATTACCAGGTATTACTATATATAGAGAGAGTATTACCAGGTATTTCTAAATGTATAGAGTATTTCCTTACTACCTTTAATTTGCTTTATGTTGTAGTCTGAAACTTTTATAATGCTAGTTATCGAATTAAATAAAACTTTAAATATATAATATTGACTGGAATTTCGCTGGAACCTTTACAACATTTTTTATTATTGACGTTTGTTATGTTCCATTTATTACATGGATATAAAATAATTATTAGCTCTGTCATAGATTTTACAGTAATCTGAAAGCAGATCAGCAATCGTAGTTAATATTTAATAAACTACTTTGCTACTGTGTACTCGTTTATTAATACTTCTCAATATTGTACTGTATGAAATATGAATTACTGATATTTATTTTTTGAAGCAGTTTTGATTTTAAACGAAATGGAAATGTAATGACTGTAAGGACTGTGAAATGTCACTTAAATTAACGCCATATTTATTGTAATTGTTATTTACCTCTTTTAAGCACATTTAAAGTAGTTTACTAAGTGGTGGTATGACGTATACATGTATTTTGTTAAATGGTACTATTAAGTTTAATAGTGGTTTGCTCCGTGATGCTATGCAAACCATATAATATGGTTTTAAGAAAGGAAACCTCGCTCTGTACGAATATCCTGATTCTAATCTCTATCTATCTTGTCTAAACAGTGTTTAAATTCATTGTCTCCATTTATAAGCAAATCAGAGCTATACAAGTTGTACCACTAGTTTCACCTTTCTAATAGACATTTTATGATTGCATACTTGTACCCGACTACGGTATTCTATCATTTAGAAGTCATCAGTACCATATAGTTAGAGTATTTGATGAGAAAACCATTATAACCAATGTGCATAATTCGTTTAGAAGTCATCAGTACCATACAGTTAGAGTATTTGATGTGGAAACCATTAAAACCAATGTGCACAATTTGTAAACTTAAAATATGTACGGATATATTCAAATAATGTCATGCCAACTACTAAGTGACTATCAAAATTTAAATATGCTAAATGAGAGAATTTTTATATTTCAATTGTTCTTTAAAGTGCTACTTCCCAATTTACTATACAGCAGTCAAATGTATTCGTTTCCATTCATATAAAATATTTCACATACTGTATTATAATAATATTAAAAATCGTGTTTCTTTCTTCTAGGTGACAATCATTTAGTGTATCTGAATGGCCAAAACCAACAAAATACATTTATCAACGCAGTGTACATGCCAGTACGTGTCTCATTTTATTTTTGGAATATTACCAATTATTCTTTTATTTCAAACTTTGATTTCGTTAATTTCACTGTTATTTAGACCACAATGCTTTAAATTTAAGAATCGTCAATTCTATACATTGAGTGTTGTTACTACAATTCATTCCCTAATGTAATCCTCCTGAAATTACAGCCGCATTATCATTGTCATCGTCGTCCTGCTCACAACTTCTCTTCTTCTAGTTATTATTATTAAAATGTGTGCATTTAATGCAATAATTCGTCTAAATAACCGTTATTCGTTATAGTGCACTGATCCTGTGTAATATGTGACAGCTGAATTTGAAGAACATTTATTTTCATCACGAGCATCTGATTGTTTTTAGCATGATGTAAAAATAGATTTTTCCGTGTATGCATGGCAACGAATACATGCATGTTTCTTTCCTTCAGTCCTTCAAACAACGTAATGGCGTGGTTCTGACGCAACTACCACTACCGGACACACTTCTTGACTTTTGGCGCCTTGTAGATGAAAGTGACGTCACTATCATTGTTTCTCTTTCTTACAAGGACGAGAGCAGGGCCGTCAAGGTGTGTAATGATTAATACAATGTTGTCCGACCAGGAAATGAAGAGATAAAAATAAAATGATTTTTAATGCTTTTATTTACATATTGGTGTTTTAATTGTGGTAGTACAGGAAGAGTCTAAGTTTTCATTGTGGCTTCTTACATCTGTTGTGTTTCAGTTAGAAAATGTCCTGACAAAAGGATTTTCAATAGTACATAACAAAATACATATACATATACACACAATAAACATACATACATATATGCACTCAAATACACCTTAGGATGTACCTGTATTAGCATTAAACGGTTTTATTTCTTCTGTAATTGGATACCTTCTCTCTACACATACTTGAATGTTAGAAATAAGTCAATTTTCACTCACTCAGCACTATCTCAACACACAACATGCATGCACACACACACACACACACACACACACACACACACACACACACACACACACACACACACACACACACACAGTATTCTTACAGATACATTCTGAATTTGAATTAATTGTACAGGGTAAAATAATATTGTCATGTAGACTACTTTAACTTGTATTGCATAATGTTACTATCTGTTTTGCATAGGACTATTGCCAGTACTGGCCGAAAACACCTGGAGACGAGTTGACTGTTGATCAGTACCTCATAAAACTGGTCGCCTCGACAGTCGTGGGACATCACCTCACGACGTATTCTGTTACAATTCAGGTTTGTATTGCAAATATTTTACAGTAGATGAAAACAATCTCATTAATTCTATTTATCCTTAGGAAATGGTTTTAATGGGTAATTTACTCTACCCGTACCTGATTTATAATTTTAAATATCTTCATTTGATTTTAAATAGAATTGTTTCAAATGATTTGTGTCATATTTTATTTGGAAATTCTTTGTCTTGAAAGTACAAAATATCTCATGGAGATTTCATTCTGACCTGGTGGTCAGCGCTCATGGTCTTTTAAGTAAGCGTTAAATAACGAAATTGACAAAGACGTATATCAGCACATTTAATATTGCGTTTAAGAACAATATATCGTTCTCTTTCTATTGGTCCCGAGAGAAGAAAAAACAATAATGACGTGTCAACCGAGTTCCTACAAAGCTGTGTGACGTGTAATACATCGTGTCAACCGAGTTCCTACAAAGCTGTGTGACGTATGATATATCGTGTCAACCGAGTTCCTACAAAGCTGTGTGACGTATAATACATCGTGTCAACCGAGTTCCTACAAAGCTGTGTGACGTATAATACATCGTGTCAACCGAGTTCCTACAAAGCTGTGTGACGTATGATACATCGTGTCAACCGAGTTCCTACAAAGCTGCGTGACGTATAATACATCGTGTCAACCGAGTTCCTACAAAGCTGCGTGACGTATAATACATCGTGGCTGAAACCGTCATATCGTATAGTCTATCGAACGTTCATGTCATTTCATAATTGCAGAAAGTCACTGAATATATTGTTAAATAAATGAACAACAATGATTAACATTTCAGTTCGGAGGCAGTAAAATTAAAATAAATAAAATAATATTGCAGGAATGCACCCCCCAAAAAAAAAAATAAAAAGAAGAAGAAACATTATTTTAAGAAGTCGCTCTCATTAGATTGCTACTTTTAAATGTCCATATACATATGACATGCTACAATTGTAACACGAAATAATTGCAATGGTTTGAGAGGAGACATTAACGATGGTCAATCAATATTCTGGAACTAAATGGAATATTCTGTATAATTGTTTCAGGAAGATGAAAATGTTCGCACGGTTCACATATTGCATTTTACCGACTGGTTAGGGGAAGTGCCTGGAGATCCGAATGACGTCATACAACTAGTGGAATCTCTCAAAACCTACCGGTCCGAGAGAGATACGAGCCCTGTTTTGATCCAGTGCATGTCTGTATTTACAGAGCATTTGACCTAATTCTACCACTAGTATATTTGATCCAGTGCATGTCTGTATTTACAGAGCATTTGACCTAATTCTACCACTAGTATATTTGATCCAGTGCATGTCTGTATTTACAGAGCATTTGAACTAATTCTGCAACTAGTATATTTGTCCCAGTGCATGTCTGTATTTACAGAGCATTTGAACTAATTCTGCCACTAGTATATGTGTCACTACTTGTCTATCCTTTTTCTGTGAATGTATACTAATGAATGCATGATTGTGTCACTCATCGTTAGCCTCTGTGATTGTGAAGTGTAATTATTTACCGACTTTACTTTTCTGTTCGTTGATATGTAAAATGTGAATCTACCCATAAATGTCTATCGATCTATCTATCTATCTATCTATCTATCTATCTATCTATCTATCTATCTATCTATCTATCTATCTATCTATCTATCTATCTATCTATCTATCTATCTACCTATCAGTTTTTCAGTCTGTCTGTCGCCCATCAACTAAAGAAAAATATTGTAATAAATTATTGTTTTTGAAATCTTAATTTTGAAATAGTTGTGAACGTTTTGAACAATCGCCTTATCCTAGATGGGTTTATTATGTTTCCATACCACGGCCTTATTTCCAGAGACGGTGCGGCCAAGAGTGGACTATTCTGTGTCATGAGCGACATCATAGACCGTGTGGCGAGTGATCATGTGATTGACGTCTTCCTCTCAGCGCGTCACGTGCAAACCGTCAGACCACAAGCGATAACAAGCGAGGTGTGTAGTTAATTTACTTTTCATAGCGAAAATTCTGAACACTGGATTAATTTATGATAAGAAAATGTATATTTGTATGCCTCGTAGTACGTGTCCCTACTCTATGAGTGAAAGGGTAAATATCCTATTTCTATAAACTTGTATAGCAGCTTTTAACTATGCATATATAATCCACTGTTTCTGAAAAAAAAATGTTTTCTTATTTAAAGAAACATTGATTTCTAAAGCATTTATTAAAGAATAAGACTTTGAAAGGAGGCAAAGAAATTATTTTAAAAAATTCATTGCAATATTACTTTCCAACTTATTGCGAAATACAACGGTGTGATTGTAAACAATATTACTTGATAACATTCTTATCACATGTATATGCAGATACTGTTTGTAAATATATATACGCGATTTGAATTTGTTAAAACGTTATAGTCTGTGCAATACAATTTAAATTTAGGAAAGTAAATCTTTTATTTTCTACATTATATGTACATATTTTATTTGTTCTCTTAAAAAAAGAAACCCACCCTGTATGATACTTGACTCGCAATGTAAGGCATTTTAGTGTTGGATAACATATTCAAATAGTATATTTATAGTTCTGTGCACTTTGTTTATTTATCACAGTTACAATTTTAGTGTTGGATAACATATTCAAATAGTATATTTATAGTTCTGTGCACTTTGTTTATTTATCACAGTTACAATATCGTTTCTGCTACAAACTTGCTCAAGTGGCCAAACGACACCAAGGGGTGTACGAGAACACGTGAACGAAAATCATGACGTTGTGCACGAGAACACTAGAATGATGACGTTGTGCACGAGAACACTAGAATGATTACGTTGTGCACGAGAACACTAGAATGATGACGTTTCTGGAGTTATTTTGATTTTGACTTGACACTGCATTGTATGATATTAATGTAGTATTTATGTTAAACAAACCGAATTAACACTTATACGTAATTTGATAAATAGCAGTTATTAATGATGTGGTAGGAGAATCTGAATAGTGAAGTATGTTTCCATGTATAGGTTACTAGTTTAAATTATTATTATGTAAATTATTATTATTTAAATTATTATTAAATAAATTATTATTAAGTAAATTATTATTAAGTAAATTATTATTAAGTAAATTATTATTAAGTAAATTATTATTATGTAAATTATTGTGTAAACTAATTACTAATTTAAATAATTGCAATAATCATGTACATTTATGTTGGTGTGAGATACTTGGTGTTTCTCCAGAAGCTAAATTTCAAAAGTACTAATATGATTAACGTTTCGCTATACAGCAGAATTTATTTAAACACTTGATTCAAACACTTGTCCAGATAAAAAAGAAAATTACTCTGAATTCAAAGATCACTCTTCAATGAATATTTTAATTAGCTATACTTCATCAACTATGCATTCCATTTAAGAATATAAAGTAAGCTTGCAAATTACTTATTTTGACTACTTAATGACTTTGCACAATCTTTTAGCGTATACACGTGTTTATCTGTGTGGGACTATAAAGATTTCATTTGCAATATTAAATAACTGTCTTTCAACATTGAACGTTTTGATTATTTTTTCTGCAAGTTTTTCTTTTTTTAATTAACAACAGCCATGTAAACTATTTGTATCCTGATGATTAGCCAAACTGTAATAATAAATCAGATATTACTTTCTTAAATTTAACTTTTATAAATTAAAGACATTATTTAACATTGTTGTTCTTTTCGGTCTGTTATTGAATATTCTAAGCGTTGATAAGTCTTATATGATGGCAATTTCCTCTTATTTTTTCTAAATACATTTTCAATTGTATTTATAATTCTAATGTGATAGGTTATTTGCAAAATCTATGATTAAGAATGTTGTCATAAAGTTATCTGTGAAGTGTAAGACAGACAGAAGTATGAAGAAAAGCATGAAGGTGAGCGATGTTAGATCACAGGTATTAGCATCTCGTAGAAGTGTATGTATTGCTATTGTTGTTTGAATTGCTATCCGTTGATGAACCCGTATGTACGTTTAAAATGCAGTCATGAGAGAATATGCTATACAGATTACTATCTCCATCTTGTTTGTGATGAATGCTCCATTATGCAACTATATAAGGCGGGACTAATTTAATTGTGAATGGATTATAGCTATGTGATATGCGTTTTGACAGAATGTGGGGGTAGATGATTTGAGAATGTCATGAACATTAATTATTTCTCGTTGTGTTCTTTAATTTCATTAATTGAGAACAATAGTCAGCAGAAAGAGGGATTAAGCCTTTAGAGTGAAATAAACATGTGTGCTATTCCTAAGACTTTGCTTTTTTTTCAAAATGAGCGATGTGTTTAAGAGACCTGCACAGTTGAATTCAAAATGAGCGGTGTGTTTAAGAGACCTGTACTATTGAATTCAAAATGAGCGGTGTGTTTAAGAGACGTGTACTATTGATTTCAAAATAACTGATTTAATTACTAAGGAATCTAAGGTAGATCCTTAGCGGATTAAGGTAAAACAGTTTCGTAAATAACTGTGTGAATGATGAGGAAAAGAAAGGAAATTTTAAGAAGGAAGAAATGGAAATATATTTAAGAAGAAGTAAATGAGAGAGGATGGAAGACAGGAAAATGAGAACGGACAGAAATCACTTTAGAAAATAGAAGGTAACATAATGGGGTAGGAAGGTGAGAGTGAGATCGAGATAGACTGACAAAAGCAGGGTACAAATGTCTCATTAAACAAGTTCAATTTGATCAATGGTCTCGATTTAAAAATAATCTGTGACGTACAGGAAAAGATAATGTATACATGTTTTAGAAAACACGGGAACCTGAACTACTTCCTTCTTGTTACAGCTGTAATAGAGATGCTTGAAAATATGAGCCGTGTACAGAAGAGTCGTACAACAATACTGATATTATTTTATTTATATTTCGTCAACTGCCAGTCTCATGTGGGTAAGTTTACAATACAGATTTTCCTTTTTTAACCTTCGATCACTGACATCCGTAACATATGCATGTATTTGTCCACAAAGTAAAATAATGTCCAAATACAACACTATCATTTCTTTATGAGATAATTTGCTTCCTGGTGCTTTTTGCCAAATTTTTTATCGTGATACAGTTTTCATTTATGGGTTAATATAACCAACAATAATGAAAATTATAAAGTGAATAGCTTATTTCATGAAAACGTGGAATTTGAATTTGATATTATTTTTTTGTTGAAACAAGGAGTCATTCATGTGTTGCAGCTGTGTATGCGTAGTATCGTCTTGACATAACATATACTGTCATTGGAACTCATTAGTATGATGTTGCTTTCAAGAGGTACTAAATTTTATATTATCTGCACATTATGTTAAGTAAAAATGTGTACGTCTTCATTACTGCCGGAATAGCATTTGTTGAAGGCGTCAGTTACAAAGAGTAAACAACTAACACCGTGTGTGTTCGAGCTTCGCTCTCGGATCTTCATCAGAATATTGTATGTACACATTATTTGTTGTGCTTAAAGTGTGTTCACTGTTTTAGCAACACAGCTGGGTGATAATGGAATTCATGACTTCTAGTCAATGCATTTTCGTGTTTCTGACGTAGAACATGTTGAACTCTCTTTCGCCCTGCAATTAACAACACCGTGAACTCTCTTTCGGCCCTGCAATTAACAACACCGCGAACTCTCTTTCGGCCCTGCAAATTAACAACACCGTGAACTCTCTTTCGGCCCTGCAATTAACAACACCGTCAACTCTCTTTCGGCCCTGCAATTAACACAACGTCAACTCTCTTTCGGCCCTGCAATTAACAACACCGTGAACTCTCTTTCGGCCCTGCAATTAACAACACCGTCAACTCTCTTTCGGCCCTGCAATTAACAACACCGTCAACTCTCTTTCGGCCCTGCAATTAACAACACCGTCACTGTAGTTAGTCTGTTGTATGAACTATTAATAAAAATGAATTTAAAGTACACTTTATTTATTTATTTATTTAATTGGCTATTATTGTATTTCAAAGTGCATTATTTTAATGTATAATCTAGATTGGCATGCGTGAAGCATTCGAAGCTGACACTAACACAACATTCACAGGAAATCGTGTCAAGAGTACATTAATCTCAGAACATTTTTTCTCACACGGCTACATCATCACAGACTGTCCAAAGCACCTAGTGCTACAGTGCTCTTGAACGTTCTCGTAAATACAAAGCTATAACTAGTTCAATTTGCTAGAATTCCTCTGTTCGTGTCCATACTGCAGCATCACGCCCTTCCCAATGCCAACTAGTGCTGTAGTATTATTGGACGTTCAGGTAAACAAAAAAATATAACTAGTTGAGTTTGATAGTAATTGTTACATTTCAGTATTTATTTATAGACCCTGTTCCAGCATTATTTAGATTAATTTCCATGTTCACCTACGCTGACAATAGACTGGTTGCCCAGATTCACCATTCAGTCTAATTTAACTCTGGTAGTTTCAGACAACACATTTAGTGACAGGCAAACCTGTATAATAAAGCACGAACTGGGAAACGTTATCCAATTTCAACTAATTATTCATTCAAAGATGTCATTCTTGTCTAGCCCCCACCCAGTCCTTATTGGTCTTTCTTGCAATAATTAGCAAACTACTGTAAGTGAATAACAATAAAAATAAAGATTTAATAACAATGTATCAAATAACAAAGGTAATTCCAGAGATCGAATTTCGATACACGGTCTAACCTAATTTCTAGCTCAAACGGATCGCAAAAAAGTCAGTTAATAGTTAAAGTGTTCATAGTACTTTACTTAGCTGTTTCTATTCCATCAATTACAGCAGCACTCTCACATCCCCAAAAGTACGTATGGTGTACAGACAGTTAAACACGCATCACTTAATAGCGGACAGTTAAGCGCAGACAGATAACCACAGAGACAGTTCAACCCTAAGACAGTTCACCTTGTGACAACTAAATGAACGTACTTTTAATCACATGACACTTCCACACTGCTGAAAGGTGACAGAGGCAACAGGTCCAATAGGCTAGCCGTTGTTTACATGTATATCAGCTATTTAAAAGTAAAAATTGTGCACTGTATTCACAATGCTAATATTTATGTACTTATAATTTATAATATAATTGTAGTTAAAATTCCGTGCTGTCACTACATTTGGACAATCGGAAATACTTGTTTACTTACTTATGTTTCTATTTCTATTTCTATTTCTTATTGTTCATCTTTCGCATTCTTAACATAATTTCCAGTTACAGACAGTACGTATAACTTTCTTATTTCACATTCTTAACATACTTTCCAGTTCCAGACATAGAACTTTCTTATATCACATTCTTAACATAATTTCCTGTTCCAGACTGTACATAGAACTTTCTTATTTTGAATTTCTTGGATACAGTATAAGAGTCGACAGTAGGTTATGAAAGACCTCTTATTTTTTCTTGTTTATAAACACTTTTTATAGACTTTTATCATTTTTCCTGTGACGAGATTTTATATTCTTTTTTGCAACAAAATATGTTTAACTGATTACGATTAACTGTCATGCAATTAACTGTCTTAGTGATTATATCTCAGACCATTTAAGTGGTTCAAGTTTAAGTGACAGCGATTAAATGTGGTGCATTTAAGTGACACGCAATTAAATGTCTATAAACCGGTATGTATTTGGATATTGGATTCTGCGACAGTCACATAATCATCAATCATCGATCCCCAACCTGCAGTTGTAAGATCAGTGTCCAGTAAACCTCAGTATGTCGGACACAACCAGACTCTCATATTTGAAGCTCAAGTAAAACTCCAGTCAGTTCAAGGAATAAACCAAGAAGCAAGAAAATAGGAAGGACACAGAAACCCACTCTGAAAATATAATAATTTCCATAAGTGATGATCCCTACAGATTCGCAATCCGTACATGTGGCATAGACAATAGCGTAGCCGATTCACAATCGACCTTTACTGTTTCATTACATTAATAGATAAATACAATAGTAAAAGTATAAATCAAGTCACGCTCATACATGTTACAATTAAAATACAACGTGATACACGGAAGAGATTAATCATTTCAAGACAATTATATTTTACAATGAAAAGTAAATATGCAAAGGAATAATACAATTCAAAATCATGCACATGCATGTTACAATTATGGCAAACAGTACACACACAAGTGAATTAAATTGTTACACAAATTTTACACGAACATGCACAAGCATTCCACAATTACAGTTCAGTTATTTTAGCTTTACAAAAAGAATAAATTAAGCATCGGGCTTGGACATGACTTTTAATCGGCTATTGTTCGAAATATTACGTAATAGGAATGAGCTTCCTTCTGACTGTAAATACAGCACACGCACCAGAGCATGGTGATTACATCACTCTTGCAAATTGATTATGAATAGGACGCTGTTCACAAAAAGCTAAACATAACAATACAGACTAATTATGGGTTAGGAGGTCAAGTATAATTTGTCCTTGACTCCATTACAGTAATCTTAGGCTCATGCCAATGTAAGACCATACTTTTTGTTATAATCAGGATATTTTTAATGACAGTGTATGATTGCCATTAGTAGATATAGTACTTTATATTTCAGCACAATTTATACTAGATGTGATATGTGCACCACTTAGTTAATGAAGATAATTATTTTTATTAATTAATCTTTCGTAACTAATTTCAATTAATGAGAATATAAATTTTATTTTATTAATGATCCTACAACAGACACCACTCGTCTCTCACTTGGAGAATAATTTGACGTTGTAAACGTTTTTTTTTTTCTATTCCACAACATCAATCAACGTTAACAGTCACATAAGGTTTAACACAGATGGAAAACGTCTTACTAAAGGAGAAGACAAATCCGACTTTAATCTATATTTAGCGAGCCCCCATCCACTCACTTTCTTCACCAACATAAGGTTATCAATATTAATATGCATAAGGTAATTAAATTTAACAATAAATTTATTAAAAGAAAAGTCAACTATATATCAACCACAAGGGCACGAAACTGGCCTAGACCATAAGCGCTTCGCCAAATGTCAAATAATTGCAAAGTTAGATTTAACTTTTATTATGTAAAGTACATCATTTATGTGACTGCCTCTGCTTATCAAATATACATATAACAAATACAATGAAAAGATTATTTGACTACAATAATTCCATGAAACCACGTTCAAAATGTCAATGCTTATAGAGTCTTATATTCTAACACATAATTCAGCAGATTAGTATCAATATAAAATTTTCCATGAGCCATTGTTCTCTCTAAAGTAATCCAGGCACTCAATTACCGTATTAGTTTACACAAGCAGAACAAGAATGTTGTGATTTCCAGCAAATTCTTTATACCAGAAATTCTACATTGTAGTCAAGCACTCTTGCTGACATACTTTAACAGAAAATCCAAGTGATGTGTATGATGCATAAATTTTCATTACATAGCGTGGCTTCCATTATCTTGTGCATGAAAGCAATACACTGCACGACAGTTGTTGGCCTGAAATATATTTTTAGCTGACGTTGATTTTTACGTTTTCAGAAAATGTTGCTTTGACTGGGACATGCAACATGACAGAGCGGTTTGTAAACACAGGCGATTGCACAAAGGCAATCGATAACGTGACAAATCTTACTTTAGGTTTCACAAGTAAAGGGAGAGAAAACTGCATTCATACATCAGTTACAAGTACGGATAAATGTCTCCCTTTCTGGCAGTTAATTCTCAATGAGGAGTACACGATTACAAACATCACGATCTACAACAGAGTTGGATGTAAGCTGATATGTGTTTTATGAAATATGAATATATACCATTTAGTGCATTATAAAGCACTATAAACAATCTTTGATGTGTATATATTATAAATGATGCAGTATTTTTTTACCATTCAAACTATATTCGTATTTAATGTAAAAATAAATAATTTTAACTTTGTTGCAAGAACTGCTATTTCCTTGCATTCATTTATTGTGATTTTCTACAATAAACAATCATTACATACAAATAACCTTAAAATATGTAAACGTACGTAATTCGACCATTTTTGGGGGAGATAAGAGATGTGTAATTTTTATCTATACAAAAAAGTAAAAGTAGAAAATCAAATAACGATATGTTTCGGTATTGAAATTTGACATTCAAACTCCCTTTCTTAAAGATTTTTTATAATTGATATTCTGTTGATATATCTTAGATAAAAAGGGTTGATAAAAAGCAATTCTAGAAGGATCTTATCTCGAGAGAGTTCGTTATATTTACCTTAAATAAACGGTCATGCTGGATCGATATTTGATTGACTCTGCTCGTACTGATTGATGAGATATAGCCCATCAAATATGGAATCCCTTGACTATGTCTAAAGGAGCGAAACACTAAATAACATACGCATAATTTAGTTATTTATAAGCCCATACTTTTCAACTCCTATGTGTTATATCACAATACTAAATATTTTAAATGTTTCTTTAGTTAAAATAAAATAAATAGACTTGTTCAAAGCGTTCTGTCAATCTTCAAAGCTTCCGCACAGAAAAACTACAATGTTGCAAACAAATTAAATTAAACCAGTACCTAAAGTGACCTGATGGGAAGACAACAAAAGAGAAGAATAGCGTGCTTGGAATAACAAAAATATAATTGGACAAATATATATTCACTTATTACTTTACAGCTGGTTTGTGCACAATTCCTTAGAATAATCTAAATAAACACACACACACAGACACACACACACACACACACACACACACACACACACACACAGACACACACACACAAACACACACAAACACACACACACACACACTCTCACTCACATCCACACTCCACATACGCGCATACACAAACATATGTCATCCTTTCCTAATATTCAAATGTTTTTCTTTTCATCAGATCCGTTTCTACAGGAAACACATGAATACATAATATAATCCTTTACGATTATCCATAATAACTGGAAATGTTGCGTGAGGGGTTTGAATGTTACTCTTTTAGCATATTAAGCATTACAGTTATCGGTTTAAGCCATCAATGTCAATAATGCTAACACCACGGCCTAGCTTACTTCTTCAATTGTCATATCAACTCCGGTTGCAGTAACTCTACTGTAAGCACTCAACATTTCATAGCAACAAGCAAAGTACTTAATGTTGCATATAGGATAAGCAGTTTATTATTTACACATTTCAAATATTTTTTAAATCACCAAATTTGCGACAAGCCTCCCCCCCCTTTCTATCGAATGCCAATCACTTGTCATTCAAAGAAATTCGTTGAGATTTGTTGAAAATAATAAATTATAATATAAGGAAAATGACTTAATAAAATGTATTTTTAAAAACCTGTTAATGAAAAATGGTCTAAAGTTTTTACTGAAGTCTGAGAGCTAAACTAACAGCGCACGACGATTGTGGAACAAGGTAAACTGCAAGACCACATGCGTCACCAGTTTTTTTATTTGATCTTCCCGATTGTTGGCTTTTCTTATTACGTGAATGAAGCCTCTTTTACTCGTCTAATACAAGCCCATCCCTCGAAGAGGACCTGATCAATGGCTCTAATACAAGCCCGTCCCTGGAAGTGGACCTGACCAACGGCTCTAATAAAAAGCCCGTCCCTGGAAATGGATCTGACCAACGGCTCTAATACAAGTCCTTCCCTGGAAGTGGACCTGATCAATGGCTCTAATACAAGCCCGTCCCTGAAAGTGGACCTGATCAATGGCTCTAATACAAGCCCTTCCCTGGAAGTGGACCTTACCAATGGCTCTAATACAAGCCCGTCCCTGAAAGTGGACCTGATCAATGGCTCTAATACAAGTCGGTCCCTGGAAGTGGACCTGACCAATGGCTATAATACAAGCACGTCCCTGTTCAATGGCTATAATACAAGCACATCCCTGTTCAATGGCTATAATACAAGCACGTCCCTGGAAGTGGATCTGATCAATGGCTATAATACAAACCCGTCCCTGGAAGTGGATCTGATCAATGGCTATAATACAAACCCGTCCCTAGAAGTGGATCTGATCAATGGCAGCATTGTTTTGAATCAGCTGTATTATGTATCTCAGTATGTCATGACCCTAGTCCAGCTAAACAAGGTAAAAAACCCACCTCTTTGAAGTCTCACTTATCATTGTTCTAACGAATATATCCCATACATTGCAATATCTCCTCACCCATATGATTACATTTATCTCATGGCGTTGAGGGGGAGAAGAACACTTCCCGATTATAATTTCCAAATCTAGTGTCACTCGATGTCACAGTCTGATAAAAATGTCCGACTTGGTGACCTACTTGTTTTGTTTACTTCAAATATCGAGATTTGAAACCCTTGGCTCCTTTGTTCAAAGCTCCCTTTTTCGAGACGCTTCTAGAACAGGTCAAGATGTTATGTAACTTTAGGTCCATTGTCCAGGTTCTCGAACCAACTACATACCTCGCGATCAGTCACGTGATACGCATTATGCTTTTCTATAAATATGGGTGCACGCTTCCGTTCCTTTACTGCGAGAACACAACTAGCTATATCCACTGGCTAACTCGGGTCATGCGGCAGCCGATGAGCAGATGAGAACCATACCTTCGACTTCTCATAAAGGTACCATTTTATCTGATAGTATTTTGTATATCTTGATTTAGTATGTATTTGTGCTATGTATTATATTATTTCCATATATACTTGAGCATGGTCCAGAGAAATGGCTGAAAAACCTATAAGTTATGGAATATAAATTTATTGTAACTCTTTTTCCATTTGTAACTTTAATTTATATTGTTTTAATTCACTAAGAGCCAGATGCCTGTGCTCGATATGAATTTCTCATGTAATTCAATTATTGCGTGTAATATTAATTGTAAATTGTGAAGCGCTTTGCTGTTTTGAATGACCCTTTTTGTATGAACATTAATTTAACGTTGTAACTATTTTTATGATTCATACGTCATACTGTTAAATGAAAACATGCGTGAGACGATTACATTTTTCTAAATCTAATTGTAAAACGACGGGAGGTCGAATCTCTGATTCAGCGCATTTTAACTGGGACATGCTTGAGTAGGAATGTGTTATCTGAATTACATTAGGACACGTTTACTTCCTCAGGTCGGTCCATGCCTTCCTTGGTTTTGGCTTGCTTTGCTTTGGCTTTGCCTTGCCCTTGCCTTTGTTCCGTCTGGTACGAACTGGTCGAACTCTAAGAGTGAGTTCTATTCCGAGAGTCCACGCCATTGAAAATTCAAGTTCACTAGCTACATAAAGGGACACCTTTCCTAGGCGCCACGTGTGTCGTCGCTAGAGTGAGACTGTGAAAATAGACTGGCTGACTGAATAAAGAGACCAGGCAGATACAGACAAATCAGCTGAGTATACCTCAGTGTACATTCAAAAATCATAGGACAATTCGATTGGCATTTCGTTGGTTAAACGATAAGGCATGTACGCGCAAAGAATCGAGAAATAGACTATTCGCGCTCGTATTTTGATTATTGTTAACCTGTTATACTTTATTAAATCTTATTTTCTTTGTTAAAACCTCTTAGTAGTTAATTTTTATGCATAATAGACCTATAGATTTTCTTAGATTGAATGGGGGCGAATGAGCAAAATGTTGACAACGAATGCATATTAATTTAGAGGAATTTAACTGTTTTCAATCTAGCTAAAAGTTCGCAATTTATTAGTTTGTAAATTTGTCGTCTGAACTACAAGACACACTTTTAATTAGTCAAATGGTAAATTGAGCAACCAGTCTGCATAGAATATGAGAGAAGGAATTAATTATATTTAAAAATCCTTAATTATTCTAGGGCAGGGTCTATAAATAAATACTGGAAACGTAACACTCGATAACCTATTCCATTCCAAAATAAAATGTTTGAGAATCGTATTCAGCGGTATATTGACATTTTATTTTTAATGATGAAATATAAACCCTTGCTAATGAAATATCTTTCATTTGGAAAGAAATGTATGTACATGCAATTTCAACTTGGTGTCCTATTTGTAATCATTGAACTTTGATATAAAGTTAAAATATATTGCGTGAGAAGTTTAAGAAAACGTCGTTGTCGAAGTAAATAACGCCACTATGTATGACGTTTGTAAAAATAAAATCAGCTTTGTGTGAGACACGTACAGAGGTGTAACAGTTACTATGAGCAGGAAACATCAGAATAACTGACCAACTGTTTCCACCCTAATCCTTTGCCTATATAACTGTGAAAACCGTTAGTAGGTCACTTGTCCTGTCACTTGAAATATTTCCCATCCAATATTTTATTTAGCATCGTTATTTCTAGACGTTATTTAAAAGAAGTAATTTCAATTCACGCATGATAAATATATAGATATACTATGCATAAATAAACAAAACACGCACTTCACAGTATCAATTAAAACAAAGTGTAATGACACATAGACGGTCCCCAAAGACAAATACCATCGTAGGAGTGCATTTCTACTGTATAATGTCCATTAATGTACTTTAAATCAATGCACGTCTGTAATCATTCTTTATATAATTAGACTGGTCACGACACTATACATTTTCCCAGAGGTTATAGTGAGGTAGAAAATGGCTATTTAGCTTTGTAATATCTATGTTAAAAAAACCTGTATTCACAATAACACAATATACATGTTCACACAAGCGCATATATGGCCATGTTTTAACAAATCCTTACATGTGAATATATCTTTTAAGCATATTTCACAAATGTAGTTTTCATTTAAATTTTGCAATTGTGTTTCAGATAAACACAGACTGACGTACACTAACGTTACAGTCAACGGAAATCTCTGCAAAAGGTTTGGTTCCGACGTGTTCACCATACAGGATGTTACCACTTTTCAATGCTCATCACCCGTACGTGGTCGTACTGTGAAAATCTCGAGACACTATCCTAATTGCCTGGGAAATGACAACTATACACTCAACTTATGTGAAGTTCAAGTGTGGGGTTAGTCTCATATGCTAATTATAAGTAATTTTAAATATATCAAAGAAACAAAGAGAGAACCTTTTTTTTAAAAATATATTAGAATACTCACAATCATTTGCACCGTTAGTGGAGCTTATAATATTTCATGATGATGTGTTGCGTGTATGTATATATGTGCGTGTGTGTGTGTGTGTGTGTGTGTGTGTGTGTGTGTGTGTGTGTGTGTGTGTGTGTGTGTGTGTGTGTGTGTGTGTGTGTGTGTGACATTCCAATAAAAATATTCTGTGTTATATTTTAGAACAAACAAAATATGAAATTCCTAAAAGGCGTTGTCCAAAGGTTTTAAGAAGTGATTTAAAATATGTGTCTGTCCTGAAAAACGATATAAACTGTTTTAGACATCACTCATGCTTTATAAGTCCCATGTTTGCATGATTTTACATAAGCCTCATTTACCGTACTAAGAGTGGAACAAAACGCTGCTTTTACCTCTAAGTCATATTAAATCATATAAGAATGCAGTTTTACAGGGGTGTTTGGGTGAAAGAAACAAAGAGATACAAGGTACCTCTGCATGTGATAATGAAGTGAAACAAAAGTTATAGATGCCAATATGAACTAGTTTCTCAACCACGAAAATATTATAATGTTTCATGTCTATGTATTTATTTTATACATATCTGTCACGCTAGTTCAATCCAAATGATGCATTTAAAAGGATAGACAATTAAACTAAGTTCCTAGATGAAATAGAAACGTCACCGATATTGGTTCTTACCGTTCCAATGTCTGCATATTTGGAATATTAATCTGAAGCATATGTAATTTTGATATTAGTATATGTTCATAATTTTTTGTACGCTCTGTAGAGTACTGAAAATGTTTACGTGATGAGTGTGTTACATTGTAGTTCTCAACAAGTCCAACAGAAAAGTAACAATCATTGATGTCTCTGTTCCAAGTGATAGAAACATAAAAACAAAAGAAAGAGAAAAAATGAAAAAAATACCAAGACTTCAGATTAGAAATTCAGAGAATGTGGAATGTAAAAGCAGAAGTGATATCTGTAATTGATAGGAGCCTTTGGGGAACATAACATCTGAATTGGAAGGCTACCTGAATAAACTCCCTGGAAACCACAGACTCGCTCCACTACTCAAAGCAGCACTCCTCGGAAGTGTCCACATCCTCCGTAAAACCTTGGATCTCCCAGCATCTTCGTAAGATTCCAAGACCTTGGATCACAGCCGACAGTCAAACAGAAGTCGTGGAAAGAGGCTGAATGATACTACTACTACTACTGATGATGATAATGATGATGATGATGATGATGATGATAAGAAGAAGAGGAAGAAGAAGAAAAGGAAAAGGAAAAGGAAAAGAAGCAAAGTAATACTACTTCTACAACAACAACAACTACTACTACTACTATTACTACTACTACTATTAATAAGATGTCACGAAATCAATGGACAGAAAGTTAAGTTACCTGGATGAAAATTTCAACCTTCATCTCTGAATAATCGACAATAACTACAACATTAAACTGGAATCTTTCAAACAAAATGGTGTATTGGTGCACCACACCACTAAGCGAAGGTTTAAGTTGAAAGAGGGACAGTCTTTCAATATCTGGAATATAAAGTGCTTTTTCAGGAACTTTAATAATCTTAATATGACATGCTTATCAATATTTAAGACTGGAGTAAGTGTTGAAGTTTAGAAGAAATAGATCATATTATCTAAGGAACCAAGAAATATACAGTCATCACTTTTCGTTCTAAGAATTTGACTCTCAGTAGCAATATTCGTACAAAACATAATGTAATAATCAGAAACGCTAAGTACATTTGGCCAGGTACATAATCATGCTAATATGTATGCATTCCATTCAGGGACTTTTTGGTGGGTTTTTGAGTAGTTAGTGGTGATATGACTCGACAGGTTTAGTGCCAGAATGGACATCATTTCACAAGAAGGATGTGAAATATATCCTAATTATCTACAGTGAGCATATAAGTGGGTAGATAAGTGGTTAGATAGCTAGCAGCCTTGACCCAGGGCGGATCACAAAGAACTCAGTATTCATTAGTGTAACCTTGTATTGACTCTGATTAATTACAGGCGGAACAGAAGGGTTAAATGGATATGTTACATTTCTGTGACTGTCGTAAACAAGAAAACAAAAAGAAACTGCGTACATGCTATTTTTGTCTTCTTTCCACAAGTCTGGTGCTGTGATTTCTAAATCGATATTCTAGTTTGCCAATCCTTAAAACAAAAGTATTGTACAGGTATCAAGTACAGATTCTGGATTGTTAAAAGCGAATTCATGTTTCAAATTTACTCCTTCGTCAGTGTGCAGCAAAGGCTGGTATGGACACGACTGCAAATCAGCATGCAGCGGTCACTGCAGCAACAATGCGGCCTGCGATCGATATGACGGGTCGTGTCCTCAAGGTACCACGATGCATTTTTAAAATATTGTGTTATTTCACACATTAACCACTAAAGATTTCTTCAAGTCGAACAACTTTGTACTATATTGCTTATTTCACTATAATGTGTATTTAATATGGAAATGATGTCATCAAATTTTGTCCAGGCTGCATTAGTGGATGGCACGGATCTAGGTGCGACAACAGCTGTCCACAGAACTGTGTCGGTGCCTGTAATCAAAGTTCCGGTGTATGCTTTGGTAAGTCGCTTGAGCAAAATTAATTCAATGCGATGTCCTGGAAAATATTAATCTAACTAATTCCAATCAGCTAATTATATAAAAATTTTACAGTTGTATTTTAACTTATATTTATCGCTGAAGTGTTTTATGATGTGTGACTCATTTGGGCACTTCTCACTCGTTATGATTTTTATTTATTAATTAATAATACACAACTAATTACAAATGATCAACAATCATAATTCATATTTATTAATAATTTTCACACACGACCAATTTGTCTCTCACTTGACGGATTAAATGGGTGTCGTAATACTCTAATATTTACACAATAATACGACAGACGTTTAACTGTCGCATAATGTTTATGTCGGTGGAAAATTCTTATTAAAGAAATAATAAAAATCCGTCTTTTATTATATTTTACGAGCTCCATTACACCCACTCTTTCTTCCACATATGGTTTTAATATATGCAAAAAACCCAATCAAATATACAAAATATGATTTATCAAAAGAGCGTTGGCATTTACATCACTTCGCAGCAATGTGTAATTATATGTGTGACAGGAAAAATGCAAACCAACCCACAGAATAATTTTCAATATAAAATTGGAATTATTTGGCAAAATTCTTGGACGCCATAAACTTAGTTGTTGAGCACAGAAATGGCCAGGGCCAAACAGCGGTCAGAGGGCTCTTACATAATCACTCACGCATACAGGAAATGCCTTCCTGTTCCCTTCTCAAGGAACAATGGTCTTAGAGGAGGCAGAGTGAAGGGGGAAGGAGGTGACGGGGGAAAGACCAGTTAGCTTGTTGTAGTAGGATAACTAGGGTCGAGCACAGGGGTCAAGTACAGAGCAGGGGAGGGGGTAACTTACACCCATGTGTCCCGTTACCATCCACCAAGCCAAAAGATCGTTAAATACCTAGCAAAACTTATTCTCGGCACTTCGACACGTTTCCTTAGTCAAGTCCGGTCAGAGGCGGACCGAGAGCTGTGGTAAGTATCTGGTTAATAGAAGGAAGAATGGCTTAGAAATGTTCTGTACATTTGAATCATTGGTTTTATGATTTATAATTAGAGGAGATTCTATATAATATTATTATTAATATGGATTATAGGACAGCGTTGCAGTGAAGGTTAATCTGAATTAATTATGGCTTCCATATAATATTATTATTATGGAATATAGGACAGTGTTGAAATGAACTGTTAATCTGAATTTAATTATAGTTATGTCTTTATGCTGTGTGTATGAATGAAGGGCTAACAAATTTATTGCAGAGATGTAAGTTGAGAATGCTTGCAGGAAAGGATGTGAGTATAGCAATTCTGTAGGCATGGATTTTAGTGCTGTGCTTTGGATTTACTCTTCCAGAAGCACGCCTTTTGTTGGTTCCAGGCTTTTGTTGGTTCTCTGGTTTCCTGGGTCCCTAGCCTGTCCTAGTTGTCCTAGTCCTCCACATGAATTGCATCAGTACGGGTACCCCGACACATTGTCTTGTGAGAAACCAATGCAGTGGAGCTTGAAAGTTGGAACTGAGGACGTCAGGCAGAAGTACTTTCACAATCACACGGCTTGTAACAATTCACTTTCTTTCTTATTAGATGATTGCACAACGTTACCCTTCTAGGCTCATTACACAACTGTTCCAGAATCTTCAATGTGCTAACAAAGCACACAATGGAAAAATGTCCAGAACTTTATATGCACTATAAAAATCACATCTCAAGGAATGTTTCAGAATCTTCGTGTACACTACCCAAGCTCACCACGAGGAATGTTCAAAACTCTTCACGAATTCTTGAGTCTAATCTCAAGCCTCAATTTCTGTCATATTGGTTCTTGCACAAAACTCAGTAGAACCAACTTACTGCAACACGTTTACTGGTAAGATCAATGACAACGCTGTATGCACGTCAACGCGATCCAGTAGAGTACAGTAGTCAATGCAGTCTGAAGAGGATACAAGGTAAAGAAAATAGTAGAAGCTTGAAAATTCATGCTCCCCTCTGCAATATCAAATCAGGGGTAGGGCTAAGTTTCGGGAATATATTTTATCTAATCTCCTTTCTCTTACAAACATTCTCAATTTACAAATCTTCCAATAATGTTGTTAGCACGATACTCATGCAGTATAAGAAATATAGCATCGATCAAAATTCACAAGTATAATGTACAGTGTAATCAAATGAGTGAGCATAGAAATAATGGTTCAATTACATAAGCATTCTCCAATTCAAATCATAGTTCAATAGCAAACAAGTCCATTCTTATTTTTTATCAGTCATTTAATTTACCATAAGCTAACGATTGCCTTTTTGACCGACTTCAATTACATTAAAATCAAAGTGATTAGCATATTAGAACTTCCTTCAACAAACAACTTTCGCTTTATCCCCATTCAGAAAAACTACTCATCTGCATGGAACTGGTTTGGATTACATCAGTAAGTTCTAGCATATTCTCTACATGAGATTTTATTTTAACTCTGGTACTTACAAAATAGCATCATGCACATAACCTGAAGGTCATGTCACGTTGACATTTAACAAATTATATAATAGTTAAATTTAGAAATTGGACTGGCAAATTTACTCTGCCACATGATACATTATTTTATTTCACTTTCATTTATAAAAAGAAAAAAGAAAATGACAGATATACAAACGGAGCCATCATAAATTATGTGCCAAGTGCCAGTAAAACGTTGGTAGTTTAGATGTTACAAAAAACGCCAGACAGATATGCCATTGATGGTTGGGTGGGACCCAAATTTATTCTGTCACACAAAGTAATGTCTTATTGGCTTTATTTGCGACTGTGCGAATATGAATATTTCTGAATACTTGGACAAACAGACGAATGCAATGAAACAATACACACGAACTCTTTCACCCCTTTCAAAAACTGTTAATAACGAGTTTTTTTCAGAAAGTAATACTTAGGTATTAAATTAAAAAATTGTCAAAAAAAGTAAATCCAAAACTTCTATGCGGTAAACTGTACTGCCCCAGGAAATAATTCACACAAAAAGTGGATTAACCACTATACTTCAGTTCGTAGTTACATATCACAAAAAAAAATGTTTGTCCCAGTCAGAGTAAAATGTTCCTAATCTAAAATCTACTGCAAATGGTCTAAATGCGCTTTGTCTCTATTTTTATACTCACTGATTTTTTGAATGTTCGAAGAGGTGATGCAAAATCGTAGCATCACTCACAACGATGTTCATTCAAATCGTGTTCTAGACCTCCCATGTGTGGGCTGGCTCTGGTAGTCTTGGCTGTTGCCATAGTGGCAGCTGTTGATAAATTCGCTGACCTCCAGTAGTCGTGCGGGCCTCAACAACGTTCTGGCACTGTCACCGTACTTCGTCGAGTGAATGTGACGTCACACTCGTGAATGTGATACCTTCTCCTCCTGTACTCTGGTCTGAGAAGAATCCACTCCTTCACACAGGGAATAGAATGTTCCAGTACGGAGCTCAGACAGAGAGAACTGAATGACTCCTCTGTCTACGATGGTGTTCAATCATAGATCAATAGCAAACATGTACGAAATATGTATAATTCCATTCTTTCTTTATCAGTTAGTTAACTTACCATAAGCTAATGATCGCCTTTATGACCGTCATGAGTTACATCAAAATCAAAGTGATTAGAATAGAGAACTTCCTTCAACAAAGTAACTTTTGGTCCATCCCCATTGGATGAAATTGTTATGTACAAGTGTGAGACTAATAGTCAGAAAAACTACTCATCTGCATGGAACTGGTTTGGATTACATCAGCATGTTCTGGTATATTCTCTACTTGAGATTTTATTTTAACTCTGGTGCTTACAAAAATATAATGTACAGTACAAGAAGTTCATGTCACGTTGATATTTTAAATAAGAAAGATAGTAACTTGTAAACCGCATTATTGTGAACATGTGCTGGACACAACCGCCATTTTTGAAAAGATTATATGCATTGACTTTAATTATTTCTCTGAAACTCTACTCTCATTGCCGTGATGATATTCACGAATTCAATTATATATTTATGTTAAATGACTGCTTATGTCTATGCAATGATAAACTGAACAGTTGTCCACGTTAACTGAGTATTGTTGTGAGAGATGTAAATGTCAACACTTTGATTATATTCATATGTTGTATATTTTATTGCTGATTTAATAGATTTATTGTTACATTTATTGACCTTCTTACACATATTGATAGTCATTTGTTGGAGAGAAAGTGAGTGGATGGAGACTCGCTAAATATAGATTAAAAGACGGATTTATCTTCTCCTTTAGTAAGAAGATTTCAAGCTATGGTAATAGTGTGTGACGGTAAATGTTTTTCTTTTATTTTGTGCAAGAGAGTAAACGTTTACAGCGCCCACATATCCTCCAAGTGAGAGATAAAACGTTTACAGCGCCCACATATCCTCCAATTGAGAGAGAAGAGTAGTGTCTTTTGGAGAATTAAATTAAGGTTCTCATCACATGTAATTAGATATGGATTATTAAATAATAGTAATAATAGTCATAGCCAAAAAATATAATGGCTTCGGTGTCATACCCTTAAATAAAATAAAAGTAATTATTGAGTGGCGATCAATTGTACTGTCAAAAATTAGTCCCAATTGGTTGTGAGTTTCTGGTGAAAATCAAAAGAATTAAAATTGCGGCTTGTAAAATTTATTGTAGGCATCACAATTTTTTTACACAGCAACATGAAATCAGTAGGCTTCACAAATTTACGTTGTGTCATCAAACCATTGTATATGTGAAGATATATTAAAACAAAATATGTGTTTCTGATAACCTTTATTCGTATTTTTTAAATTTTTCTTTTATATACTGGTTTTCCACGACCTTGTATATCCATTGAGAAACTTCCGTTGAAGATTAAAGCTTAAAGGCCGTGAAAAGACTTGTTTACGCGATCAGGGAAAGTAAGTTAGATCACAGGTGAAGGTCACACTAAAACCCGGATGCTAACTACCCATGTATGGTCATTTGCTTACCAGGCAATGACGTAGCGCTAAGATGTTAGTTGACCTTTACTTCATTGATAAAATTACCGGAATGGGTTGGCCGCGTCAGACGCCTACACTGCACCCGACCTACAGGGGTAATAGAGCTGCATCCACCGTTATGACCTTGCCTAAGAGAGAAGATATAGTGCCGGTCCTGAGTTTTACCTCTCATCTCTGACCTTGACTGCTAAACGCTATTTGATGGGAGTCCAGTCTTACTGAAGCAAGATGCCCCAAACATATCACTGAGTGAGTGTCTGTGCTGAATCTTTATCACAGCCTTGTTGAACTGCAATGGACTGCCAAGGTTGTCATGTGATGTCAATGTACGTGAGTGGAACGACAACAATACTGTGTTCCATTAGACAGTAATCGAAAGTTAAGTCAAAAAAAAAAACAATCAAAAGTAGATTCTCATGGTGTGGACAGTAAATTGACTTACTGGGTTGCACAATATCACTTTGCTATTTTTGGAAATCGAATTGTTCATTTTCTTGTTTTCAAATTATTTTATTTTTATTAAATTTTATTGCTAATTCTCTTAATCGTTATCTTGCCTGTTATTATATAAGTATTTGTAATCGACCATGATTTGCCAACTGGGGGCTGAGCAGTAAATAGAGGAATAAAGAATTATACTTATTAATCTATAAATGAAGGGAGATAACATTATTGGCAAAGAAGTCAACTAACTTATCTGGCTAGGTGTCATGAACAATTAAGCTGAGATTGGGGCATTTGACTGGAGATAAGTTAGGCAAGTCCAGGGGTCGCTAATGTTAGGAATCATCTAATAAACTAATATTGATAATTAGTGTCTAAATTAGGACAGGGTCGTTAAATGAAAACCAGACATGTGACAGTATATATTAGGTGATATAAAAATTCTTCAATATTTCATAATTAAGACAAAATTTGCAGCTGCTGGCATTTATGTTAGGCTATGAGCATGTCATAAACAAACAAGAATGTAAAGATTTTGATTTTAGTAATAATCAAGACAGTACAGTACAAGTATTGGTAACAAACGCAACCAGTTCATCATTTTCACTTTTCTTTAGAATGTAATGACACTTACTATTGACCAGACTGTCAAGAGAAATGTGGAAACTGTTCTGGAGCATAATCGTGTAACAAGACGAATTGATACTGTTCTGCGGGTAACATAGGATGGGCGCCACCGCTGTGCATGGTCAGTAATAAAAGTCAGTCATATTGTACACTCATTGTCCTTTAATAATAAATACAAAATTAAAAAATTAAAAGGTCTACCGTATGTTAACGCATTATAAGTGTGTGTGTGAGAGAAATAGCTAACTCTCAACATCAGAGACTGTATAGCTTTTATACATCATACTTAAGCAATTAGCTACTTCTACTATACTGAGAACGGAAATACAACAAGCCCACAAACCGCATCAAAATGTATTCATGCTGATGAACGCACAAACGCCACTTGTCGAACAGAAAAGTTTGTTAGTAGCAGAATTTTACCCAACTCAAATAGAATTTCATCCAGAGTTCCACAGTCCCTGAATCAGGGCACTGCGCAGCCAGATAGATACACTCATATGGATGTCCAACAAGGTTCACACTAGGTACGCTCATACCGATGTCCAACAAGGTTCACACTACGTACGACCATAGGGATGTCCAACAAGATTCACTCTAGGTACACTCATACGGATGTCCAACAAGATTCACTCTAGGTACACTCATACAGTTGTCCAAAAAGGTTCACACTAGGTACGCTCCTAAGGATTTTCAACAAGGTTCACACTAGGTACGCTCCTAAGGATATCCAACAAGGTTCACGCTAGGTACATGTTAGAAATTTCTCTCCTATTTTTCTTGATGCTGGCAAAGTGCATTCATTTAGCTAGTTGTCAGATCGTTACTGACTGAAATTTATTATTATATGAAACTAGTAGTAGTAGTAGTAGTTCCGCTATCAATGCGCCCACAGGGATTGCGTTAGAACTTTTCATCTTGTTGATGTTTTCAGTTCTTGGTAGATTCCAGTGGGGCCCTCCTCCTATCTCTTGTATTCAAGGAGGGTGGGGTGTGGTGTTCGTGCGTTGTGTTGTGTCTCCATGTCTGACCGTGTGTTTGTGCGTGTGTTATTGTGTGTGGGGTTTGGGGGGGGGGTTCCTCCTCTTAGGTTTTTTCAGAGCCGCCTTGTGTGTGTTGATGTGTGTACCGCTTGCACTAGACCAGCGAGTTTGAGATTTGTGTTTGTACGTGTTATCGTGTGTGGGATACATTTTATTTATTTATTTATTTATTTTTAATTTTTATAGTAAGTGGAGTGTGTGTGTTTCTAGGAGATAGGTGATAAGTGCTAGATGAACGTGACTTTGGTTGTGTTCCTTGGGGTATAGGAGTGCTTGGGTGGTGAATGGTAAGTTTAATAGGTCTGTTGTGTATTTGAGGAATTTCCTTTCTTCTGTGTATTTATTGCACTGGAGTAGGAAGTGTTCGATTGTGTTGTCCATTATGCAATGCGTGCATGCTTTTGTTTCGTTGTTTGTTTTGTGTGTATATCTTGTGTTATTGTATCTCAATCTGTATATTGCTCTGTTATGGTTTATGTTTGTGATTTGAGGGGTGGGTGGGCGCTTTCTTTTGTATATGCTTTTGATTTGTGTGTGTATTTCAGATGTGTGTATTGGTGTGGGTAGTTGTTTGCCTTGTTTGCTTCCGCATTTAGCTCCCTTGTCTGCTGTTTCATTTCCAGTAATGTTGGTGTGGCTGGGGATCCGGAGTAGCGTTGTTTTTATTCATTTTTTTCTCTAGTGTTTGTATCTGTTTTGGCAAACAGGCGAAATTCCGAACCACTGGAAACAAGCAATCATAATACTCATACCTAAACCAGACAAAGATAACACCCACCCAAGCTCATACAGACCAATATCCCTTTTACCCACACTAGCAAAAACACTAGAAACAATAGTGAACAAGAGATTAACACTATCTAGAAACAAACTCCCTCCTCTCGCCAGTACAACACGGATTCAGACCGAAACGCTCTACCATAGACGCAACAAACAGACTAACAGACAACTTAATGATAGATAGGCTACAGGGAAAACACTCAATAGCCATATTCATAGACATTTCCAAAGCTTTCAATACAGTATGGCACCCAACAATACTGCTCAAAGCACTACAACTAGGAATAAGGGGAAACATATACAAATAAATTAAAAACTTCCTCACAAACCGCACATTCAAAGTACAAATAGAAAAAACATTTTCCACCACAAGAGAAACAACACATGGCACCCCCCAGGTGAGCGCGCTCAACCCCACCCTCTTCAACATAGCCACCTACGACCTAAACACAATCACAGCACAAACCAACACACAGCTAACGCAATTCGCTGATGACTCATCACTTTACACCGCACACAGAGACCGCGGAAGACTGATAGACAACATGCAACTAACTCTAAAAACCCTAGAAGATTGGACGGATAAGTGGGGACTGGATTTGGCACCCGACAAAACAATAGCCATAGACTTCTCAGCCCGCAAAAACAAAACGTACCCAACACTACACCTAAAGCAAACAAAAATAAAATACGCTAAAACTCACAATTTTTTAGGAATCACATTCGACGAAAACATAGATTCAACAAACACATAGAAAACACACTAACCAAAGTCAACAAAACACTTAACATTCTAAAAATTTATATGAAACTAATGTGTGCACACCTTGCACTTTTGATTCAATATTGATTTGGATATAGTTGACGGCATGTTCAACATTTATATTAAACTATATAAAGTTTACAGTGCAAGGCAAAGAGGATTTCCTTCTAACCATTCGAAATATACCGGAATTGGTCATTAAACTATTCAGACAAACACTGATATTTTACACGTAATTCCTCAATATATAATAGCACTGTGGGATTTGCTTTTCAAATATGCTTCTTTAACTTTATTAATACGGCTTGCACAATGGTTTCAGCACACAGTCTGCGTAACTATAAAATTGCATTATGACAAATAGCCATTACATTTATGTCGTTGCAGCTGCAGTTCAAAGTAACTCGGATGGATCAGCTGTTGGTGTCATAGTGGGAAGTGTTATCGGTATTGTTGTGGTACTCAGTGCAGTGGTGTTAATTACTTTAGTGTACAGGTAAGGTGAAATATAATCTCTCATCAGTTCCAAATGTTTGAATTTCTTTAATATATATTCAAGTTTTGATGCTGTGGTAGTAGTTAATTGCAAAGTAACGAACGGGCAATATAATGTCTTTAATTGGAACCCTTTTTATATGTGAACATCAGTGTATTAAACTGAAATATTATAATTCAGTTTTGCACTAACGAAAGAGAGCTATATAGACAATATGCCAGTCGTAAACTAGGAACTCCCTAAAAATATCTAAAAGAAATTAAATTAATGAAACCCAACTTATTTAATAATTGGAATGATTATTTATTACTTATGTAAGCCGTAACGTACATATTAATTCAGATCCTTTAAAAATTCATGTATATTTCTTTGCTACACTTTTGTAGATTTCAAAAGGAATTCTTCTCTTTTTAAGATCTATCCAAATAAATCAACATATTCTTATAACATGTTTAAGGACTGTGAAACACTTCAACAATAACGCAATTATTTTCCGTGAATTGCAGCTACAATTTGATAAATAGAAATCACGTGGTAATATTATATATATAAAGAGAGAGGGGGGGGTAGACAGACAAACAACAGACAGACAGACAGATAGACAGACAGATAGATAGATAGATAGATAGATAGATAGATAGATAGATAGATAGATAGATAGATAGATAGATAGATAGATAGATAGATCTTCATTTTACCCGAATGGATTTTTTTGTTTACTACTCAGTCGAATGTTCTCTCTTTTGTTCTCATGGCTTCATTCGTGTTCATTTTGAAGTGATATGCTTACAAGAGCCATAAGCTATATATCAGATACAAACCTTTGCTCTTAGATATAGAGACAATTCATAATTATTTGCTGTCATTCAGTTCCATACAACGAAAATATATGTAAATATTATAGCATATTTGTGTTCAATGCGTCTTGAAACACAACAACGAACAGTCATTTACCTATTACTAAACAAATATTGCAGCTGCATGAAATGATGGCTTATAGTGCTCTGTAGAATAATGTGCACAAATATCGAAGCAGGATGAATTGCTTTCAAAATTAAAACCTAATCAAAGATAAGGAGTCATCTTCTATCAATGTCTCTACGACAGTTATCAGTACTTTCGAGCCCTAATAAGTATCACAGTGATCTAACCCCTCTTGCAACGTTTAGAAATATTGCTTAAAAAATAACAAATTCACATTATATTTTTTTTAATGTAGGCGAAACTCATTAAGGAAACAATCAACAAGCAGCAGTGTGCGGCCACCATTAGATGCAGACCGTAAGTTTTTAATAAAATGGGGACATTTTGTTTAATGTTAGTGACTAAGTTATTTTTTTAAAAGAATATATAAATAATACAAACACACACACACACACACACACACACACACACACACACACACACACACACACACACACACACACACACACACACACACACACACACACACATATATATATATATATAATTTTTCCTTCATCAATATACTGACATCATTAACCTAAAAATACTTGTGTGCGCATGAATCGTTCAAATAATAACTTTACCTTAATAGCTACGATCAATCTGCGGTCGAAAATAATAAAATTAAATCTTAAGAGATATTTACAATATTGTAAAAGAGAGATTATATAGAACAGAATTAGCATTTCACCCATTATATACAAAGAATAATAGATATTAGAAAACCATGCATGGCTTTCTGAATGGTGTGTTTTTACCCATATATATTCCCGAGGTTATAGTCTTTCCGTTAATCCCATTTAACCAAATACTTTGAGTACTGAGTTTAGGGCAGAGGCATGTAATAATAACTGAAGATACCTGAATATGTTGTGACGTTATTAAATTGTTTTTATTTTCCTAATTTTATTTCGTTTTAGGTTAATAAGTTATTGAGCCATTAGGTAATTTCATCAAAATTAAGAAATAGGATTGAAACGTAATCCTATTTTTGTTTCCTATATAACAGTTACAGATTTGAAAGTTCCTTATTCACCTGGACACACAGAAGAGGAAATACACAGCCAGGACGTGCAATGCCTTAACTCTACGTATGATACGTTTGATAGAAATGCACTGTATCAAAACACTCAAGAACTACCGATTTATTCTCAACTTTTGATAGATAAACGAAACAATCAATAAACATCAAAATAAGTTTACTCTTCAATCCTAATCATTCTTATATAATAAATAGTTAACAATAATAAACCCTGGTACTACAATTTCCTTTTTAAATAATTAATCATATTAATATTTTTAAATAGTTTGAAGCCTAAATTTATAATGCCGTGTCGTCGTCGTTATGATATAAGCAAATAAAGTGGAAAATGCACTAAGGTGCGGAAGAAATTTAAATCACTCTTCTTCAGTATGACTCTAGCTTCAACCAGCAGATAAACGAGTCGATTCGTAAAAGATAATAAAAGTGTATGTTTATATGAGTAAAAAGATAGAAAGAATGAGATTTCTATAGCAATTCAAGAATCATCAATACAGTGATTTTTTTCCACCCTTTAATTGAGCAGAAACTAAAGGTATGATGTTTGCTCTAGAATTGTGGGAGATGGATATAATTTTAAAACATATTTGAGTGTGTTTGCGTTATATGATATTAAGTAGAATATTATGTATATTTTAATCTATGATTTGTTTCAGTTTAGAGGACTTTGTCACTCAGGGAGATTGCCCTGATTCTAGCCCTCTGTCAATTAAATGTGGAAAAATATTTATCAGTGCATTGTTAATTGCAGGGTTTTGCTTTTCCATAATTTGTTTTGGTAGCTTTTCTCATTATTCAATCTGGTTGTGTAGTGGTTTCCCTCTGACACATGTTCAATGTACTATAGATCGCGTCCTATTCTAATACTTGCCATAGCCCAGCTGAGAAGAAAACCAACTGTCATTACATCAATGATCACAGTGTGCATAGTGTAAATATAATGTCTTCAGGTGGTGTAATGAGATAGGTTACACCTCAAGAGTTTTTGAATTACAGAATGTGCATTTTAATCCAACTATATCTTTATCAGAAAAAGGTTGAGTCAAGAAACAAAAAGAAAACCTGCAGAGGGATGATAAACGTTTTGGGGGAGAAACTAGTAGATAGGAAGACAAACTTTTAGAGATGTTAAGACAAACTTTTAGCGCTGGCTAGATATCTCTGTATTAGCTAGATTAAGAGTTGAAAATTTGTTATTGTGAACGTTGATGTGATTGTTATTTAATTTATTTTTATATATTCTTTGTTACTTGTTCACTCATCTTTGTTTCCTTCCTTTTCAGCTTCATTTTGCATAACATTCACATCTTGTATTGCACATATAGTCTATGCTTTGTTCTTTGTCTTGTGAGGAACACGGGTGGCTCATTGAGCAGCCAGGAATGTGTCAAATGTTATGTTGTCCTAGATTTTAATTAGTTTATGGGTGACCAATATTGTAATTTTACAGTTTCTTGTTAATCTTCATCCTGCTCTCTACTCCCACTCAGTGAAGATTTTAAATTGTCTGCTTTAGTACTTATATTTCTTTATGAAAAAATAAATTCCCATGTTATTGTAACTCTGATTGCCACCGAATATATATAGAGAAAGAGAGAGAGAGAGAGAGAGAGAGAGAGAGAGAGAGAGAGAGAGAGAGAGAGAGAGAGAGAGAGAGATGGATAATTATTATATGCAATTGGTAACATTCTCATTATGAATTAGAAAATATATAGCATGAACTTTGTTTATTTTCTCATTTATAAATTTTGCATATATAATGGTTTGCATGCTTATGCATATTATTTTAACTCCTAAAGCAAAAATAGAAACATTATTAGTCTGGCATAGTGATGACATACTTTCATAATAAATATGTTATTATTTTATATTGAAATTAATAACATTAATTGTTTGGTTCACGTTTATTTAGCTCTATTGTTTTTAGCATATATATACACAGTTATGTTAATTTAAATTTATATTTTTCATGATTATGTTCCTCAAATTCTGCAATCAGTAAAATGTTCGCTTTTAGTTCTCTTCTGTAGTTTACATAGCAACAGATTAAAATACCAATTACGACAATACTCCATTTTTGGAACGAAATATAATTGTTTGAATATTAAAATTAATTCATTTATTATTTGAATGTGAAGTATGAAGTTTGTAACGCCAATGCCACTTAGAAAATGGTTATTATTATTAATTAATTAATTAATAATCCATAACTAATTACAAATTATCAGAATATTAATTTAAGTTATTAATAATTCTCAAGCATTTAAAGAATTTCTATTTCAATTACTCGATTCCTCAGATTGCAGGCGACTTTTGTGATGGCAGACTTAGTTTAAGGTACTTAATATCTAGCCATAGCATCAATGCACCAATAACATCACACTATTGCAAAACCACAAAATTTCATTCATGCTCTTATTTAATGACAAAAATGAATTCATTCATACAATAAGAAATAAGTCTGTTATAGGAGACACAAAGCTGTGGAATTTCAAAGTAGATTGCTTTCTTTTAAATAATAAATGTGATATAGGTTGATATAGTAAAAAAATCATAAAATAAATTTTACTATATACCATTGATATTTTAGTTATAATTTCGAAATAAATTACAATCATTGTTTGTTGTTAGTTTTGTTTCTGAAACGTAGTAATGTATACAACGCTAAAGCAATTGTCATAAAATATGAAAATTGAATTTAAAAAAAAACAACTTTATAATCATTAATGATTTGAAGAAACAAGTCTGTCAAAATTTGATAATAAAACTATGGTGTTTGATTAATAACAAACAGTCACTAAGTACAGCAACACAAAACTGTCCAAAAATGTATATAGTAATTTGCATTTCTAACATTTCAATGCTAAAAGAATATTGTCCGTGTTTTGTTTGAAACATGGAATAGCAGACAACAGAAAGTGATTTTGAGCATTTATTTAACTGTTCATGGATTTTACACAAACATCCTAAACTAGTTCGGGTTTTTCACATTATTGAATATTACTATTTTCTGTAGAATAAATAGAATAAAGTATTCATACATCAACGTAACTTTTGTTGCCTTGAAAGTATTTAAACGAAACCAGTGTTGTTGTGGCTTTACATGAGATGCCTGGAATTAATCATTTATGAGTTGAAATGAAGTTCTAAGCATGTTTGTGGTTATCTCCCTTCAACGAGCAACTGAGTCCAAAGCAAGTTTAAACAGTGCAAATAATAATTTCAATAGATTATTTAATTTAATAAAATTGAAGTGAAACTAGATAAATTAAAATATACAAATATATTTTATTTTTCTTTACATTGTTTAATTTGATAACAACATTCCATACATTGAAATTAAGTCCCGTGGTAGTTATAAACAACCTGATTCACAGGGAAAATACTGCTTAATTGCAAGCAATTATTTTCACATATTATCAAATGCTTTTCAATTAAATAAAGACATATTTTAAGAACTAATTTTATTTTTTTACAATGTGAAGGAAAATTCAGGGCCAACATTGACATACTAATTGCACATGCTTGATATATAATCAAATTCAATCAATTTGTATCTTGTTTATTCTTAATGTTTACATTTAAAATATAATTATTTGTCCTTTGCATTCATGCAAAAGGCGTCTTAAATTGTACAAGTGAGACTAATAAAATTTTAATAAATATTTGTCAATAAATACCATCAAACAATGTAGAAAGTTCATTGTATTTTTGATCTGTAAGATTAACTCTTTCTTCTGCCGGTAAGCTACAATCCTTCAGCAGACGACTTTCTCTGTCCATGTTTGACTGGTATGCTTTTTCATGAAGCTTGAAATATTATATTTAAAACTTGTGATTCGTTGTTGGATTATAGCGTGAGCAAGGAAAACGGCAGTTGACCACAAACGTTACATTTGTAATAGTTATGGCAGCGCGCGTGCTTGTGACCTACATACTGAGGACAGTCGTTGGTACAGTCGTCGCGAAATTGGAACAAGCTTCCCTACAAAAGCAGTAGACGTAAACAAGGAAGACAACCTTACCTGTTACCATAGTAAATCCACAAAGAAGAGAAATTAGTCGAAAGAAAAGCACAAAATTCACCTTCGTTTAGTAAATCCATACAATCTCACTAAAAAGTTTTAAAGCCTGGTGAATATACATCATCTGACGTCCATCCGTGTTTTGATGATCTGAACGATGGCAATAAAAAAAATTAATACTTCAGAGACTTATAAAGATATCGATATGATATATCTTAATGAACATGTTCGTGTGTCACGTGAGACGGAACAATGTCCAGAACTATGGCCTCATGGTCATTCAGAAAATATGTCCACTAAACGAACACGGGGATGATTTATTGCTTTTATTTTCATGATGGCATGCCCCCTATCTGTCTTTTCATTTCAACACACATCGATCTAGAGTCAATCACCTCACTCTCTCCCTTTCTCAAAATTGTCTCTCCCTTTCTCAAAATTACCTCCCCACCTACATACCAGAAAGGAGCAACTAACAGGCAAAATACCTTTAATGAACATAATATAATATCTTTTGTTTTACGATCGATATAGTTTTATATTTATATAGTTTATAATTATAGTGGTCATACTTTGCATATAAATCAGTTGTGGTTATTTTGTACACGCCCTTATTTAATTGACTTCCCTGTGTGTATGATTACTCTAGTCTAACCCATTGTTTGATTTTTCTGTTGCTACATGGATGAATGTCAAGGAAGATGAGCTCACCACCAGTTGTATAAGATGTCTGACAGAAATGGGCAAGGGAAAACTGCAATAATCAGTGTCAGAGCCTAGATTGCAGGTAAACAGGACTGCCTATATATTCGGTGCCCCCAGTGATCACCATTTGCATTACATTTGATCTGTCACTGGATCCTGTAGAAATTAATGGTGCCACATCAAGTTCTTCGTTACAGCCCATGCACGGAGACATCGTTATTATTTTTTGTCATATGTTGGAGTAGAATTCAAAATGCTTATTAGAATCATGGCTGCTGAATAACATTACTTAGAGAGGGCTGGATCATAGAAGTACTGGTGTTAGTTTTATTTCCTGGCAAGAAAATCAATGTTGAATAGCTGGTTGTGTGAACATGATACAGTGGTGAATGTAACCATAATGCATTTGTTCTGTCACGTGTAAAGCTGCCAAATTTCTTATCTAAGTTTAAAATCTACCATAATAAATTTGCTGTTCAATGTTGGTTTTTTCATTGGAATTTATTATTCCTAGCAATAACTTTATTGTATTACTTTTTTTATTTCTTCTTGGATTTCTCTAATGTATTCTTTGTATGTCTTCAGCAGTTTACCATTGTTATATTTTATGAAGTGATCACAGCAGTTGTGAATCTAAATATTCCTCTGGTCTACGGGTTTTCTGGATGATCGTGCACAACTTTGGCAGTCTACAACGTGGTGTGTTGTTACTGTCTTCCTACGTCATTTTCATGGTAGCTAATCAGTAGTCTACAACGTGGCGTGTTGTTACTGTCTTCCTACGTCATTTTCATGGTAGCTAATCAGTAGTCTAAAACGTGGCGTGTTGCTATTGTCTTCCTACGCCATTTTCATGGTAGCTAAGCAGCAGCTTGGACCAAGGGTGTGGATATGGCGAGCGATGGAGGCAGTGGTGAATAAAAGTACAGGTCTCTTGTAAAGAAATTAGGTGCAATTTAGAAATTGTGAAGATGTAATGAATAGCAGAATTAACCCCACCGTTTCTGAATTACAATATTCTTAAAGCCTCCTAGAATCCAGCAATACGATCTTCACATCATGGGCTATGCTAATTATCTTTTCAATTTTCCCGCCAGCGAACCAACTACTCATTTTATGTGACACATTGAACATCTTCCAACTTTACAAAGAAAAGTTTAGTGATACACTCAAACGGAAATATTCTCGACGTCACCATTCATAGTAAATATGACAATATACTTCAGACATAATGCAAAAACAACGTACTCACATCTCCAATAAAACAACATGATTCACTTCAATTTTCAGATGGCTTTAACGAGTTTTGCTCAATAAATCGATAAAAAGTGCGAATCTTATCAAACGTTATCAAATACGCATTACAGAAATGCTACACGAAAACACCCTATATAAATAATTATTTTAAACTCATTCAGCATCTATTTGGTCAGGAATACAAATACACTTTCGACTTCAGTGTTCAATTTCAATTGAGACTTCACCCTCATTGGAAAGTCGACTTCAGGCAGGCAGTTATCTCCTTTGCCCACCTCCTTCAGCCAGACTTTCATCTCCTCGGTACACCGAATTCTGTGTAAAAGAAATGCAAATCACACATATGGCAATGCAAGCTGATGCAGGATGAGAACCTGACTTTAAAGTGACGAGGATGTATTGTCTTACGTATACAAAGTAATGCGTTCTGTTCTGCAAAGAAAATCTTCATACTTTAATGTGGGAGTTCTGGCTGGCAATATCATTACATCTGGTCATCTTTGTAACAGTCTGCTGAGAATATCCGAGCGTTTAATACTGAACCTATCTCAGTTACGTTAGAGGAAAATATATGTGTAAATTCAAGGAAGGAACTTAGGTGTATGTAATGTTAAGCATAAGCAGATCTTATTTTACCTGAACGTTAAACTAGACGTACACACACACACACACACACACACACACACACACACACACACACACGCACGCACGCACACAAACACAGAGAGAGAGAGAGAGAGAGAGAGAGAGAGAGAGAGAGAGAGAGAGAGATTATACTTTAAACCTAATATAAGCGTTTAATCCGATAATGTATATATATATATGTGTGTGTGTGTGTGTGTGTGTGTGTGTGTGTGTGTGTGTGTGTGTGTGTGTGTGTGTGTGTGTGTGTTTCTGAAAACACGAAAACGTGAACAAACATGGTTGAAAAAATGGAAAGTCGTACGGCAACACTGATATTATTTTATTTATAGTTTGTCAATTGACACTCTCATGATGGTAAGTTCACAATACAGATTTTCTTTAGTTAACCTTTTGATCACTGACAGCCACAACATATGTGTGTATTCGTCCACAGAGTAAAATAATGACCAAATACAGCACTATCATTTCTTTACGAGAAAAATTGCTTCATGATGCTTGTTACAGGATCTTCTGCCAAAATATTTCACGACACATTCTTCATAAATATAAAGTGTAAATGTAAACAACAATAACACAAATTATATTTTATCGGGATACTGTCTTCGTTTATGTGCAAATATAGAAATATAACCTACAGTAACACAACATATAAGGTAAATAATGTGGAATTTGCATTATATATTATTTTCTTGTTGAAACAATGAGGCATTATTGTATTGCAGCTGTGTATGACATAACATATACTGTCATTGGAACTCATTAGTGTCATTTTCTTTCAAGAGGTTTTATATTTTAATTTATCTGTATAATATGCTAATTAAAAATGTGTACGTTTTCATTACTGCCGGCATAGAATTTATTGAAGGTGTCAGTTACAAAGAGTAAAGCAACTAACACCATGTGTGTTTGAGTTTCGCTCTCGAATCTTCTCCATATTTGTCAGAATATACTCTGTACACATTATTTGTCGTGTTTAAAGATGTACACTGTTTTAACAGCACAGCTGGGACATAATGACATTCATGCCTTCTACTCTAAGCCTTCCGTGTTTCTTACCTAGTAAAAGGTGACCTCTCTTTCGCACTGCAATTAACACCATCACTGTAGATAGTCTCTTGTGTGAACTATTAATAAAATCGAATTTAAAGTATCCTTTAAGTAAACACTTAACTGGTTTTAAATTTTATTTCTAAAGACATTATTTTAATAAATAATCCAAATTGATACGTGTGTTGTATTCAAATTAGACACTAATACAATATATACAGTAAATCGTGACTTGAGTACATTACTCTCAACAATACTATTTTCCTTAATCGACTGCAGCATCACGGACTGTCCAATGGCACCTAGAGATGTAGAACTGATGGACGTTCACGTAAACACAAAACTATAACTAGTTTAATTTGCTAGTACTCCTCTTTTCATGTCCATACTGCATCATCACAGACTGTCCAATGACAATAAGTGTTGTAGCATTGTTGGACGTTCATGTAAACAAAAAACTATAACTAGTTCAGTTTGGTAGTACTCATCTGTTCGTGCCAATGCAAGACCAGGCTTCCTGTCATAATCAGTATACTTTTAATGACGGTGTATGATTGCCAATATTAAATATAGTACTCTATATTCCAACGCAAGTAATACTAGGAAATAAGTGAACTTCCAAACAGGATAGATTTTGCAATCGAAGAGGAAGTAGACTGTGCTAATACTCTTATGTCTTGAGCATACTATAATCTATAGGTTATAAACAAATATTTATGCATACAGTCATGTGTGCAGTTGGATCAGTCCGATAAACATTCTTTTGATAGAAATGGGAACCTTAAAAACCTTCCTTATGTAATGCAAAATCTTCTTTAACTTAGGTCAACAGAGAATTTTTCTTCTAAGTTTTAACAATAAATGAAGCAGACGACACTTGCTTTGCGATTACCAGCTAATTTTTATTTATTGAATGTCAACGGAAAAATCGCTCAACCGTGTCCTGTAATTAAACTTCCTTCTTGATACAGCTGTAATGAAGATGCTTCAACATATGGAACGCCTATACAAGAATCGCACGGCAATATTGATTTTATTTTATTTATATTTCATCAACTGCCAGCCACATGTAGGTAAGTTTACAGCACATATTTTCTATGTTTAATATTTATTTTTGTTAACAGCTAATGCATGTGCGCGTGTTTATGAGTGCCATGGAAAATGCATGAAATAAATATAGAACACATCACTATCATCGGTTCTTTAGGAGAAAATTAGCTTTCTGTTACTATTTACAAGTTTAGTTATGCTATTCCTGTCAATATATTGTATCATGTTACAGCTTTCATTCATGCGTTAACTACAACCAATAATAACATAAAGTATAACGAAATTACGTTATGCCATCAAGATGTGAAATTTTCTTAAGATAAAACTTTTCTTTTAAAACATTTCAGCGATATATATATATATTATATATATATCCGTGTGTGTGTGTGTGTGTGTGTGTGTGTGTGTGTGTGTGTGTGTGTACCTGTATGTGTATGGCCTGAATATCATTTAATTAAGGGACTAGCCCCATGTGTGTTTAAGTTTCGCTCTCGGATTATCTCTACATTCTTTAGAATATTTATAGTCGTGTTTAAAATGTGTTCGCTGATTTAGCGGCACAGCTGGGCGATAATGAAATCCATTCCTTCTACATTGAGCCTTCCGCGGTTTTGACCTATTACATGGTGAACTCTAATTCGCGCTGTAATTAACGGCCTTCATTGTATATAATATCTAATATGAAGTAGTAATAGAAAATCAATTAACACACCCTTTAAGTAATTACAATTTTGGTATTAAATTTTCTTTCACAGTACACTTTTTAATTTAATCCAAATTGACGCGTGTTGTATTAAAAGTTGACTCCTTAACACAACATACACAATAAATCGTGTCATGTCTACATTAATCTCAGCAAGTTAATATATTTCTTACTCGACTGCAGCATAACGGACTGTCCAATGACACCTAGAGCTGTGTTACTGCTGGACGTTCTTGTAAATACAAAACTATAACTAATTCAGTTTGCTAGTACTCATCTTTTAATATCCATGCTGGACAGGTTTGTTTTCACGATCAGGACACGTAATATATATGCAGCCTTGGCATCACAGTATATGCAATCGTGTCCGGGTGTATTACTGCGGACTTGTGGAGACCATTATTGTTTTCGATATAGTGACGTATGATTGTCATTTGTAAATGGATTTTTTAAAGTGACGTGTGATTGTCATTTGTAAATAGAGTACTTTATATAAAGTGACATATGGTTGTCATTTTTAAATGGAGTATTTATATAGAGTGACGTATGATTGTCATTTGTAAATAGAGTATTTTATATTCCAACGTTACGCTATGAAATGAACACAGATTATAATTTGCAATGAAAATACAATATGTTAGGATATGTATTTACCCTTAATTGTTATTTACACTGCTATCTATATGCTATAAATAAATATTTAAGTAAACAATTTTAGTGCAGTCATTTGTGAATGCACAGTCATGAAGACATGCTTGCCTCTTCAGTCCATATCATATATGTATTTTATTGCAAATATTGCATTGTTATATGTGAAATGATTTTTATGTATGTTTTTAAGTGTACGTTATAGAGTGTGAGAATGGAGATGAAATATGAATTAAACGTATTTAACACATCACCGACAACAATCTCTACCTAAAAATAATGGGGTTAAACATATGACAATATATATTTACGTGCTTGTAAAATAGGTCAGTGTGAGAATTATTTAATAGATGAAGTCGATATTTACAGACCTAAAGTTATGCACAACATACCGTAAAAACTGCTGATAACTAAAAATATCTTGCCAGAAGTTGTGATAAATTAAACATGTACAGAAGTTGTGACTTCGGGCATCGATGAGAATTTGTCCTGACTATCTGTTACCTGGATGAGATTAGGAAAATTGTGCAAACGCTTATCCTGATAACGAGAAATGAACGCCTCAGTCCCCATTGTATACACATTGCTCTTTAATAATGTGTTAGTGTATGTTTGATTCTATTTGTTAATCGACAGGTAACAGGAATTATTGTGCTAAAGCTTTAATGAAGAATGTGACATATTTCTACAAGAACACAAGGAATAGAGACAATCATATTAATGAAATGAAATGTAAAGTAAGTTCCAACACACTGGGAAAAGGTTATTATGAGGCTTGCCATGGGTTCTTGATTATACATTTCTTGCTGAGTTTCAATTCAAGTCCAGGTCCAGTGTGTACTGTGTAACGTTAACTGTTTGTATTCTATGAGTTTGATTCTATTTCCAATAAGGTTGTAACCTTCTTTGTTTTAACTTGAAGATCCCAGGAATTTCCGTTTTATTTTAACATTTCATTACTAATTATCCATGTTTACAACTTCTACCAAATAAATACGTTTCTTGTCTTCTTTCTGCTGATATCAATATAAAGTGACTGATGTGTTTAGATGGAATGGATCATAAATTGTTGGCAGCTAAGGTTTCCCTATAACAAACTGGCGTGTCTGACGTCATACCTTCAGGTAAAGCATACGACAATGTATTTTTAAAGGAACGGTAACATGGCGATAGACAATTAAAATGTCGAGACGTTGACTACATCCCATATTTCTACTGTAATTCGAATCTAATCTTTGTATGAATCTGTGACGTGGCACACAACTTTCTTAATGAAGATAGTTATTATTATTAATTAGTCTTTCTTAACTAATTTCAAGTGATGAGAATATTAATTTTATTTTATTAATGATCCTCCAACAGACACCTCTCGTCTCTCACTTGGCGGATATTTTGGCGTGGTAAACGTTTTCTCTATTCCACAACATCAACCAACATTTACAGTCACATAAGGTTTTTGTGAGTGGAAAACTGATTACTAAAGAAGACAAATCTTACTTTAATATATATCTAGCGAGCCCCACCTCACCCACTTTCTTCTCCATCGTAAGATTATTATCATTATCAATATGCATAAGAAGGTAAATAAATTTAACAATAAATGTATTAATAGAAAAATCAAATATGCATATGGCAATCACAATGAAATAAATAACTTGACACAATGTTCCATGAATTCACGTTCAGATAACAATTGTTTAAACAATCTCTTCTACATATACATATAAGAAAAATATAATTACAGTTCAACAATAGAGTCAATACAAATTGCAGGTTAGTTCTATACGAAAATAGAAATTGAGTTATTAGAGTTAAATGTGTAAATTTATTTGACCTGGATTAAGCACTGCTTGACAGTCTTTCACTTGCATTTCACAACAATGTCACAGTGTCAACTTCCACAGATTTTATTTTATTTCCTTTGCAACAATATCACAATGTCCACGCTCAGCATGTGTTCCCACCTCTGGAAACTGACACGCTGCTATATTCTCGAATGTCTCCTCCCATGTCACTCCTTCATGTAGGACACTATTTCAGCAATTCTGTTAACTTCATTGCACCAGAAGTCTCCAGAATGTACCAGCTTACTTTGCTCTGTTACAACAATAGTGCACATCATACTTCCTTACGTTTACACAATTGCAACACACTATGCAAGTTTCATGCATGTCCTCGATCACTCAGGTCACAATTGTGAACAAATGAAGAGTAGCTGAGAACTTGAAAGTTGAACTTGAGGCACAACTTGAGACTCAGAGCTCAAGGTTGAACTCACACTCATAGAGTGAGACTCAAACAACAAAAAAGGCACAGCAACATATAACTAAGGAGCAAACCTATATTTCTCGTTTATCACAACAATAACTCCATTCTATCTGACACCCAAACTTACAATTCCTGCACCAGTATTCATTATTCCATGATTACACATTTTAAAATAAATACAGTGTATCAAACAATGTCATATATTAATAACACTACATGGAGCAGCTTTGTTCAACCATTTGTAGTAATAAAAGTTAATTCACAGAGCACATCTCTTCATAAACACGAGTGTAACATATCAATAGAAAAAGGCCTGAAAGTCCATTCTCTCTCTTTCAGTTACACTCACCACTCAAGTTAATGACTGCCTTTAAGTCAGACTTCTTCCTTCTTTGCAAGTGATTAAAGGGTATAATTCTCTACTGCAAGTAAACTCCTTAAACTCAGCCCATTGGCTAGTCTCATTCTCATAAATGATTATCATTGGATAACATGAAACTGCTCACTTACTTTCCATTAGGTCAGCAAATCTGGAATACTCTTGTCTCAGGCTGTTTACTACAAACTCAGACACTTTCAAAATAACACCATAAGGAGTGGCCAAGGTCATGTCACTCATACAATTTAGCTGTTTATATAACAATTAAATTTTAAAATAGGGAGGGGCAAATTTACTGTCACACATATAATCAAGGAGCTAGACTAAGTTTTTCATTCATCACAATATAACTCCACTTCACCTCATGCTCCATTCTCATCTTAACAATTTACTGCAATGGTATTCACTAGCACGATGCACACACATGGCACAATAAGTACAACATATCAAACAATGTCACGTGTCAGCACACTACATGTGTGCAGCTTATTTCAAACATTTGTAGTAATAAAAGTTAACTTACATAGTACAACTCTACATAAATAAAAATATAGCTTATCAATAGCAAATTGCATGAACCATTCCTAAGTCCATTCTCTCTCGATCAGTCAGTTAAAACTCACCACCAAGATAACGACTGCCTTCAAGCCGGACTTCTCTCTTTGCCACTCATATTCAAAGTGATAAGAGGGTAGAATTCTCTACAGAAAGTGAACTCCTTAAACTCCCCTTCCCTAAAGGATTATTTATTATAGTTATTATGTTAATATATCAAAGGGGTCACGGATTACATTGAAAACAATTCCAAAGGAATCTTATCTCGAGATAGGTCGCTATATTTACCTGAAATAAACGGTCCTGCTGGGTCAATATTAGATTGACTCTGAGGAGATATCTGCACAGGAAAAAACTACGATGCTACAAACAAATTACATTTGATCAATACGTAAAGTGAATTGATGGGAAGACAACAAAAGGTCATCGGAATTGTATGCATGGAGTAATAGAAATAGAATAGGACAAATATAAATTCACTTATTATTTTACAGCTGGTGTTATGGACAAGTCCACAGAGTAATCTAAATACACACACACACACACACACACACACACACACACACACACACACGCGCGCGCGCGCATGCTCATACACGAATATAAGTAATATTTTTTGTAATATTCAAAAGAATTCTTCTTTTTACAGAAGATTTATTTCCACAGGAAATACATGAATACAAACTATAAATAATAAATGAATGAAACAACAATCAAATTACAAATTCTCAAAACTACAACTTCAAAGTGATTAACAGCCTATCCAGAGAAACCTTTAGCCTCCCTTAAAGTCCCAGTTTCTCTTTGTGGTGGAATAAATATGCCTCTCCCTATTTTAAAATTTAATTGTTATATAAATTGTTAATTTGTCAGAGTACTCTGACCTTCGGCACTCCTTATGATGGTATCTTTGAAAGTGTCTGAGTTGAAGTGCTCGGGGCAAAGCATGCTATAAATAGTTGATGTAATGCAAAATGAGTTAGTAGGATTTTTTTATTATCCAATGATTATGATTTATGCAAACGAGACCAGCCAATTGGCAGAGATTAAAGAATTGACTTGCTTCCACCAAGGAGAGAAACTATGGCTTTAAGGGAGTCTAAAGGTTTCTCTGGATAGGCTGTTAATCACTTTGAAATTTTGAAATTGTAGTTGTGAGAATTTGTAATTGGATTGTTGTTTCTTTCTTTTATTATTTATTTTTGTATACAGATATTTTACTAATTTTCCACCTATATTGTGTCATTTCTAATCATCTTCACTTACTGTGATTATCATTATTATAATCGTTGTACTTGCCTTTTAAATCCTTGTCCAATTAATTGTGAGAGTTACATCGAGCGGAGCGGCGGGGGGGGGAATTGTACAAGCTACCGGAAGTATTAACCTCAATTGCTATGTTGTCATAATTATTCATTAATTTATGGGCGACCAACACTGCTCACATGTGAAATAGGAATCGTCTTCCGAACGTACTTGAATGGCACATAATTCAGCTCACTCTTCATCTATTCTATAATATATAGTTTTTAAAAATTTTTACTGACGTGATATTAGGATATAGAATATGACGAGTACTAGTACATTTCAGACAATATAACCCAGCTTCTTAGCATATCGGGTTAAATGAAATTGTATTCTGTGTTTTTTCTTGTTCAAGGTGAATTTCAAAGCATTATTTTAAACTAATGTTGTGGGAATGTACAGGAGAATAGAAATTGGAAAATACATATTACAATTTAATGACAGTAGTATCATATTGCGTAATGACAATGTGTACACTCTGTTATTTCTTCCATGATTATAAATAAATATTCCAAGTGATGTGTATGATACATAAATGTTCCTTGCATAGCGTGGCTTCCATTATCTTGTGCATGAAAGCAATACACTGCACGTTAGTTGTTGGCCTGAAATATATTTTTAACTGACGTTGATTTTTACTGTTTCAGAAAATGTTGCTTTGACTGGGAAATGCAACATGACAGAGCAGTTTGGCAACACAGGCAATTGCACAAAGGCAATCGACAACGTGACAAATCTAACTTTAGGTTTTACAAGGCCAGGGCCAGAAAACTGCATTCATACATTAGATAATACAAGCAAAGCTTGTCTCCCTTTCTGGCAGTTAATTCTAAACGAGGAGTACACGATCAAAAACATCACGATCTACAACAGAGAAGGACGTAAGCTAATATTTGTTTTATGAAGAATGAATATATAATTTGTAATGTATTATAAAACACTATAGACATGCGTTGATATGTATATGTTGTATAAAATATGCAGTAATAATCATAGCACTAATGTTATATCAAGATGAAAATTCATTCAAAGTGTATTTATATTTAAAATATAAAATAATAATTTTATCTTTGTTTAAAATACTGTTATTTTCTTACATGTATTTGCTGTGTTTTTCATTACATATAAATATGTAACATACCTTAATTCGGCATCTTTATGATAGATTGATGTATAATCTTTATCTCTACAAAAGAGTTAAAATTATAAAATCAAATAACCATATTTTGTGGTACTGATATTTAAAATTTCTGACGGTCAAATTCCCTTTCCTAAAGGATTATTTATTATAGATAATATGTTAATATCTCTAAGAAGTCACAAAGGTTAGATAAAAAGCAACTCCAGAGAAATTTATCTCGAGATAATTCGTTATATTTACCTTAAATAAACTTTCCTGCTGGGTCGATATTTGATTGACTGATGCGATATCGCCGAATTACATGGTATTGTATGATAAGTCTAAAGGAGCGAAACACTAAAAATCATACGCAGGATTTAATTATTTATAAGCCCATACTTTTCAACTCCTATGTGTTCTATCACAATACTTAATATTTAAAAGGTTTCTTTAGTTACAGGACAGGTAAAAATAAAATAAATATACCTTGTAAAAGTTGAGTCAATCTGCAGAGCTTCCGCACAGGAAAAAAATACAATGTTGCAAAAAATTAAATTTGATCAATACGTAAAGTGAAATGATGGGAAGACAACAAAAGGTAATCAGAATTGTATGCATGGAATAATAGAAATAGAATAGGACAAATATAAATTCACTTATTATTTTACAGCTGGTGTTATGGACAAGTCCACAGAATAATATAAATACACGCACACGCGCGCGCGCGCGCACACACACACACACACACACACACACACACGCATACACAAACAAGTAATATTTTTTAATATTCAAAAAAATGTTTCTCTTTTCAGAAGATCCATTTCCACAGGAAACACAGGAATACAAAATATAATCCTTTACGATTATCCATAGTTGGTGCGGGTTTGACTCTTTTAGTATATTAAGCTTTAAATGTATCAGTTTAAGCTAACAATTTCAATAATATTAACAGCATCACGGCCTAGCTTACCTCTTCAATTGTCATATCAACTCCGGTTTCAGCAATTCTACAGTAAGCACTCAACATTTCATAGCAACGAGCAAACTAGTTAATGTTGCATCATATCAACTCGGTTTCAGCAACTCTACAGTAAGCACTCAACATTTCATAGCAGCGAGCAAACTAGTTAATGTTGCGTCTAGGATCAGGAATTCATTATTTACACCTTTTAAATCATTATTTTCATATTACCAAAGTTGCGCCCCCCCCCCTCTATCCAATGCCAGCTATTTGTCTTTCAAAGAAATCCGTTGAGAATTGGTGAAAATAATAAATTATAAGTAAATGGAAAATGAAATAATAGTATTTACAAAAATGCTTTTATGTAACATGAAAAGGGCGGATAGAATTCCATATAGCTATCAAAGTTCAGAATCCGAGTTAGCACTGAAGCCTGAGAGCTAACCTAACACTAAAAAAACGCATAGCGATTATGGAAGACGGCAAACTGCATGACCGCAAGCATCATTTGTATTTTTACTTTATCTTCTCGACTTTTGACTTTTCTTATTCCCGTCAATGAAGCCTCTTCCAGTGGCTCTAATACAAATTCGTCCCTGGAACTGGACCTGATCAATGACCGCGTTGTTTTGAATCAGCTGTATTATGTCTCTGAGTAGATCATGACTCTAGTCCAGCTAAACACCCCTTTGAAGTCTTACTTATCATTATTCTAACGAATACATTCCAGATATTGCAATATCTCCTCAAGCAAATGATTACATTTATGTCGGGGTGGGGTGGGGGTGGGGGTGATGTTAGATCCGAAAGGGACACTTCCCGATTATAATTTCCAAAAGCTAGTGTCTCTCGATAACCTATTCCATTCCAAAATAAGATGTTTGAGAATCATATACAGGGGAATAATGATCAACACTGATTTTTAATGATGACATAAGACCATTCCTAATAAAAGACTTTTATTTGAACAGAAATATATATACATGCAATCTCAATTTGGTGTCCTGTTTGTAAGCACTCAACTTTATTAAAATAAAGTACACAATTATGTAAAACTGACAATTGCGTGAGAAGTGTGAAAAGAAGTCATTGTCGAAATAAATAACTACTCTCTATGATTTAAAAAATATCACCTAGTGTGAGACACGTAGAGTTACGATCTTTACTATGGGCAACAAATATCAGAATAACTGACAAATGTTTCCACCCTTACCCTTTGTCTATGTAATTGTGAAAACCGTTAGTGGCTCACGTGTCCTATCACTTGAAAGATTTACCCTTCTATACTCTATTTAGCATTGCTATTTCTAGACGTTATTTAAAGAGGTAGCGTTATTTTGTTCAGGTTTCATCTTAACTTCACATTAAAACTTCTGTTCTCTCACACTTTGAAAACACGTCATCTTATAGGTCGTTATACAGACCTGTGTACACTTTCAAATATGTCATTAAATCTTTGTGAAAACGGTATAAAGTAAGAAAATGTCGAAGGAAATGTCAATTCACACATGATAAATATACAGACATAATATAAATAAATGAAAAGCGCAATACAGAATGAGGTGAATTAAAACAATTAAACTGTAGATGACAAGCATACGGTCCCTAAAGACAAATGCCAGCTTAGAAGTATCAGACCTACTTTGTAATGTCCACTAATGTACTTAAATACAAAGAACGTATGTAATCATTATTCATATAATTAGATTGTTCATGCCACTATACTTTTTTCACGGAGATTCTAGTGAGGCAGGAAATGGCTATTTAGCTTAGCAACATATCTATGCGTCAAAAACTTTATTCACAAGACAAAATATACATTTTCACACATGCACTCACAAATCCTTACAGGTGAATATATCTTATATGCATATTTAACAAATGTAGTTTTCATTTAAATTTTGCAATTGCGTTTCAGATCAACGCAGACTGACGTACACTAACGTCACAGTCAACGGAACTCTCTGCAAAACCTTTGGTTCCGATGTGTCCACCATAAAGGATGTTAACGCTTTTCTCTGCTCATCACCCATACGTGGGAGTACTATTACCATCTCCAGACACTATCCTAATTGCACGAGTGATGGCAACTATACACTCAACTTATGTGAGGTTCAAGTGTGGGGTACGTCTCATATATCAGTTAAAATAATTTTAAATATATAAAAAAAACAAAGAGAGAACATTTAAAAAACTTATATATTACATTTCTCACTATCATTTTCACCGCTGGATGGAGCTTATTTTATTTCATAATGAAGAGTATTAACGGGATTGTGTGTTGTATGTGTGTGTGTTGTGTGTGTGTGTGTGTGTGTGTGTGTGTGTGTGTGTGTGTGTGTGTGTGTGTGTGTGTGTGTGTTTGTGACGTATTATAATAAATTATTGTGTGTTATACATTAGAACAAACAAAATATTGAAATAATTAGAAGGCATTTTCCCTAGATTTGAAAAAGTTATTTAAAATATAGGTCTGTCTTGAAGAACGTTATATGACATACGATATAAATTGTTAGGGGTATCACTCATGCGAGATAAGTCACACGCGCGAGTGATTTTACATAAGCCACACATATCGTACTAAGAGACAAACCATACATTCTGGCTTTATCTTGAAGTCACACTAAATCATATAAGAATACAATTTTACAGAAGTGATGGATGAAAGAAACACACAGAAATAAGATAGATTTTGCTTAGTGATAAAGTATTGAAACAAAAGTTAAAGTTGACAAATATAAACTACATTTTCTACCATAAAAACATTAATAACGTTTCATATCTATTTATCTATTTTATAAACATGTCACATTTGATCAATCGAAATTATGCATTTATAAGGATAGAATATTAAACTAAGTTCCTAGATGAAATAATAAGTCACTAATAATGGTTCTTACCATTTCAGTGTCTGTATATTTGGAATATTGATCTGAAGCATATGTAATTTTGATTTTAGTACACGTCCAGACACATTTTACTTGTACTCTTTGTGGAGTACTGGAAATGTTTAAGTGTAAAGTAATTTACTTTTATATTTTATAGATCACGAGAAATTATTAGTTTTGATACTAACTGCGACTTTCATATATGGTGTAGACAACGTTTATTTGCTATAATGAATTCAATTTCGTTTTGTTATTACTTAAATTAGATGTTTGAGGGAAATTATTAAAGACTGTGAATTAATAAAATTACTTATAATACAGGTAATAATTACACATGTACTTGTTTAGTGAAGATAGTTCAGATGGTTGTGTTTGGAATTGTAAACTATCACGTGATCGACGACAAACACAGAAAGATGACATGCGATTCTTAAGTGGTCTGATAAACGTTTGTGACGACATTAGTAAAACCTACAATACCATTGTCAGGTATGTACACAATTACAGTTAAATGTGTGGGTGTGGATTGTTCCAAGTTTTCAGAGGCAAAATGCATATAGGTAGCAGGATGATGAAAGTTGAAGTCGATACCTACTGCAACCTGTACTACAAATGGTTGCAATATATTTCGAAAAGCACAGGAAAAAGATTTCAGAAAGAGAGAATCAATTTAGTTGTATTAGTTTAGTAGGAGGATGTTAAAAGCATAACAAATTTGACCAATCTTCATTGACGTGTTATGGAGAAATAATTATGTTTTTGACTTTTACTTTAGCCACAATTGAAGGTACATATTTTGAAAGGTATTTTTTTTTCAGTGCTAAGACGTCCCCCTTAGTGTTGGGTCAACGATAGGGTGGCCTCTCCCTCTCTTCCCCCTCCTCGCTGCCCAATGCCAGTCGTTGCATTATACGCAGACTAAACATGTTTACACACCAACCCACAGCATTAGGCAGATAAGTATGTAGTCTACCTGAGTCTCGTACTATTTATTTGTATAAATAATACCTCATTTGTCCAATTTTCTCTCTTACTATTATCTTTATTGTGAAAGCCGTCTGACACATTTCAATATATATATATAAAACCCTACTTCCAACTTTAGGTAGAAAATATATATACTACAAAACATATAGCATTCAATTTAAATACAAATAATGGGCTTGAAAATGTAGTTTGTTGTCCTTGCTTAAGAATGGAGTTCAGTTTTCAAAAGCCAAATAAATAATGTATTGTTCTCGAGTTCTTAAATAGTTCTTTTCAATATCCGATATGGTAATCTGAGTCGCTTGCTTAATGTGTACCCTCCTGGGATTAAAATGGAGATCTGGAGTTAGAAATACGGCAGACACTGTTCACATTTTCCAAAGTTCACTAAATTGTTCGGCTCAGAAAAAGCACAAATCTTTACTCCAGCAGTAAATGTGTCATGTGTGACTGAAAATCATTTCCAGAAAAAATCTGCAAACAAAATGGCGTCACGGTGCTCCACACCACTAAGCGAAGTTTTAAGTAGAAAAGAAAAAGAATCTTTCAATATTTGGAATGCACTGGACTTTTTTCAGGCGTGTAAATAATCTCATCTGACTGTATATGCATACGAACATTTTATAAATGGAGTAGATGTTGAAAAGTTCATATAATCTAAGGAGCCAAGAAATATATAGTCATTACATTTTATTCTAAGAAATGGTAAATTTAACATTTCTGTAATTTGACCCTCAGTGGTTATTCGTACAACACTACACAATACAATGCCCATCCAGTTTGTTCACTTTCCATTCGGGGACCTTTTGTGTGGGTTTTCGAATACTTAGTGGTAATTTGACTCGACAGGCTTAGTGCCAGGATGGCGTGTAATAAATCCAGAACAAGAAATTTATCCTAATTATCCACAGTGGATGACAGCTAGCATCCTTGATCCAGAAATGGATCACAAATACAGTGGAACATCGCGATAATGCGAATTCGGATATAACGTGGTCGTGTCATGGCTCCAGAAATATATATCTTAATAATGCATTCTATTGACAAACCCTGTATGAACGCGGCCTGCTATTAATGTGAGCCCAATTTTATGGACCCCAATTATCGCGCTATAGCAAGGCTTCACTGTAACTCATTATTCTTTAGTGTTATCTTGAATGATTACACTTTTGTTTATTTCCATGAGGAGCAGAAGGTTGAATGTGTATGTGAAATTTCAGTGACCTTCTTTAACTATGAAAGCAAAAAACTGCTCACATGCTATATTCTTTGTCTTCTTTCTGCAAGTCTGGTGCCATGAATTCAAAATCGATATTCTAGTCTGCCAATCTTTGAAACAAAAAATATTATACAAGTATCAAGTATACCTATATATGGATTGTTAAAAACGAATTAATATTTCCTGTTAACATTTCTTCTCCAGTGTGCATCAAAGGCTGGTATGGAAAAGACTGCAACACACCATGCAGTGGTCACTGCAGCAACAATGTGACATGTGACCCATATGACGGGTCGTGTCCTCAAGGTACCACGACATATTTTAAAAATATTAGTTTATTTCACATAACTAATGATGATTTCCTCAAGCTGAACAACTTTGTAATGTAATGCTTATTTCACTATAATGTGTATTTAATATGGAAATGACGTCATCACATTTTGTCCAGGTTGCATTAGTGGATGGCATGGATCTAGGTGTGACAACGGATGTCCACAGAACTGTGTCAGTGCCTGTAATCAAAGTTCCGGTGTATGTTTTGGTAAGACAATTGAGCAGAAATTAATTCAGTGAGATGTATTGGGGAATGTTAATGTAACTATTTTCATAACATAATTATAACATGAGTAATGTCACCAACTACCCTCTGCAGTCTTGCAAAAGTGGGAATGGGATGACTATCAGCAGGAACGTAGGACTTGTTTAGATATTTGGCCACAGAGTCCACACACAGAATTACCATGGATATTTGTCTAGCATTTTAATTTTATTGTACATGCAGGGTTTCACTTTGCAGACATGCGTGCTTGTGAGAATGGGAATGGGAACGATCGAATGTTGACAGTACAAACAATACAACATAAAAAACCAGACGAGACAAACCACACTCGCCCTTTCAAAACAAGAGTAGTAAAGCTTATAACTTTAAGAGTGAAAACTTATGTTTTCTACAACTTATCTACAATTTTCATCTTTCATGCGGTGGATAATCAGTTGCTACAAGACATTCACAAACATACATTCCTGTGGTGAAAAAAAGAAATAGTATTAATTTTATATTTTACAACACGAGCATAACTTCTGCAGTCGACAGCTACTCTGGTAGCATACTATTTATTACAATTCTAAAATAATTAACAAAAAGTTCAGAGATTATCAGTTCATAATAAATAATAGTTCTTTTTGTAAAAAGAAATAAACCAATGTTCTATAAAATCAATAAATTCTCTCAAGTTCTTAACAAATTCTAATTTGAGTTAATGTAAGTGCACTGAGGTTTAAGGTATTACGTTGTACTCTCATAAAAGGTGTACTTTGAATGTGCTGGAAACACTGTTTCATGACACAGATTCTAGTGCTGAATTAAACTGCTATCATGTGATGAATTACTGCCAAATTTCGGCATCCACAAGTTGACCTTTTTGTCTATAGGTTGGTAGGGAACAGTTCCAATTACCATTGCTCAGGTGACAACTCTGATGTAGCATTTCACCATACAGTGAAATCCTCACAGCGTGGTTATCTGCCTCTCCATCAATACAGTTGCCGGATGCAAAATGCACCACCCGCGGAATAGAACTGGTTTAAAAGTGTCTCACTGTTCCCCAGGTAAAATGTCCTTGTAGACTGCCTTTTACCTTTCTTTATGCTTGGCCTGCATTTCTTGCCAAACATAAAAGGGCTCACTTGATTGAGTGAATCTTTCACTGCGTTGAAAATGACCAATTACTTTGCCATCGTAACTGGTAATACGACATGGCAAAGAGAGACATGAAAAGGGACGAAAAAGAAGATTGTCTCCACTTATCCACTACTGTACACTCCAAAATATTGGTCTCTCTTTCTCTCTCTGTTTCATTTCATTACTCTCTTTTTATTCTTAAAGTTTCTATTAAAAACATTCCGCTGAGTTTTCAGTCTTAGCGCACAATACAAGAGTCCTTGAAAGCTCAAGAGTTTCTTGCTTAGCACCCTTTTACACTAGCACAAAAAATCTCCCTGCTGGAAAGTCTCATTGCTAGACCTCAGGCATTTTCTAATTCTCGAGTGCACAATGAATTCTAATTAACAATTAACAAGTATAATGAATGGAATAGAATTTAGTGTGTAAGTCCTTTCTAATTTAATCTCCACACACTTACGCATCACAATAATGAAATAACTGCATCCACACAAATACATAAATCTTAATTCCACATGCATAATTCATATAATATATTTATGGCTGTAACATCAAACTTAGTTTTCAATCTCACTGCTTTGAAATGTAGGTGAATCTACATCGTACATTTTTAGCTTAGCGTTTCTTTAAGATAAACACGCCAGACTGCGCTATGCTGTGGTCGGACGACCTTGACCGTCATAAATAATAAGAAGAAAAAGAATTGCAAATCTACTCCCCTCGCTAAACGTGACAAGTACAATGGGGTTTTAGCTTAAATTCTCCGATCAACCGTTTCATGAGTCATTACTTGATTGCGTGAAATTGACCTAGGCCGGAAGCGCTCACACTAATTTGACCGACATTATTTGATTTCAAGTTCATGTACAGGTTCTTTTTTTAAAAATAGGTTTATATTATAATTTCAGAACTCTGCACTAATATTATTAATTTTATGTAATGTACATTTAATGTGGAAATGATGACCAGATTGTCACATTGGGTGGCACAGGTTTACATGCGAGTATAGCTGAATGTGTGTGATAATTACCTTAATATTATTTATGTCACAATAACAGTTGCATTTATTCTATATTTTCTGTCCACGTTCATTACTTAATTAGGTAGGATATGTAGAAATCTCTAATTAAGTGTATTCATCAGTATGTATTGAGGAGTTCTATGGATACAATTGTACGAAAACATAGGCTCTGCACTGAAGGAGGAAACTACGACCTGACAAATGGATCGTGAAGAAAGTGCGATCCAGGATGGGAGACACCACTGTGCCAGATGGAGAGAGAGAGAGAGAGAGAGAGAGAGAGAGAGAGAGAGAGAGAGAGAGAGAGAGAGAGAGAGAGAGAGAGAGAGAGAGAGAGAGAGAGAGAGAGAGAGAGAGGAGTATCTGATCTGAATTCATTGTTTAAAAATTCATAAATATAACTCTAACTAATAAATGTGTTTCACTTAGGCCTAGCTCGTAATTCTTACGTCATGTATGAGTAAGTGTACGTTTGCTAACTACATTTACCTTGTAAAAATACAAACGCATGATAACCTACAGTCATTACCTCTGTGCCGGAAATAAAAATGACATTAATGCAAATGAATTATTGCATATCATAGTTGTTACAGCTCTAAAGGAAGAAATACCAGCTGGAATCATAGTTGGAGTTTGTGTCGGTGCTCTTATGGTCATCATTGCAGTAGTGTTATTTATTTTCATATGCAGGTAGTGTGTTGATATATATATATATATTCGTGCTTGCGTGCGTGAGTTCGTATGTGTGTTTGTCTGTGTTTGGATATATACTTCATCGAATTAGTAAATATTTACATATAAAATTATCTACTTAAAATATGGCATGCTATCCTAATGGAGGTATATAAATAAATAATCTGCAATCTAGTAATCTGCAAAAGCGAGTTGAAAAAAGTGAAATTATAATCAAATGCAAATTAATTTAATAATATGCATGAAGATATAGCATTTTGTGTAATCTAAGAGACTATTATATTCATAGTTAAGATCTATACTAGAATTTGTACTAAATTACATCCATGTAATTTCAGTTCCCCGAAGTTTAAGCACAATTAGAATTTAATCGAAATAAACCTGCAACTGCAAATTAAAAATACAATAAGTGTGACATAATAAGTGAACTATATTTGATTAATATGTAACGTTAATTCCAATCATGACTTGAAATCCATACGTTAAACAGCTTGGAATGTATGAAAAATTATGAACATTCTCTGTAGTGTCTCTATTTATCTATTTGTCTGGAATACCTATCTATCTATCTATCTATCTATCTATCTATCTATTTATCTATCTATCTATCTATCTATCTATCTATCTGTCTATCTATCTATGCAAACAATTGATATGAAATTTATTTAGCTGTTTCAGATATTGTTGATAATATTAGAATTTGCAACATTGCTTCCTTTTGAATTATTTGTATTTGTTTCTAATCAGACAGCAAAGAACTGCAGAGAGGGAAACCTCAAATAGCCCATTGCATTCTCAGAATATACCCACAGAGAATATAGCAACTGGGGTGGATCTAATAGGTCATGTAGCTAAGGCAGGTAAGGTGTAATTTATATCCACTTCTTTTACAACGATCAATTATATGTACGAGGTAAATTATTTGAAAGAAAAAGAGATGCATTCAACTGACTCTTTGCATTATGATTTGTGCATATGGGAAATAAAAACCTACAATCAATGTGGCGCTGTGATTTTTCAAAACAATAACTATCTCATATCTTCACTAGGTGATTCTAACCAATCCAAAGAACAAAAATCACAACTATCAATGACAACTGTCGGCCCACGAGAAAATACAGTTTCGCAGAAAGGTCCAACCAATCAGATGTACGAGAATGTGTCTGCTGCAAATAAAACAGCCAAGCGTGGTGATGTTACATCAGCTCTCACAGTCATGCAAGAGGACTTGCAAAGCCCTGTGGATGTGTATGATGATGATGCGGATGATATATACAACACTGAAGATATCTACTCGACCTACAAGCCGTTAGTCATCTGGGACACATTCCAGCAGTCTATTCTTTCCAGTCTGGCATCTGGCCAACTCAGTGTTCATTTCAAAGTGAGAAATGGTTTGGGTTATACTATGTTGACTTATAATTATGTAATATTTAATAAATGGCATAGTTCTAATTTAAAAAATATTTTGTTTTGAAATATGCAATGGTCATTACATATTTAGATTTACGACATGATTATAAAAAATGAGAAATTTTAAATATATTAAATGACATGTCAGTCACCTATGCTTAGAAAACATAAACGTGTCGATTTTTTTACATGTTTGATTTATGTTATTGCAGAGCAGAAAAACGTAGTAACACATATGCTAAAATTATATTTATTCACATGAATTAATTGAACACTGAATACGAACCATAATTTAAAAAACTATAAGATAAACAAACAATATTCATTTATAATGTGACAATATGTCAAACATGTTTAAACATATATTAGCATTCATTCATTCAATGTAATCGATTATTTATTAGATGAATTTTATCAATTTATTTTCAGGGATTACCCAAAGGATTAATTAATCCCCATTCGGAAGGAATAAAACCGGAAAATATGAGAAAAAATCGCTTCAAAACAATTTTGCCATGTGAGCAATAAATGACGTCATACACGTACATACTCAATACGAACTGGATATCTCTTTAGTTCCTCCATTTGCATAACAGTTACTAAGGCCAATTGTTTAGCATTTCTAGTTCACAACATGGTTTATCTTTGAGCTCATACTTGTTCGTTTACTTTTCCTTTAACATTAACGATAATAATGAGACGAATTTACTTCTACTACTACTACTACACCTAATATTGCTACTACTAGCACTAATACAAAGATAAGTAGCTGATACAATAAAAATTGCTTATTTCATAGTTATTTTAGTAAATGGGGTACATTTAGTGTGCTCCTAGATGAAAATAAGAATGGTGTTTTAACGTGTTCCTAGATAAAAAAAAAAAGGAATGGTATTTTAACGTGTTTCCAAATGAAAATCATAATGGCGTTTTAACATATTCTCAGATGATGCTAATCGTGTCATCCTGCAGAGATCAAAGACAGAAAAGGATTCCGACTACATTAACGCAAGTTACGTAAAGGTAGAGTTCAACATTATTATAACTTTCGTGTATATGCTGACCTCTCTTAGAAGTGAGCTTGCGTAAAGTTTTACGTTTATATAATTACGCCAAGTTCAGAAATAACACTATTAATATTATCAGGCAGGCTACAGACGCGTTAAGCGCAATTCAGCAAAGCGAGTTACATCAAGATATGTGCGAAATAATATTAATTTCAATTCACGTTCTCCGTGACTGCATTTCATTTTCGCATAATCTTTCTCCTTTCTGAAGATGTTTATGACAGTGATATTATTAACAACATCAGGAACTATTCTATGATTTATCCTTCGTGTACTGCAATCCATGCAAAGATCTCTTAAGAAACTGTTTGATGATTGGGCGTTCTTGTCGACTTCCTTTCCTTTAATGCGAGCGGATATTTATTTATATTTGCAGAAGAAATGCAAGTGTTTGAAGGTGTGTGTATATGTGTATATGCCTGAGAGTGTGAATGAATATGTGTGTGTTTCGTGCATATGTATGCCATTGTATTTTTCTGTGACTGAATATTTTTATTCGTGTATGTAGTTGTGTGCTGCATGCGTACGAGAGCCAGAGAGAAACAGGTAAAGTATTTGAGAGGGTGGTCAAGGAAATACCTTACAATAGCAAACGCCATTGCTTTAAAGTTACATTCGAAGGTTACTTTTTTTTTCAGGGTTACATGAAAGAGAATGCCTACATTGCTACTCAAGGTATTGGAACAAATTTATTCCTGTAAAATTACGTCTTTTAAATTACAGATATCTAGCGTTGTTTTAATTATGCCCATTTTTTAAATTACACACTTTTGTTCAATTTACTAAATTGCTTTTCCTTATCTAACTCTGTTTCTATCTCTCCTTTATGTCTTCCTCTTAATCACTCTCTCTCTCCTTTCTCTCTCTCTCTCTCTCTCTCTCTCTCTCTCTCTCTCTCTCTCTCTCTCTCTCTCTCTCTTTCTTTCTCTTTCTCTCGTGCGCGCATTTTGGAATTATAAATTTCTATATCATATGCATTTCACGAGCATGGATCTAAGATTGTGTGCATTTAGGATTCTTTAAGTGTCTATTTGTGTCTATGTGTGTTTCTGTGCAAAGTGAAATGTAAGATGTTTATGCTGCTTTGGTTCATTAATCTTTTGACAATAGATCCGAAAATCTGCGTGTGTGTGAGAGTGTGCGTGTGCAACGCGCATATTTATGTACGTGCATATGTGAGTGTCTGTGTATTCATGCGTGTAGGATATAGCTAAGAAAATGATGCAAATGAAAATTGCAATAATTTAAACAAGAATAAGCGTGATATTGATACTTCGAAAATTAGTATCAGTGTCACGGGAAAGAAGATACAGTTGTTTGTTTAGATTTTTAATACGTGTATGCACTACTTCTAGACCTAGTCAAAAGTTTTATTCAAATTCTGTTAAAAGGACCACGAGCACACATGGTCAATGACTTCTGGTTGATGATATGGCAAAGAAACACCGCACAGATCATTATGTTAACCAACGTGAAAGAAAATGGAAAAGTAAGTATCAACTTTGTGGCTGTCTTATTTCACACTTCATTAGGTAACTAATATTTTATTACAAAATGATTTGTAATCATGGTATATTATTTAATAATAGAAATGTGGTATTACATGGAATGGTTTGAATCGTGATGTTCAGCGTGTTGTTATGTATGTGTGTAGAGCGTTGTTATGTATATGTGAAGTGTGTTTAAAAAAAGAAACAAGAGAGATACAGTTGAGAATGCATATTTTGTGTGGTAAGGGTGAGCTTGCTTGTTATAATACTCATGCATGCACGTGCGCAAAATGTTTATGTTGTAGACGTTGACTACATCGAGGCGAATTATGGTTACTTCTGACTATCATTTTGTTTTTATCTGACTTTTCCCTTTCTTAACAACACTCCAAATCAACTAGAAAATTGCAAACAAACGAACATATAAATTGCCAAAAGTAACTATGTACTTTCAGGACAAGTGTGTGGAGTACTGGCCGGTTTCTGGAACAAGCCGTACCTATGGAAACACAATGGTCACCTGCTTAAGTGAAGACAGAAGGGCTGACTTCATAGCCCGTAAATTTACACTAAAACATAAAGGAGTAAGTGCAAGCCTCATATTTATGCTGCCATGGAAGTATACAGTAAACAATATATGTCGATGGACATGTTGCGTGTATAAGACACGCTACTGTAATGATGAAGCCATTAACAACTATGTTCATCATAAATGTATCACTTTCGAAATTATTTGAGCAGTTTTTAATGATGGGACAGTGGTAAAAGTTGTTTAATCCAGTCTTGAAATCACGTTACATTAGAATCGATGTTTACACTAAAGAGCATTAAATTATTATTTTTGTCTTTTTAATATTACAGACAAATCCCTACTTCTATTATAGCCTACATCACACGACTGATAAAATAAGTCAAATAAACTTAGCTCAGAAATAAATTAAACGTGTACATTGTTAAGTAAATCCATCTATCTTGCATCCATGTATATAATCATCCTAATTAGAGATAAGAGTCGATTTAAATAGGCAGGGACATTCTTTCTGGCTTGTTATACTGGCTTGCTGTACGAGCTTTTTTGTGCATGAAAATTCAATACTCTCTTGTGAGAGTCCCGAACATTAATTTCATATTTACGGACTCTGTAGTCGAAAATTTAAAAACAAAACATGTTCTCTCCCTTTGAAGCACACATCCATACAAATATTCGTATCTTGTCTTGACGCTAAGATAAAAGATTAATTATTGTGAAAATATTAATACATTTTGCATTTTACATGTTACTGTGCTTATTGTATTCCGAAATATTAATACATTTTACAGCGTTTATTGTATTTCAAAGTGACTACTGTCACTTCAAGAATCTGGACGACATTGTTATGCAAATATAAGCTGAGTTCCACCATGATAAGTTTAATAGCAAAAGAATGAGTCCAGTCTACCAATGATACATTTAATAATAGTATCCAGAGTTTTATAACAATAAACATGTCGATTTAAGCTCACTTACGATTAGTATCACTCCATTATTCACGACAAAATGTTAAGAACAATGTTATCCATGAATTAGATTTAAAATATGTTTTAATTAGATTCTGTATGATAAATATATTGATTCTATGATTTTTGCATGTCATAGTTGATGACCATCCTATTGTTAATTCACGTTTGTCGATTAATATTTAGAGAAAATACTGAATGATGCATAAGTAAAGGGGAACTACCTACTGAAAATGTTTTACGAGCACAAGTGACTGTGACCCACCTGCACACATGGTGAAATAAGAAAATGTATTGTGATATTAATAACTGAAAGTGTGTTTGTGAATACTCTTCTCCTTGATAGAGTGCCCTTGAACGCCAAGTCCAGCACTGTCATTATGTGGCCTGGCCAGATCACGGAGTGCCCTCGGCGACCTCTCTTGTTGACTTTTGGCGTTATGTCAGAGCTCACGCTCTTCCATCTTCCCTTCCCGTCGTGCACTGCAGGTATATTTAGGACAAATTTGTAGTTAATATAATGTAAAAATGGCTGCGTTATTTGCATTTCAGACTGTAAAGTGTGCTTTGGTTTAAAGTTCTAAGATAAAAACTGTTTATTGGATGCAGGGTAAAAAAGTAAAATTGTATAAAAACAAGTAATGTGTTAAGAAAACATGTATCATTGTCACAAAACGGGAGGCTCGTTACAAGCCGACCCGAGCTGAAGTTAGAGATGCAAGGGGTGAAGTCTATTTTTGGCCTGCTCCGGTGCACCTCCAAGAAAAGCCCGTGACGTGTGCCAGTACTACGTCGCGTCAAGTTGTTACATAGACACACATGACATACGCCATTGATGTTTGGGTGGGGCCCAATTTATTAATGTCATGCCAAGGAACGTTTTATTGGCGGTGTGTGTTGTGAGTGTGTATCATAAATGTGAATAAATGGACGAACAGACGAACGGTGCAAAACGATAGTACAAATTCTTTCGTCCCTCTCAAAAACTATGAATAACAAGAGAGTTGAAAGATGTTTAAATCAGGTTATTTATTTCCCGATTTAAAAGGGGGCACTACTCTTTCGCACAGTGATTAATCATTCATTCAACTTTCCAATGTCATACACTCTGTGGGAAATAAGGGGAGATGAAAATGATGAAATTCAAAATATAAAATAAAGATTAATTACACAATTCTTATGCGGCAAATGGGGCCGCTTTAACAATAGTTCACATGTAAAATAAGCATTACTTTTAACATTAGAGTTCTTATTTTACAAACGATATAATAGTGTTCATTTTCTTAAGAGTCCTAGACTTAAGTATGTGCGCGTTAGCCGTGCTAATGATTACTCACTATTAATATCAGAGTTCCAAGGAGATGACGTAATCTCACACGTCACTTATAAGCGGCACTTCAAAGTGAAGAATCACGACGCAATTGAGGCGTCGCATTACAGGTGAAGATTCTGCAGAATCTAGGCACCACTTTCAGATTATCACTGGGGAGAAATCTGAAATTTAGCTGACTGTTGTCAGCCTCGATAATTATCGTTGTACCGGTTGTCGTGGAAACGGACACCCCAACGACGTTTAGCATTATCGGGTGGAGTCGTCCAGTGGGATGTGTCGTCGCATTACATTGAGTGTAGAAATCCGGATATCTGTAAGAAAATCTCGGTGCTAGCCTCTCAATTAGCGGGATAGACTGCCAAACGAACTCAGACAGGGGGAAGACAAAATTGGTCCCTCGTGTCGTTAACTGCATACAACCAGCGTCGCATGCATCGGGTTTTCTTTGACAGCGAACTTTCCACTTTGCCAAAAGTTATACTGAGTAATTTTGCCTCGTTACTCAATATATGGCATCAGACGGATGGAAAACGGATGGAAAGAGATTATTGCAGCTTTCCTTTATGAAATCTCTGTACATGAGATAATTCATACGTGAAGTTAGACTGGCTTCAGACGAATCGACGTTTTCAACATTGAGAGTAAAATCTTCATTTTGTCCCTTATATAGCTTTCACTGAAGGTTTCCAAAACTTCCAGAAGCTATGTCCTGTGACATGATTTTTGCCTTGGATATATAGTGGTAATCGAGATGCACGCTTTTCTGTGGCCAATTCTAATGCGCACTGGCCATTTCACTCGTCAACAACATGTGACGGTATTGCGCAGTTGTCCCAATTTATTTAATATACATATTCTTCATAAACTAATATATATATTCAATATGATAATTAACACACACTGCGTCACGAACGTCTGTCTACTAAAGAGATCTTAGGTGACCGTTACTGGAAGTTACATGCTACATACGAAAAATAACAAAACTCGGATTACTTCAATTAGTTTTGTTAGCGGTTTTTTAAAATGAAATAAAATATAATTTCGGTCCCTCATTTCCTGTGACAACCCCCTTCTTAAAATTGATTGGAGCTCACAGAGTGGAAATCAAATAGGAACAAAAAAAAAATTTTATTTCACACGATAGTCCCCACAGGAATTATATGCGCTTCTGTGGAGAGACTATCCTCTCTCTTGTTTATATCGCGGTTATGGCATGCCGGGATAATGCATCGGCACCCGAATTTTCTCTGCCCGCGATGTGTTCGACAACGAAGCTATACTCCTGTAGCAGGAGTGTCCATCTAGTTAGCCTAGCGTTATCGTACATGCTAGTGCGCAGATATGTAAGCGGCTTATGATCGCACTGCAGGATGAACGGTTTAGAGTACAGATAAGCACTAAATTTCTTGAGTGCCCATACGATTGCTAAGCACTCTTTTTCAATCGTAGAGTACCGTGTCTCACGATCTAACAGTTTCTTAGAAGCGTATGCTACCGGTAGGTATTCGTCATCTGTCTCTTGGAGAAGTATGGCACCGAGGCCTTCGTCTGATGCGTCGGTCCTGACAATAAATCTCTTGTCAAAGTCTGGTAACTGTAGGACGGGTTTACTGGTCAAGATGTCCTTCACTTTTTCGAGGGCGGTGTTACACTCTGCCGTCCATCGTATTTTCGTGGGTTGTTTGTTTCCAGTTAAGTCCGTCAGTGGTTTAAGAAGCGTACTGAAGTTTGGGACAAATTTTCGGTAGTACCCCACTAGCCCCAAAACTGCCCTGACCTGTTTCTTTGTAGTCGGTAAGGTCATGTCACGAATGGCTGCAGTTAAGTCTAGATTAGGGCCTATTTGTCCGTCACTTATGATATGGCCAAGAAATTCAATCTCTCGAAAGCCCGCGCGTACTTTGGTGGGTTTCACGGTCAATTTATGGCGCTCGAGAATATCAAGTAGACCACCCACTGAGGATAAATGTTGGTCCCATGTTCCTGTTGCTACCAGTATGTCATCAAAGAAATTCAATGCGTCAACGCTCTCTAACGGTAATTTTCGCATGAAGCGCGCGAATGTTGCGGGTGCGTTCGCTAGTCCGAACGGTAGTCGGCAAAACTGAAATAAGCCTAGCGGGGTTGGAAAGGCTGTTTTTGGTCTGTCGTCAATAGCAACTGACAGTTGCCAGTACCCTTTGCACATGTCAAACTTCGAAAAGTAATGTGCCTTGGTTAGTTTTGCGAATAATTCGTCCTGATTTGGGATAGGTTCCGCATCGAATTCAGTTATCTCATTTAACTGTCTGTAGTCCACACAAAAACGAAGCGTACCGTCTTTCTTTTTAACTAAGACGACCGGTGATGAATATGGGGAGATTGACTGTTCAATCACGCCCTGTTTTTGCATTTCACGCACCTGTTCTGCTATGTACTTTGTGCTCTCATATTTCTGTGGGTACTGTTTTAAGCGTATTGGTTTGTCACTTAAAAGTTTGATGCGGTGTTCAACCAAATCTGAGTGGCCCGGTTGGTCGGTGAATATGCGCGCGTGTCTGTGTAAGAGGTTTGACATTGCGTCGCGCTGTTCGACAGTTAAGTTCGAGTCAATCTCGACTTGATCGACTGTAACTGCGGGGTTAGGCTGGGTTTCGGCGGACATCATGTCTGTCCTGAAATTGGAGTCTTCCAATTGTATCAGTGCGACATTCACGCTTTGTATCTGTTCGTCGCTGCGTTCATAGTAACGCTTGAGCATATTTATGTGATAGGTTTTCTGCTTATTTCCTATCTGTATGCTGTAGTCGTTCTGCTTCACACGCTTAATAACGCGATAGGGTCCACGCCAGTGCATTTGCATGCGGTTGTTATGCGTGGGCCGCAAGAGTAACACGAGCTGGCCTGGTTCGAGGTCACGTTCCACAGCAGTACGGTCAAAATTTCGCTTGTATCGGGGTTGTTTTTCGCGAATGTTTTCCTGTGCTAAGTGACATGTCTCGGTCAGACGTTGACGTAGTTCGGCTACGTACGTGTGAACATCTTTACCATCGGTCACAGTGTCTCCCTTGACCCATGTTTCTTTTATTAGCTTAAGGGGACCACGAGGTTGCCTTCCGTATAGTAGTTGGAACGGTGAGTAGCCCGTACTCTCTTGTGGGAGTTCGCGATACGCGAAGAGTAATGGTGCTAGAAAACGCGGCCACTGGTCGGGTTGTTCCGAGGCCATTTTAATTAACATTTTCTTTATTGTACCGTTGAAACGTTCAACGGCACCATTAGACTGAGCGTGATATGGTGATGAGAACAACTGTTTACACGCTAGTAGACGCATTGTTTCAGCCATCATTGCTGAGGTGAATTGAGTGCCCTGGTCACTCAATATTTCTCGAGGTACACCAGTACGAGAAAATACGTCTATTAAAGCGTCTGCGACTTCGATCGCTGTGATGCCCTTTAATGCGACTGCTTCTGGATATCGCGTTGCAAAATCCACGATTGTTAGGATATAGCGATATCCTCCTTCGGCCGCGGGAATGATTGGGCCAATAATGTCTACTGCGACTTTTAGGAATGGTTCCTCTACTGTTGGTACTATCTCGAGGGGAACTCGACTGACACGCCCTCGGTCGATATGTTGCTGACACTGCGTACATGTACGAACGTACGAGCGAACATCCCTACTCAGGCCTGGCCAAAAAAAGTCCTCACAAACTCGCTGCTCAGTGCGCCGTGCGCCCTGATGTCCAGACATGATTGAGTCGTGTGCAAAGCTAAGAATCAGCTGTCTGAGTGGTGTAGGGGTAAATAGACACGTGGTGCTTCTAGTATCATTTTCCTTATAGTCGGTGCGCCGAAACGCTAGTCCGTCCTTCAGGAAATACGTCATGGTTGCGTACTTGCTGGACGTAATAGTGTTTTTCCGTGCCAGCTTTAGCATTGAGGACAAACTTTTGTCCTCCTGCTGCAGGTGACTGAGTTGACTTGGGGTCAACTGCGGAAATGTATTCTCGACTATCTTTAGAGCTGGGGGTCCTTGTTTACTACGTTCCCGTTGTGCTCTAGTGGTTACGGGGAGAACAGGATAGATGCCATCAGTGTGTGCGTCACACTGCTCGGGCGATAGTATGAATCCGAACTGCATGTCTCTTATTACTGCGGCGGTGACTGTACCGGAAAATACGGATGACGTAACATGTACAGTGGCTCTTGGACATGTACTAAGGTGTCCCATAACACATCGAATGCGGACACTACCTCTTAGATACTGTTCAGGGCGTACAAGTTTAGCATTTATGCAGCTTATGGACGCGCCTGTATCGACCAGTATTTTGACTCTTTTTCCGTTTACTGTAGCCTGTTGGGTCTTTAGAGTTGCACCTGTTTCAGTGCATACCTTTACATCACGTGGACTGGGACAGTTCTGAGAACTATGCCCCTTCCCTTTGCAAGTGTAACATGTCATAGGTGGGGAGTCACGTGTGTGACGTCGTACGTCTTGTGACTTAGTATATGTCCGCTGTACCGGTTCGGGTTTTTCCGATTTCGTCATTGGTCGGTTCGGTTTCGGTGTATACTTCTGCCGATTTGTAGGAGGAGGGCGTGGTGCGCTCCTCGTAATTACCGGATCAGGGTAATCATTATACGTGTCTGCTAACCTCAACATATCACTGAAGTTAGCCGGGGGGTTTCGCTGCAAATATGTCGTCATTGCAGGCGGAGCAATATGGAGAAATTGATCTCTTAATATCAAATCAAATAGGCCCTCATACGTCTTCCGGATGTCTGTCAAATCAATCCATCTATCAAGATAATGGCGTAACCGGGTACCGAAGGCTTGCATGGTGTCATTTGCTTTAGGTATGGCTCTCCTAAACATTTTTCGAAAGCCTTCTGCTGTACATTGAAAAGTACGCATCAAACCCGTTTTGAGATCTGCATAAGTAATAGCGGGATCGCGCGTTAGATCAGTAAATGCGCGCGAGCTTTCACCTTGGAGTATTTGACCCAGTTGTTGTTTCTTTTCAATGTCAGTGTAATTAAAGTTGGCAATGAAACTGTCAAAGCGTGTCAAAAACTCGTCAATCGTCTCGACTTCAGGGTTAAAGAAAGCTAGCCGTGTACGGGGTTTATTTAATTCGGCCTGTTGCTTAGCAGTCCCATCTAACAACTTCTCTCTAGCTGTTACCTCTTGCTTAGCTAATTCAAGCTGTTCCTGATGTGCTCTAGCTTTTAACTTAAGCTTTTTCTCTTCTACTTCCTGCCTTTTATCTTCTAAATCCCTAGCTGACTGAATCTTTAACAACTCTATTTCTCTCATATCTTGGATTTCTTTCTCTTTAAAATCTCTCGCCTCTTTCGCTCTTCTTTCCTCTAGCTCTCTCAGGTCTTTCATCTCTAGCTGTTTAGCTAACTGTCTCTTATCTTCTAGCTCTATAGCCTCTTTCGATCTTTTTTCCTCTAGCTCTCTCAAAGTTTGCATCTCTAGATCCTTAGCTACCTGTCTCTTTTCTTCTAGCTCATTTTTCTTATCCTCTAGCTCTCTCGCCTCTTTCGCCTCATTTTCTTTCACAACATACCATTTAGCTATCTCCTCATCCACGTATTTCTTTAACTCGGCTTTTTCATACCCGAATTCTCTGCCCATAGCCATGAGTTCTTTCTTTATGTTTACTAGCTCGGCCATTTTTAAAATTGCTAGTTATCACGAGTATGGATAAAGTGACTTAGAATATTCGCGGGATTTTGACCACTGTAGGTCACTAGTGGTGCAATGGTGTGCGTATGAACACCAGCCACCGCGTGATTAGGATTATTACAAACACGAGTAAAAGAAATCCTAATCGGAAATTTGCAAAGTTAGCAAAATTAGCAAAACAACAGTTGCTAATGTAGCGTACAAAATATCGATCTATGTACGTCTAAACACGAGTCGGTACGCGTTAACGATAATAGCGTAAAGATTATAAAACTTATTTCAACACAATAATAAGTCTTATCAAAATCCAGTTCACCTAAGTCTCAATAGCAAAGCCCTAACATGCAATAAACAATGCATAATGGTGATGAGATAGAAAAGCAGGAAAGAGATGACACTTTCTTACAACAACACAATTTACCTTGTCAGATCACGGTCAGTGGTCACCAGAATGTTTACAAAACGGGAGGCTCGTTACAAGCCGACCCGAGCTGAAGTTAGAGATGCAAGGGGTGAAGTCTATTTTTGGCCTGCTCCGGTGCACCTCCAAGAAAAGCCCGTGACGTGTGCCAGTACTACGTCGCGTCAAGTTGTTACATAGACACACATGACATACGCCATTGATGTTTGGGTGGGGCCCAATTTATTAATGTCATGCCAAGGAACGTTTTATTGGCGGTGTGTGTTGTGAGTGTGTATCATAAATGTGAATAAATGGACGAACAGACGAACGGTGCAAAACGATAGTACAAATTCTTTCGTCCCTCTCAAAAACTATGAATAACAAGAGAGTTGAAAGATGTTTAAATCAGGTTATTTATTTCCCGATTTAAAAGGGGGCACTACTCTTTCGCACAGTGATTAATCATTCATTCAACTTTCCAATGTCATACACTCTGTGGGAAATAAGGGGAGATGAAAATGATGAAATTCAAAATATAAAATAAAGATTAATTACACAATTCTTATGCGGCAAATGGGGCCGCTTTAACAATAGTTCACATGTAAAATAAGCATTACTTTTAACATTAGAGTTCTTATTTTACAAACGATATAATAGTGTTCATTTTCTTAAGAGTCCTAGACTTAAGTATGTGCGCGTTAGCCGTGCTAATGATTACTCACTATTAATGTCAGAGTTCCAAGGAGATGACGTAATCTCACACGTCACTTATAAGCGGCACTTCAAAGTGAAGAATCACGACGCAATTGAGGCGTCGCATTACAGGTGAAGATTCTGCAGAATCTAGGCACCATTTTCAGATTATCACTGGGGAGAAATCTGAAATTTAGCTGACTGTTGTCAGCCTCGATAATTATCGTTGTACCGGTTGTCGTGGAAACGGACACCCCAACGACGTTTAGCATTATCGGGTGGAGTCGTCCAGTGGGATGTGTCGTCGCATTACATTGAGTGTAGAAATCCGGATATCTGTAAGAAAATCTCGGTGCTAGCCTCTCAATTAGCGGGATAGACTGCCAAACGAACTCAGACAGGGGGAAGACAAAATTGGTCCCTCGTGTCGTTAACTGCATACAACCAGCGTCGCATGCATCGGGTTTTCTTTGACAGCGAACTTTCCACTTTGCCAAAAGTTATACTGAGTAATTTTGCCTCGTTACTCAATATATGGCATCAGACGGATGGAAAACGGATGGAAAGAGATTATTGCAGCTTTCCTTTATGAAATCTCTGTACATGAGATAATTCATACGTGAAGTTAGACTGGCTTCAGACGAATCGACGTTTTCAACATTGAGAGTAAAATCTTCATTTTGTCCCTTATATAGCTTTCACTGAAGGTTTCCAAAACTTCCAGAAGCTATGTCCTGTGACATGATTTTTGCCTTGGATATATAGTGGTAATCGAGATGCACGCTTTTCTGTGGCCAATTCTAATGCGCACTGGCCATTTCACTCGTCAACAACATGTGACGGTATTGCGCAGTTGTCCCAATTTATTTAATATACATATTCTTCATAAACTAATATATATATTCAATATGATAATTAACACACACTGCGTCACGAACGTCTGTCTACTAAAGAGATCTTAGGTGACCGTTACTGGAAGTTACATGCTACATACGAAAAATAACAAAACTCGGATTACTTCAATTAGTTTTGTTAGCGGTTTTTTAAAATGAAATAAAATATAATTTCGGTCCCTCATTTCCTGTGACAATCATACATATGATTATAATTCTGCAATAATGATGACATAAGCATACACGGGGTAAATATCAACAAGTAATCAGAAATTTAGGATGCCTAGGTCTCGTGACAAGATCTGCCTATCGTTGTTATGACCCAGTCTTCTTTTGACGTTTAGCGCTGGTGTTGGGAGAACGGGGACCTACATAGCGCTGGACATCGCCATGGACCTTGTGGCTAACGGAAGTGACGTCAATGTGTTGAAAATCGTCATGGAACTACGAGAAGATCGTATTGACATGGTGCAGGCTGAGGTAAGAATCGAAAACGTATCTGTTCTGTCACTCGTGCATGTCAGGGTATTGACATGGTGCAGGCTGAGGTAAGAATAGAAAACGTATTTGTTCTGTCACTCGTGCATGTCAGGGTATCTTGAATTACAGTTATTTTTGTTTGTGAGTGTATGTTACAAAGACAAGCGTATGTACTAATTGTTGTTTCCCAGTTAATGCCATTGTTGACATGAGCATTGATTTATTAGCAATAGCGAAAGTCACACCAGAAAGAGACGTGATGAAGGTATTTGAACACTTAAATCATTTACGCATTGTTGGATATTCCTGATTCTCTAGATGCAAGAGAGTATGTTATAAGTGATGAATAGCAAGAGCAAAAAAACTAGTCATGGCATCTCGGAAATCGGACCCGTCTGTTAATGTCAAATGTTAAAATTCTCAGACATATAATTTGTACACTATCTAGATCTCTCCAAATGCGAAAAAATAGACGTCGTAGTGATTCTATTTAAACACACCATCTCGCATTTAGTAGAGAACACACCTTCAAGGGAATATAATCCTTTATAAAAACATTTTAAAGTTTTATAGAACTTCTGCACATTTTGTTTTGTTTTAGGCCCAATTCAAGTTCCTGTATGAAGCCGTATTCGAGGCATACACGAGTCGTAACTGCAGATTGACACGCGAGGAATTTGATGAAAAGTTTCCACAGCCCATCAACATCACCAAGTCCAACGTTGTTATAGACAATGAATGTAAGGTACGGTAGCATTTGTGTGCAAATAAAATGGAAGAGTTAAGTACCTTGTTCTATTAAATGATATTAACACAAGGAATTAAATGAGACACTATTGGACTTATTTATTCCCACATATATACTTAAAGTGCCCCAAACGTTTAGAATATTTTACACGCTTTTTGCATACATCACTGCATTTATGCTCACATGCCTTATCATGCGTATATTCATATTTAGATGAATTTCTGTTTGTTTATATTTATATATCTCTCTGTTTACATACTTGTTATCCAGCCTTTTATCATTCACATTACACCACTATGTCACTGACACGCCTTTCCGATCTTTAAATATTATATATAATTATAATTTATCATCTATCGATTTAACCGTTCACATTTCTTCACGTCCATGTAAAGAAATTAATCGGATTGAATTTGGCCACATATGGAGGTGTATGTATGTTACAGATACTCCAGCTGATGGGAGAATTTATGCCTAAGTCAGAATGCGTCATTTCCTCCAGGAAGGAAAATATCATCAAATGTAGAAATGCCTCTGCCTTACCTGGTATTTATATTATTTATTATTATTTATAAATATGTATTTAGTTGTGTTATCCCACCCAACATTTAAATTATTTATTATTTTTTATAAATATGCATTTAGTTGTGTTAGCCCACCCAACATTTAAATAATTTATTATTATTTATAAATATGCATTTAGTTGTGTTAGCCCACCCAACATTTAAATTATTTATTATTATTTATAAATATGCATTCAGTTGTGTTAGCCCACCCAACATTTAAATTATTTATTATTATTTATAAATATGCATTCAGTTGTGTTCGCCCACCCAACATTTAAATTATTTGTGTGTGTATGTACATGTATTATTATTTCTATATTTCATTTTAATCAGCCAGAAAATATGTTTTAGAAAATATGTGTAATTGATAGGAATATGCAAATAATTACATTAATGACATGACTCTTCCTTTTAATATTCGAGTTACTACATTGATTTAGTAATTATTCAATGTTTCACTGGCTTTACATTTCATTACCAGTTGATTCATTTATGAATACTGTTGATACTGGATGCAATTATTGATCTAGTGCGTATTTGTAAAAATATTTGTTTGTATCAGTCAGTCTGCAAGTTACGGATGAGTTTCATTATTCTTTTCGACTTTTCGACGATATTAATAGTTCTAGTTCTAGGATATATTTTCCAGTCAGTCAAAGTATTGTGAAACCTATCATTAAATGATTTACTAATGTGGTTTGCCACGAAAGAAAAATTATCCTGCAGGTACATTTAAATTTTAGATTTGTTTTCTCATTCATCGATACAAAATTATAGAGTTTGTTTTGTTTTAAAAGTTTTAGTACGAATGTAGTAAGAGCATTTGCTGTTTTAGAAACCATTAGCGTTAACAGGGTATTCTTTTGTAGCCATTAGAGAATGTGTGATTATAAGACTGACAATTTGAAGCATGTCGAACTCTAATTGCATTTTAATTACTAAACAATAAACGATTAATTTTATTTCTGTTTTTGTACAAAATATAGCCAACTCTATATTAATTATTGATTCTCTTTTTTCATCTAGATGACAATCATTTAGTGTATCTAAAGGGACATAACCAAAGCAATACATACATCAACGCAGTGCGCATGCCGGTATGTTTCTAAACTCTTCATGGAATATATTGACAGACTGTTTGCTTTCAGGTCTTAATTAGTTTGTACATGATACTTTAACTTTATGAGTGATAATGCTCTAAACTGAGTGTGATAAATAAATTTTCTGTTACCACATTGCTCGAAAGAATCATCCGGCAGTAATGCCAACATCATGACTATCAATATCACCTTTATCATCATCGTTGTTATCCGTTACCTTTGTCTTAGTATTAGTAGTGGTAATTGTAGTATTAGTTCTATTGAAGTTAAACAGTGAATAACGCACTATATTAACTAGTATTAATACTTGTCTTTGTAGTCTAATGTTGCTGTAAAAAATGCGAAACATTTAATTTCGTTCTGTGTCACTGCTTATTATATATATATAAAATTTTGCTGATGTGCGGCAGACACACACATTTATATTTCTTTCCTTCAGTCCTTCAAACGACATAATGGCGCTTTGCTGACGCAGCTCCCACTACCGGACACTCTTCTTGATTTTTGGCGCCTTGTAGATGAAAGTGACGTCACTACCATTGTTTCTTTGTCTCACAAGGATGAAAGCAAAACCTTAAAGGTATAGTGACTGACACAAAATTATCTGCAAGTATTTACTGTAATTTAATATGTGTATATATGTATGTGTGTGTATGCATCTATCTATCTATCTATCTATCTATCTATCTATCTATCTATCTATCTATCTATCTATCTATCTATCTATCTATCTTTATGCCTTTCTTGCATTTTGTTGATGAACTGGGTGTTGTACTAGTAACACTTGTACTCAATGTTGATTTTCATATGTGATTTGTTGTTTTTTTACATTCAATAACACCTCCATTGGGTTCTTTTAAACCGAGAATAAATATTCTAATTGGAATTTTGTAGAGTATACAACAACAGCGCAAACTTCCTTTATTCATTGTACCTTGTAAATCTAGGACATAAATGAAAACATTACAACTTGAAAACATTACAACTGTTGCTTTAGTTAATTCAGCCAATTCCACAATTTAACTGCAATATACAAAATAAACAATATAGAGAGGAAGAGAGAGGGTGGAGATAAAAGAAAATTAATGTAATATTTGTAAGAAAGCGCTGACTGATTTTGAAATAATGTTGCTTGACCAGAGCATTTTCAGTGCAACTTAATTTTATTTGTATCGCAAAGTTGTTCAATTGTTTCATTTCTTGTACAGAATTACTGCCAGTATTGGCCGAAGTCTTTTAAAGAAGAGTTGACCGTTGACCAGTACGACATAAAAATGGTCGCCTCGGCTGTCCTGGGACATCACCTCACGTCGTATAATGTTACAATTCAGGTTTGTATCAAGATATTAGTTTAGTTTTTTAAAAAATAATATTATAGTTTATATATAATGCGAGGTACGTTTATAAACTGTATGCGTTTAAGTTATTGAAATATCTCTGCTTAAAATAATTTTCTCTCAAGAAGATTAAAAACATTATGAAAGCAATGCGTTGTTTCATTGTCTGTTGAAGTGTTAATGTTAAGCAAAGCAATAAAGACATGATATGTATATTTGTTGTTGACCTGATAGTCCAAGGTTATTGATCTCAATTGTATAGGTGATAAAAAATAAAATTGTAGACACTGAAAGACGTCACTCGCTTTTTATTCTTCCTGAAAGAGACTTTAATTACAACAGTTTACCTTTCTTCAATAATGAATCTGCCATTTATTATTGACTGATAGTGTAATCGTAACTCATGGAATGTCAATAGTTCAAGGTACAGCATAATCGAGTGATGTCCGAAATGTAATTTGCATATTTGTATTATTCACAAAAGAACATTATCGTACTAAGTTTGGAAATTGTAAAATATAGTGAATAAATATGTTGGAAAGAGTAAGTAAAGAAACGATGAATTTTACTTCAAGCTGTTAGTTTAACGAGATTTCTTGCTATTCAATGTCGAAATAGTTGTAATATTATAATAAATTATAATTATAGTGGTTCGTCAGGAGACGGTAATAGGGCGAGTAATTATTCGCATTTATTTAAACCAATCTCTGCAATTTTATTTTTTTCATTTTTCAGAAAGTAGAAGATATTCGCACGGTTCAAATATTGCATTTTACCAACTGGGTAGATGAGGTGCCTGGAGATGAGAATGACATCATTCAACTTTTGGAAACTCTCAACACTTACCGCTTTCAGAGAGAAACGAGTCCTGTTTTGGTGCAATGCATGTGTGTTTATAGTACATCTTTTAAAACTAATTGTACATGTCTGTACAGAGTGAGATGTGTGTATATGCATTAATTGTGTCTGTATGTTTGAGTGTGTTCGTATATGTTTGTAGTTTCCCTACCTCCGTCTTGTATTTCTTGCTGTCTACCCATCCATCTATCCATCCATCCATTCATCTTTCATCTATCCATCCATCCATCCATCCTTCTATCTATCTATCTATCTGCGTTTTGCACTCCCACACACATATATACATACGCTCGTAATCACACACGCGCATGTTTATATACCTGCATAAATAATGAGAAGAGTCTTAAAGATGCAATATTTTATGTCCATTTTGTATAAATACATTTCATCTAATGTGTAACTAGACCATAATAAACGTGCTGTTTAGGTTGACGCAATATTACTCGTGACAGTCTAGGAAGTTAATCGGCACTGAAGTGATTGCCCTTGTAAAACACTGGGAACATTTCACAAGATAATACTGTCGCAATTTCAACAAAAAAAAGAAGAGACATTCTTATCTGCAGCACGAGCAGAGCACGTATAAATCCTATACTTGCAAACATAATTATGCAATACTTACAAATAGAACTGGTGAGATAAAAGATACCTTTGAAATTTTCCAAGCCGTCGATGAATATGAATGTACAATGTGTGGATTGTGTAGTAGGCCCTATTTTTTGCTGCTCTCATTTCCTGACTCATTTCAATGCAGCAACTTTCGTTCCCCAAAGACATTCAACTAATAATAAAGTGTTATTGGTTTTACGAAATTGAAAAAAGAAATGATTATAAAAATAGATTTCGGTAATAACAAATTTCTAATTCTTGTATTCGATTCAAATAATGTTCGTCGAGAGAAAGTTTCCGTTTTCTTTAATAAAAATCCTTACAACGGTGATAGAATGAAGAAGAAAAATAAAATAAAGAGAAACTCATTCTTAAAATGGCAAAAGCAAGGAATGCTATTATATATTCTGAAAATGTTGAATATGCATTTATTTTACCGAACTGATTGCACACAGTAATAATATTGCAAAACATATAAGTAAGAGCTGACGGCACTCATTTTAAATTATTGTAATTTATGAATACATCTGATTGAAAAAATATGAAGTTTATCTTCAATTTTACTTTGAAAACGTCATGTTCCCATATTACGGTTTACTTTCCAGAGACGGGGTGGCAAAGAGTGGACTATTCTGCGTCATGAGCGAGATCTTTGATCGCATGACGTATGATCACGTGATTGACGTCTTTCTTTCAGCGCGTCACGTGCAGGCCGTCAGAGCTCAAGCGATAACAAAAGAGGTGTGCAATTACTTCTTCCCCAGCCTCATATGTCTGTGCTACTGTTTGAATCATGATGTCTGCGCACGCAAATATTTTCTTTTTTAAATAAGCTACATCGTAAATGTATAATTACTAATGCTCACATGTCAAAAGCAAGAGTATCTTCTTAAAAGTTAACAGCTTACTCTTTTACTTGATGAATTTGGATTGTAACGAAATTCGTCTTGCGTGCAATTTGTAAGCAAGAATTCACCCACGAATAATAGCTTTATTATTTAAATCGCATTCTTATTTCATTAACGTTATTTTATATAAGAAACTACTCCTTGGTGTATATTTTAAATGTACAGAAAACTTTGGTGTTGCAATAAAAAGACTATCGTGCTATATTTGTTCCTAATTATAACGCTTTATACATTTCTTATGACTTTGGAGATTTCTATAAAATATATATGTGAAACGAACTGGTTTATATGTACAAACGTTTGAAAATGCTGCAAACTGTTTATGGAACTGGTTTATTGGACTATGGTGTATGTTTTCAATGTATGAGATTGTTTATTAGATATTATGTAACCCTTATAATTAGCTCTCTTACAGAGGGATAGGATGAATTGCGAAATCATAAATCCATTAACGATTTTCAAGTTTAGCCATTAATAATACATTCTTTAAATTAATATTTGATTAACACTGATATTGTTTGTTTCTTGAATTTTTTTGTACAGCCACAGTATCGTTTCTGCTACAAGTTTGCTCAAGCGGTCAAACGACACCAAGGGGTGTACGAGAACACGACAATGAAGACGTCAAAGAAATAAACATGGCGACTTTACCTTGTGTATAAGTGATAAGTAACAAAGCAAAAATATAGAATAAGATGACTGGGGAAATAAAGTAACGATTTGATGATTAATGGATAAATGAACTTTAATTACAAAAATAATTAATACATTAAACAACTGATTCTTATTGGAATGCATTAATGTTGATGTGAATTGTATAATATATTTGATCTAAATCTAAATCACAATCATTTGTAAGGTTGCATAATTATACTTATTTAGATTTAACAGAGATCAGAAAGATAAAGGAAAAAAGAGTTGATGGAGAGGGTGGGGTGGGTTTGATTGTGTAATTAAAGCATAACCTTTTCAAGATTCAAACTTCATTTTTCCTCTTTGTTACATGATCACTACCAAGGATCAGAGATCATATATTGAATATATTGAAAATCTTGAGCATTCTATGCTGGAAAGTATACCCTAGAACTTTAGGATAGTGAACACCACTCGTGAAAGTGTTCGTTTTACTAAATGTAAAATGTTTATGTCCTCGACCCACCATCCTTGCATGCAAAGGCTTGGACCTCACTGCCAATTGTATCCCCAGTTTTTCTATAAAGTAACTGATTATTGAACTAAGATTCGTTGACAGAATAAATTTGCCCCTTCCTTTTTTAAAATTAATTTGTTAAATAAATTGCTAAATTGTCAGAGTGACCCGACAACAATGATTAGCATGCTAGTCACAAGTAAAATTAACCAAACATTAATTGCATAAAATTTGTACTAAAATAACAACGGATATCCTAGGATTTATACAAAACATAAGTTATACATGAAAAATAAAATATATTGTCGCTCAGCTGAAAGGACACAACATTTACATTATATGGAGATGTGTTTCCTTAATGTATTCTCTTAGTACACATTGGTCAGTTCCAGCTGGCCATTACATGGTCATTGGTTTGCTACAGTTAGTCAGTGTGCTCTCATTGGCTAGCCCTCCAGGAAATGTCTAGTAATCCATTTGGAGGACTCTTCTTATTTTCAATTGTATTCTTATTCAATGTGTACTGCATGACGACCATCTTAAAATCTTACTATGTAAATTTCGGTTACATAAATAAGTGCTCCAGAATTTATCACAAATAGTATTTCATAAATAAAATATAGATATGGATAGTAAACATAAAAGAAACAAATGAAAAATAAAGAAAGAGTTGTAAATATCTATAAATCTATTATCTATCTATCTATCTATCTATCTATCTATCTATCTATCTATCTATCTATCTATCTATCTATCTATCTATCTATCTATCTATCTATCTAACTATCTATCTATCTATCTAACTATCTATCTATCTATCTATCTCCTTACCTACCTATTTATATGTCTGTTTGTCTGTCTATCTATATAACCAAATGACATATGCATTTATCTGTAAGTGTGTGTGTGTGTGTGTGTGTGTGTGTGTGTGTGTGTGTGTGTGTGTGTGTGTGTGTGTGTGTGTGTGTGAGTGTGTTATTGTCGCTTTTTCCAGACATCTAGCAAGCTCACGATACTAAATTAATTATATTATTTCATAATATTATATGCAATGATTTTTATGTTCTGTAATGTGTTTCAGAGATAATATGTGCTTTTATTTTACCATATAACTGTTGAATATTGTTTAGGTTATAAACTCAAATAAGCAGTAAATATTTTATAAATAATAAATTGTGTTTATTGATTTCATTAATCCCTGTACCTAAATGATCAGGTTCAACATATCTATCTATCTATCTATCTATCTATCTATCTATCTATCTATCTATCTATCTATCTATCTATCTATCTATCTATCTATCTATCTATCCATCCATCCATCCATCCATCCATCTATCTATCTATCTATCTATGCATCAAATAATTCATGTTATGTTAATTTAACACCCTTTCATTGGGTAGACATACAGATCTACAGAAAGTCAAATTTTAGATTTACAGACAGACAGATATATAGATAGTTTGACGACAACGCCACCTAGTTAATCATTATGATTATTATTAATTAATTAATCAATCGTACCTAATTTCAAGCGATGAGAATCTTAATTTATATTATTAAAAAGTATCCAGCAGACACCACGTGTCTCTCTCAATTGGTAGATATTCGTGCGCTGTAAACTTTTATTTCTTCCACAACATTAAGACAACATTAAGACAACATTTACCGTCACAGGTTTCCGTGGATGGAAAACTTCTTAATAAAGGAGAAGACAAATCCATCTTTAATGTATATTTAGCGAGCCTGCTCTCAACCGACTTTCTTCTCTAACATACGGTTATCCACATGTGTAAGAACTTCAATAAATTTAACAATAAATATATTTAATCAACAGTCAAATACACATATGACAATGCGATGAAAATGATTTCTTTGCATCAATATTTCCACAAAACCACGTTCGAATAATTTCCTTTCTACACAGTATATATCCTAAAATATAATTCAACAATAAATACAAATCACAGGATATCAGATATCAGGATATCTCTTCTATCTCTTCTAAGAACAGAAATGGCGTTGTTGGAGATAAGCAATAAAAGTTATTTTTTACATAACCTGAACTAAGGAATCTGGACAGTGTTTACTGTACTTTGCAATAGTGTCACAAGATTTTGTCCACATCAACACGTCTCTCTCTACACACTTAGAAAACACAGATGTGCTCTTATTCATTGAAATCAACTTGCTTACCACCATACATCAAAGGGGTGTAGTATATCTCTACACTTTCACATCACTTCCTAACTTTACTACAATCACACAAGCATAGAAAGTAGAAAATAGAACAAGCTGCGTGACCTCAGAAATATAATCAAGTTTCCAGTTTATCGCTTTATAACTCAATACTTTCTTACATTCCAATCTCAACTTACAATTTCCGGTAATGGTGTTTATTAGCCTGATACACTAACACATCATAATAAATACCACATTTTCAAACAGTGTGAAGAATGTAGCACCCTATATACGAGCCGATTAACTCAAATATTTGTAGAAATAATATTCTACTCACATAATACACCTTATTAAAACAAGTATATTTACACATATTGTGTGCTGAAACCATTGTGCAAGAAGTATTAATAACGTTTTAGAAGCATATGTGTAAAACAAAACCCACAGTGCTATTGTCCATTGAGGAATTACTTGTAAAATCTAACTTTAAAGTATGAATAATATCAGTGTCTGTCTGAGTCGTTTATTGACCAATTCCCATATGTTTTGAATGGATATAATGAAACCCCTGTTCATTTTGCGCTGTAGCCGTCAATTATTGTCAAATCAATATTGGATCAAAAATGCAGGATGTGTGTTTATCGGCACGCACACGTTAGTTTCACATAATAATGACCTTCAGTCAGTACTGATCTGACACCTGGCTAAACGAATGCACTTTGCCAGCATCAAGAAAGATACGAGAGCGAATTCTAACATGTACCAAGTGTGAATCTGGTGGACATCCTTGTGAGTGTAACTTGTGTGAATCTTATTGGACATCCGTACGAGTGTACCTAGTGTGAACCTTGTTGGACATCCGTATGAGTGTAACTAGTGTGTGTCGCCGCTGTACCCTGGGGTGACTTTGTAATAATGAATTATATCAAATATGTGTAATTAATTATGATACAAGACATCTACAAGTGCCGATGCAGAGTATGGGTCAGTGGTTGTTTGTGTATATCTGCAACTGTTACGCCAATATACTGGTACGTCGCCAAGTTTGGCTCCTCCCCCACTCAGATCTCGCTGAGAATCAATGTTTATGAATAAATATATATGACGATTATAAATAGACGAATAGAGGACAAGACGTAATCATTAGATTATCACTTCGGACTACGAAAACAAACGATAGAAATTACTAAAGTTAACAAGATTTAGAAAAATAAGAGTTCATCATTTCGCTACAATGTAGTCACTTTCACCATCAGCACTTACCTTATGCCCTGGAGTGACGTAAGCAGTATGGTAGACTCTGCACAGTCCATGACATCATATCAAATCAAACAATCAGGTTTCAAATCTTCCTGGCAATCAAATCAGTTCAGAATCAAGCCAGGGACAAACAATCATATTAAAACAGATACAGTCAATACGGCAACCAGCCATCAAGGCAGACAGCTACAAAATCAAGCAGCCGATAAACACAGCAGTAAAAAGAAACATAATGACATATAGTTTGCTTATATACTAGAGTTTGCAATAAGGCGTCTTGAGTTTTTATTAATATTTATAATTTTCAGTCTTGTTTTTACTACTCTCATATATATTGCATGTTGCTGAACGTTTTCCTTTCATTATGAAACGAGTAAATCAAGTAGTATAGTGGAACAGTCCGTCCTTTAGTAAATAATTTACTCCATTCCTATTAAATGTACGTTGAGCTGCAAACTATAATTTACTCCATTCATATTAAATGTACATTGAGCTGCAAACTATAATGTACTCCATTCATATTAAATGTACATTGAGCTGCAAACTATAATTTACTCCATTCATATTAAATGTACATTGAGCTGCAAACTGTAATTTACTCCATTCATTTTAAATGTACGTTGAGCCACAAACTATAATCTGTTTATTGCAGAATTGTCCATACATATCACCAAACCCTCTCTCTCTCTCTCTCTCTAACACACACACACACACACACACACACACACACACACACGTATTTACACATATCCTCAACAATACACATAGTTTACAGAAAACATGAAGGTAAAAATATACTACAATGTTTTTAATACTGAACCCTTCTCATTCACGTTAGATAACAATATCTTTGAAAATGCAATGGACGAACTTAAGTGATTGTAATGTTAGGCGTAAGCAGGTCTTATTGTAACGTTAAACCATTCATGTGTGATGAGATTGTCATACGTTTAAGAATGGGTCTATTAACAGCACTTTTGATCCTTTCATAGACAAATCAGTTTGCTATTAATGCACAAAATATATTATGAGGTTTTATTTAGAAATTAAACTTAAAATAGTTGGTGGTTACATGAGAGAATAAGAATTAGTGCTTATGTTTCTATTCGTGTATGTATGTGTGTGTGTGTGTGTGTATGTATGTGTTTGTGTTTGTGTGTGTTTGTGTGCGTGTGTGTGTGTGTGTGTTTGTGTATGTGTTTGTGTTTGTGTGTGTACGTGTCTGGGTGTGTGTGTGTGAATTGTGTGTGTGTGTGTGTGTGTGTGTGTGTGTGTGTGAACGAAAACAGAGATAGTGGAAGACATAGGGGAGAAAATAAGCGATTGGGAGAGATTTAGTCAAAAATTAAACAAAATGAAGAAAAGAAAGGAAATGTGAAGAAGGAAGAAATAGAAAGATATTTAAGAAAAAAGTAAATGAGAGAGGACGGAGAACAGGATAGACATAAGGAAAATGAGAAATGACAGGGAGAAAAACTTTAGAAAATAAAAGGAAATATAATGGGGTAGTATGGCGAGCGTGGGATTGAGATAGACAGACAAACGCAGGGTAAAATCTCTTATTTTGATAATACAAGATCAATTTGACCAAAGATCACAACTTAAAATCATTTATGACCTGTAACGTTACAAGAAAATAAACTTATTTCTTACTTTCTAAATAGTGAATATTTGTCTGAAAGCTGAAATTTATATATATATATATATATTAAGAAAACTAATATACGCGTTCAATCGTATACAAATGTTGTATTTTTTTTTAAAACACGGGAACCTTAACAACTTCCTTCCTGATACAGCTATAATGGAGATGCTTGAAAATATGGATCGTCGACACAAAAGTCGTACAACAATACTGATATTATTTTATTTATATTTCGTCAACTGCCAGTCTCATGTGGGTAAGTTCGCAATATAGATTTTCTTTGTTTAACCTTTGATTGCTGACAGCCATAATATACGTGTGTATTTGTCCACAGAGTAAAATGATGACCAAATACCACACAATCTTTTCTTTACTAGACAATTTGCTTCCTGGTGCTTGTTACAACATTTTCAGCCAAATATTTTATCGTGATACAGTTTTCATTTATGTGTAAATATAACCAACAATAACACAATTTATAAAGGGAATAGGTTATTCCATCAAGACGTGGAATTTGCATTAGATCTTATTTTTTGTTGAAACAATGCGTCATTCAAGTGTTGTGCTTAGAACTCATTTTGTTTTCAAGAAATATTTTATTTTAATTTATCTGCATATTAAGTTAAGTAAAAATGTGAACGTCTTAATTACTGCCGGAATAGCATTTGTTGAAGGCGTCAGTTACAAAGAGTAAACAACTAACGCCGTGTGTGTTCGAGCTTCGCTCTCATCAGAATATTCTCTGTACACATTATTTGTCGTGTTTTAACAACACAGCTTGGCTTTAATGGAATTTGTGCTTTCTACTCTAAGCCTTCCGTGTTTGTGACCTTGTAAAAGGGGACCTCTCTTTCGCGCTGCAATTAACATCCTCACTGTAGATAGTCTCTTGTATGAACTATAAATAGAAAAAGTATCCTTTAAGTAATTACTTAATTCGGTTTAAATTTTATTTCTAAGTACAGTATTTTAATATATAATCCAAATTGGCATGCACTTAGTATTCAAAGTAGACACTCTGACACAACATTCACAGTAAATCGTGACATGAGTACATTACTCTCAACAAGTCCATTTTCCTCACTCGACTGCAGAATCACGGATGGTTCAATGGCACATAGTGCTACTGGAAGTTCTCGTAAATACAAAACTATAACTAGTCCAATGTGCTAGTATTCCTGTATTCATGTCCATATTCCAGCATCACAGACGGTCCAAATGGCAACTAGTGCGGCAGTACTGTTGGACGTTCATGTATACAAAAACTAACTAGTACAGTTTGGTAGTAATTATCTCTTCATGCCGATGCAAGACCTTGCTTCTTGTCATAACCAGTATACATTTAATGAACTAGTAAATATAGTACTGTATATTCCAATGCACGTAATACTAGGAAATGAATGAACTTCCAAGCAGGTTAGAGTTTGCATTCCAAGAGGGATTAGAAAGCTGTAATTCCATGAGACCAGGTTCAAATAATTTAAATGCTTATAAAGTCTTATATCCTAATATATAATTCAATAGGTTAATATCAATATAAATCACAAGATCATTCTTATCAGAGAACAAATATGGAGTTATAAATAAGCAATAATAATGTTTACCTAACCCTGTCGCTGATGATACCACAATAGTCCTTCGTGCGCTTTTGTAACAATGTCACAAATTTATTGTTCAAAATAGAATTGTTAATTCTTCACATGCTCTTCTATCATGGTGATGAATGTTCCATGAGCTGCTGTTTTCGAAGAATATTCTGGGCGCTCAATCGCCATATTAGTTCCCTCAAGCAGAACAACAATTTAGTGATTTCCAGTAACTTCTTTATACCAGAAATCCCACAATGTAACCAAACACTCTTTCTGACATACTTTAACAGGGGCAATGTATCATTACACTTACACGCTCGTGTAGAGACTTCTCTAATCTGCTACGGTCGCAAAGGTTCATAAATCAATAAACGAGGAAGCAAATCCCGAAATTTCAACAATCTCGGAAATTCTAGAAAAAAGGATGTTTCTTCCCTGTAAAATATAATCATTGGGAAAAAGCTAGGATTTTCAGTTTATTCATCTCTGAATCCATTCTTTCTTACCTCCAACTCTCAGCTTATGGTTTCCTGCAACAGTACTTTTTAGCCCGATACAGCTTTAATAATTTATGAACGTGTTCACTAGAAACAATGTCATGTGTTTAACATATAACATATAAGCGTCACAATTTAAATTGTAGAAGTAATAGTCTACTCACATAATACATCTCTACATAACAAGCTAGTATAACATATCAATAGCAAAATGCACGAACTATTTCTAAGTCCATTCTCTTTCAACCTATCAGTTAGCTCACCATTAAAAAAAAAAACGGTCGCCTTTCATGATCGGACTTCAGCCACACCAGGTTCAAAGTGATTTGAGAATAAAATTATTTTAGCAAGTAAATTTTTATCTCAGCCCATCGGCTTGTCTCATTGTTATAAATCTTAACCATTAGATAATAAAATCTACCCATACATAAGACCGGTTTCGATTATATCAGCACACTCTAGAACATTTTCTTCATGATTTTATTTTTAACTCTGGTATTTACAAAACATAGAGTAGCCGAATGTCATGTCAACTGAGATTAAACAAGTAGTATAATATTAATTTACAAAATAGGACAGACAGCTCTGTTGTTTCACAGAACCGGATTTATCTTGCGTTTCAGCTGTATAACATTTAACATACTGTATACATTCTTGGTTTGACGATTGTCACTCTGCCAAACACGAAAGCATGTACAACCTATAATTTAAAGTTTGAAATAATTATCCGGTTAACTGCAGTAAGACCTGATTACAGCAGTTTCATAAGTACTGTCGGTGAGGTGGCTGTACGAGAGACCATGACCCTGTGAAAGTTTTACCGTGTTCGAATCCCATCCTTTCGATTATAGTATATGATGCTTCTTCGAACCCAAACACCCACTCCTGGCTTGGAATGCCTGACTGTGAAGAACTTAAATGGATTTTAATTAATACGAAAGTCTAAGTGAGCTCTTCAAATCGCCTTTAATTTAGTAACAATTAACTTCTTTAAGAACAAAAAAATAAAAAAATCCACAAGGGCGAGAAATTGGCCTAGGCCTTAATCGCTTCCACAAACGTCAGACAATCGCGAGCATGGTTTTAACATTCATTATGTAAAGTACATCACATATGTTACCGGCTCTGCTTATATGTGGTATGGGAATCGTCTTTCGAATGAACTTGAAGGTCACATAATTCAGCTCACTCTTCATTTATTCTATAATATATAGTTTTTTAATAAATCCTACTGATCTGATACAAGATTATGGCCACATTACTAGTGCATTTCAGACAATATAACTCAGCTTCTTAATATGTTGGGTTAAGTGAAACCGTATTCTGTGATTTGTTCGTGTTCAAATTGACTTTGGAAACATTATTTTAAAATAATGTTGTATGAATGTACAGGATAATAGAAATTGGAATATACGCAATACAGTTTTAGTGATAGTAGCAAATTGCTTAATGACAATGTCTACACTCTGTTATTTCTTCCATGATTATAAAAAAAAATCCAAGTGATGTGTGTGACGATCTGTGACAAATTCTGTGTCATGACCTCGTGACCCAATTGCTCGTTTCAAAATTAAAATTTTGAACGGACCTTTGTTGAAATTCACCCGTGATACATCAGTATCGAGAGAAGCTTTCTAGCAAGGTCAGATTGTTGCATAACTTTAGGCCAGTGTCCAGCACCTTCGAGATCAAACATACCACGTGAACGGTCACGTGATGCGTTCAATGCAGTTTCCTAAAATACGATCATACGCGCCAAAATCCCTCACTCACTTCCAGACCGGCAGACACACCAGGCAGCTTTAACATAGCTCCGTCCCGCCGCCATACCAGAGTCGTAAGAGAGTCGAAGATGAACCCGCGCTAGAGCAGTAAAATCTACTTTTAAGAGGTAACAATAACACGTCTACTTCTTACAGTATCTATTGCATTTATTGATTGTATTTTGTAATTGAATTGATGTATGTATTTTGTGCAGCTTAGCGCTATTTTAGCCAAAGCACGTGTTTCGATGTAAAGGGACAAATCTAAAAGTTATTGTATATAAATTATTGTAACCTTTTCTTATCTTTAATTTATATAAATCGTAAATTCCCTAGTGCCGCCAGTATGTCTGTGCACGTGGTGAATTCTTCTTTGTAATTCAAATTGTTCTTGCATATAATTTTTCGTGTAAAATTGTAAAGCATTCATGCTTCATTTTGAATTAATCCTTTGTGTGAATTCCAATTTTTAATGCTGTAAATATTTGAGAATTCATACGTTCGTGTAACGTTATATGTAACACGCACGTGGACCACAATGTATATTTAAATATAACTATATTTGAATTGTAAACGACACGATAGTCAAAGATTCTAAATTCAGAACCTTAAACAAAGAAACATGTGCTTGGGTTTTGCGAATATAGACGCAAATAGTTACAGAGCCCAAATCCTTTGTTTCAGCCGGGTTCTTCTTATGTTATTCCTCTCTACCTTCGTACTTCTTGAGTCGTACACCGACTCGGGCGTCTTCATGACCCATACGTAAAAGTACATCGTGTTAACTACGGTTAACGATCGTCGCAAGTACATTAGCGATGCAGTAATTGAGTGGACATTGACTGTTATGCTATGCGGTACTGACGATGAGCCAAAGGATGTGGACCAGTTCTAACCAGTTGAACCCCACATGCGACCAAGAGTGTAGTTAAGTATATCTACTAGGGTCCAGAATCAAGTGACTATTTGGCAACAGAAAAGCAAATTCTCGTTAGAACTTTTAACCAGGACGGTAAATGAGAGAACAACGCTGTGTAGAATTAAGACGTCGTGTCGTAATTAATCGTTGCTGTTAATTGTTAAACTTATTAAATCTATTTCATTTTGTTAAGAACCTCTTTTTGTAGTAAATTGTATGCATATAGACCAAATGGGATTGGATGGGGGCTGTCTGAGCTAAACGAATGACGTAATGAATGCATATGAATCTAAGAGAGTTTTTAACGATTTCCAATCTAGCTAATGTACGCAAATTATCAGTTTCGTAAATCTGTGATCTAGACTACAAAGATGCATTTTTAATTTAGTCGAATGATGATTTGAGCAACCAGTCTGTTTAGGTTAAACGAGAGAGAATTAATTTAAATAGTAAATTAAAGTTCTATAATTTCCTAAGCAGGGTCTTTAAATAAATACTGGAAACGTAACAAGTGGTGCCTCGTCCGCGGATTGATATGTATTAAATTGTAACATTTTATATACATAGGGCGCATCATAAACCTAGAAACGAACGAACGAACAGAGAATTGCCAATATTCTATTGATTCAGGATTGTTGAAATATTTATCTTGCTTTTGTTGTGACATGTGCATGTATTCTTTTGCAGAGTAGCGTGCATGTTAGTTAATATATGTTTAAGCGTAGTTAAGCATTATGTTAGCTACTGATGATTTATTTAGTATTGTGTTACTGGATACTTCATTGTAAGAGGTCGACGTGTTATACCGCCAGCTAGGAGAGTTATCGGTAGTAACAGACTTCGGACTATTATATTTAGGGTGCTAAGTATAATGTGTAATGTTGTATGGTCGGAGCCGTGACATTACGAAAGCCTTGGAGACAACAGATTGTAGCCAAGCAGGTGAACGTGTAACCAACGCGTAATTTATTTCGGAAGGTGTTCTGAATAAATTCAATAATTTTTGTAAGGTCGTAGCCTAAAAGTTATTGTGGGATAAAAGCGGAGTTTTATCGCCTACGGTTAGATACACAATCACGAGAGATATTTATTGTAGCCAGGCGCGCTAAATAAATAAGATGGATCTCGAACAGTTTGTTGAACATCTGAGAGAGAAACATGAACGAGAGATGGAACGGATAGAGATAGAAGATGATCACCTTACGACTTTAATAGATCTAAGGATCGATGAACGGATAGGGAGCTTACAGCTCATGGAGATTCTAAAACACGAACAGAAGGTAGGCATATCACTAGGGTATAAAGGTGAACCGCTACGTATTTTCATCTTGCTAGCACTCAATGAAAAGGAAATAGAACACAGGGAAGAAATTAGATCTTCAATAAGCTCACGAGCAAAACAGTTGTGTGATAAAGATTTCCGATTCAAAGGGGAAGGGGAGGCCGAAATACGAGACTTAACGTTCGAAATTAGAAAGTTGAAGAAAGAGAGGCTAAGGCTTATTGAAAGGAAAGAAAGTCTAGAATTAGAATGGTTGTGGACAGAAATCAAAACAGAGTCTAAAATTGCTGGGGAAGGTACTGTTGACAAATTACGACAGGAAGGTCAGGCCGTGAACTTTGACTTGCCGAGGTCAAACACCGCGAGCGTGGAGACTGACACACAGAAATTAGTCGCGCTACCGAACACAGCAGACGAATTAGACAGTTTGATTGAAAACAAAAACAAATGTTTTGACGAAACCATTACAGTTCAACATGCTAACCAGTTTACAGAAACAGTTAGCGCACCAAAGCTTGATCTTGAAACAGAGACAAGAAAAGACACTGTTGTTAAGGACTTAATAACACGTGTAGAATTTGGACAAACACATACACCGCCGTGTACGTGTGACACTTTGTTTGACGGACTGAATGCGCATGATAAGATAGAGACAGATTCTATCGGTTGTGTACCGTTAAGGTGTGATGAAACTTCTAGCAACACAGTGACTGATTTTTCTGACAGGACAAATATGCATGAGAAGATAGAAACCGATTCTATCAGTTGTGTTTCGTCGAAGGGCAGTGACGCATCGACTGAGTCTACTGACCGAACTGTTAGTTTAAGAGGGAGTCATGAAAATGTGCTCGCTACGAAGACTGACATCGGTAGATCTCGATCTCCGATGATTGACGTGAGTCATGACGTAATTTTGGAACACAAGATTATTGCGTTATGCGAGGTTTCGAGTGCTAATACATTGACAGCCAGGGAAACAGAAGTATTTGATCCAGATGACAGTATAGGTAGCATTACAGACGGAGGCAATGTGCCTATGATAAGTTCATTTACTTCGGATGACATGACAGTTGTCAGAGCTGAGACAGAGTTCTTTTCCAAACGTGACATGGAAGAAGATATAGTCGAAAACTGTACAGGGACGGTCGACGATAACAATGCATGTGTACTGACGTGTATGCACGCAGTTGTCAGAGACATGGCAGAACCGTCTGCAGATAAATCACTTAACGGAATTAGTGACGTAGACAGAAGCCACGGTACATGGACTACCTTTATTGACTCACCTGTTGAGATAAAGGAATGTCATGAGTACGTACCAAAAACTGAGACAAGTAGAAGTAAGGAGGAGGGGGTTTCATTAACTGATAGGTTCCTTGATTCACTGACGAAAAGTGCGGAGTGTAATCCTTGGTTGATCAAAGACACAGTACAAATGAGTGACAGAACTAGATCGATAGACAATGAAAACCGGAGTGACGGACTGATAACCAGAGTAGGTGGGGCATCAGGACTGTTACTGACATCAGATGCAGAGAATTATGATAGAAGAAACAGTGGGAGTGTAGCCTACGACACACATAGAGTAGACATAGTGATGTTATTCAGTGTAATAGAGACAGGTAACATTCACTGCCAGTTAGTGACTGAAACTGACAGAATTTCCATCATAGATTCTGACGATTTGATGAGGAGACACATTGAATTAACTAAGTCAGGGGAGACAGATTATGTTAGTTCAATAAACGGTATGGTCCAGGGGAGACAATCAGTAACTCTTGGGGAGTTTAAGACAGAACCCTTGTTCATACAACCACGGGAATCCGACTTGCTAGCGAGTGAGTCTGACCCCACAGTGACTAGAAAATACTCGAGTGGAGAGTTAGACAATTCTAGAGTCACAGAAGAGACACAGACTTATGTTGTCAAGGAGAGAGACAAATTGACAGACATAATGACAGTCAAACACCTAGTTGTGAATGGGTTAAAACAGAAAACAACTAGTGGGATGAGGTATTTCACTTCAGTCTATGATAAGATCAGGAGAACGGAACCTCCAGATTTAGAGGGGAAGCTAATGCTGCAATTCAGGTACTTCAGAGAGACTGGTAGCCGTGACAGAGCACATTTGCGAACCTATGACGTTAGACTAGATGCGAAATGGACCCATAGTAGATCTGACGCCATTCCGACGAAAGACGTTGAGTGCATGCGAACTAGAGACGTTCAATGTGTACACAATGACGTAACTACAGATGCACGAAACACCAAGAGAGCAAATTTCCATTTGCGTGAGTTCAGTGACAAGGCTAAGAGCGATAGATTTGAAATTCAGACTTCGCAGAGTCAACGCCACAGTGACACTGACATGATACGAAACGTATCGAGAAGTTTGAAACTGTTAGATGGGGTAGAGACCAGTCATGCAGAAACTGACACTACCAGAAACATTTTAAACTTGACAAGTACTTTGGGGAGTTTTGAAAGAGATAAAACACTTCAAGGACGTACTTACCGGACAAGAGATGAAAAGTCTAAACTTGACATGCAATATATTGCACCTCACAGTGACATTCTGACGAACAGAGTAAGAAAGAAAGAATGCAGTTGTCATGCCATAGACATGTTGACACACATGGGCGACGACGTGTATTGGGATTGGGATAGAACTACGAAGATTGTGCTAGGCAGGATAGTGCAGCAGTAGGAATAATGATTTGGTACCTTCTTTGAATTTTCATTATTTTCTTGTTGTACCGTAGTTGGTGGTTGTTATTGTAAATATGTTGGACATTTCATAAAAACTTGGGACAAGCTATAACACTGATTGAATTGTGTTAGTGTTGTAACTCTGAATATGACAGGTGGACTGATAGATAGTTCATTAGAGTTGGTAATTCACAAACTCTGATATTTGGTTGATACAGGAAATCGATATCTGGAACTTTTCATAACCTGCATATTGATAGTGTTGTTCATTGGAAGTCAATTTTCTGATCACACTATTGTTGGATACGTATTCAGTGGAATTGGTTGATGTTGGATTTCTATTCTGAATAATCTGGTTAGATCAAACTAGGTTGTGTGTGAACTATTGATTATTGGGACAGATAGTGAGAATTTCAGAACATGTTATTCCATTGGATGGATGTCTATTCAATTAGACTGAACGTTCTTCTTAAATCATTTTTCTTTGATTTCTGAGGAGAGAAATATTGTATGAGTGTGCCGTTAATCGAGGGTTGATTTTTCCGTCACGTTACATTATTTCTGGTTATGTTGAAATTTTTTAATTGTAAATTTTTTCTTCATTTTGCACTTCTACATTTTATAACACATAATTTGTAGGAGGCATTTATCTTTTGGTAAGATAAACGCCTCAAAAGCAAGGGGGTGTGACGATCTGTGACAAATTCTGTGTCATGACCTCGTGACCCAATTGCTCGTTTCAAAATTAAAATTTTGAACGGACCTTTGTTGAAATTCACCCGTGATACATCAGTATCGAGAGAAGCTTTCTAGCAAGGTCAGATTGTTGCATAACTTTAGGCCAGTGTCCAGCACCTTCGAGATCAAACATACCACGTGAACGGTCACGTGATGCGTTCAATGCAGTTTCCTAAAATACGATCATACGCGCCAAAATCCCTCACTCACTTCCAGACCGGCAGACACACCAGGCAGCTTTAACATAGCTCCGTCCCGCCGCCATACCAGAGTCGTAAGAGAGTCGAAGATGAACCCGCGCAAGAGCAGTAAAATCTACTTTTAAGAGGTAACAATAACACGTCTACTTCTTACAGTATCTATTGCATTTATTGATTGTATTTTGTAATTGAATTGATGTATGTATTTTGTGCAGCTTAGCGCTATTTTAGCCAAAGCACGTGTTTCGATGTAAAGGGACAAATCTAAAAGTTATTGTATATAAATTATTGTAACCTTTTCTTATCTTTAATTTATATAAATCGTAAATTCCCTAGTGCCGCCAGTATGTCTGTGCACGTGGTGAATTCTTCTTTGTAATTCAAATTGTTCTTGCATATAATTTTTCGTGTAAAATTGTAAAGCATTCATGCTTCATTTTGAATTAATCCTTTGTGTGAATTCCAATTTTTAATGCTGTAAATATTTGAGAATTCATACGTTCGTGTAACGTTATATGTAACACGCACGTGGACCACAATGTATATTTAAATATAACTATATTTGAATTGTAAACGACACGATAGTCAAAGATTCTAAATTCAGAACCTTAAACAAAGAAACATGTGCTTGGGTTTTGCGAATATAGACGCAAATAGTTACAGAGCCCAAATCCTTTGTTTCAGCCGGGTTCTTCTTATGTTATTCCTCTCTACCTTCGTACTTCTTGAGTCGTACACCGACTCGGGCGTCTTCATGACCCATACGTAAAAGTACATCGTGTTAACTACGGTTAACGATCGTCGCAAGTACATTAGCGATGCAGTAATTGAGTGGACATTGACTGTTATGCTATGCGGTACTGACGATGAGCCAAAGGATGTGGACCAGTTCTAACCAGTTGAACCCCACATGCGACCAAGAGTGTAGTTAAGTATATCTACTAGGGTCCAGAATCAAGTGACTATTTGGCAACAGAAAAGCAAATTCTCGTTAGAACTTTTAACCAGGACGGTAAATGAGAGAACAACGCTGTGTAGAATTAAGACGTCGTGTCGTAATTAATCGTTGCTGTTAATTGTTAAACTTATTAAATCTATTTCATTTTGTTAAGAACCTCTTTTTGTAGTAAATTGTATGCATATAGACCAAATGGGATTGGATGGGGGCTGTCTGAGCTAAACGAATGACGTAATGAATGCATATGAATCTAAGAGAGTTTTTAACGATTTCCAATCTAGCTAATGTACGCAAATTATCAGTTTCGTAAATCTGTGATCTAGACTACAAAGATGCATTTTTAATTTAGTCGAATGATGATTTGAGCAACCAGTCTGTTTAGGTTAAACGAGAGAGAATTAATTTAAATAGTAAATTAAAGTTCTATAATTTCCTAAGCAGGGTCTTTAAATAAATACTGGAAACGTAACAATGTGTATGATCCAAAAATGCTCACTGCATAGCGTGGCTTCCATTATCTTGTGCATGAAAGCAATGCACTGCATGACAGTTGTGGGCCTGAAATATATTATTAGTTGACGTTGATTTTTACTGTTTCAGAAAATGTTGCTTTGATTGGGACATGCAACATGACAGAGCGGTTTTACAACACAGGCGATTGCACAAAGGCAATCGATAACGTGACAAATCTTATTTTAGGTTTCACAAGTAAAGGGAGAGAAAACTGCATTCATACATCAGATAATAGTACGGACAAATGTTTCCCTTTCTGGCAGTTAATTCTCAATGAGGAGTACACGATCACAAACATCACGATCTACAACAGAGCTGGGTGTAAGCTGATTATTTTGTTTTCTGAAATATGAATACATTATATTTAGTGTATTATAAAGCACTATAAACAATCTTTGATCTGTATATATTGTAAAAGATGCAGTAATTACTCATAGCATTAATGCTATAACAAGATGAAATTACTTTCATTCAAATGCATTCATATTTAATGTAAAAATAAATAATTGTAACTTTGTTGCAAGAACTGCTATTTCCTTGCATTCATTTATTGTATTTTTCTCCAATAAACAATCATTACATACAAATAACCTTAAAATATGTAACGTGCCGTAAATTCGACAATTTTGTCGTAGATAAAAGATGTGTAATATTTATCTATACAAATAAAGTAAAATTACAAAATCAAATTAACAAATTTTTCGGTACTGAAATTTAAAATTTCTTACGATCAGACATCCTTTCATAAAGAATTATTTAGTATAGATTTTCTGTAAAGGATTCGATAAAAATCAATTCCAGAAGGATCTTATCTCGAGATAGTTCGTTATATTTACCTTAAATAATCGGTCCTGCTGGATCGATATTCGATAAACTCTGTTCTTACTGATTGATGAGATATCGCCCATCAAACATGGAATCCTTTGACTAAGTCTAAAGGCGCTAAATACTACAAAGCATACGCAGGATTTAGATATTTATTTATAAGTCCATATCTTTAAATTCCTATGTGTTATACAATAATACTGCATATTAAAATGTTTCTTTAGTTACAGTTCACCTAAGAATAAACTAAATATACTTTAGAAAAAATAACGTTCAGTCAATCTGCAGAGATTCCGCACAGGAAAAAACAACATTGTTTTAAAGAAATTAAATTAAATTAAGAATCAATACGTAAAGTGACCTGATGGGAAGACAACAAAAGGTCATCGCAGAGAAGCAGAATCGTGTGCATGGAATAATAGAATTAGAATAGGACAACTATACATTCACTTTTTATTTATAGCTGGTCTTATGGACCATTCATCAAAATAATCTGAACACACACACACACACACACACACACACACACACACACACACACACACACACACACACACACACACACACACGCATGCATGCACGCACGCACACACACACACACGCACGCACACACACACACACACACACACACACACACACACACACACACACACACACACAAGACATACGCGCTTACACACACTTAAGATTTCTTTCCAAATATTCATATGAATGTTTCTCTTTTCAGAAGATCCATTTCCACAAGAAATACATGAAAACAGAATATAATATTTTACGATTATTCATAATAAATAGAAATGTGTGTGTGTGTGTGTGTGTGTGTGTGTGTGTGTGTGTGTGTGTGTGTGTGAATGTTACTCTTTTAGTATATTAAGCATTACAGTTATCGGTTTAAGCTATCAATTTCAATAATATTAACAACATCACGGCCTAGCTTACTTCTTCACTTGTCATATCAACTCTGGTTGCACTAACTCTACAGTAAGCACTCAACTTTTGATAAATACGAGCAAACTAGTGAACGTTGAATCCACGATCAGCAATGTATTATTTACATCCTTTAATTTTTTTAAGCAACAAATTTGCGATTTCCCCGCCCCTATCTATCTAATGCCAGTCACTAACCATTCAAAGAAATTCGATATTTCGTGCAAATAATAAACTCTCATAAATGGAAAATGACTTAATAATATTTATAAAAATGCTATTTTTAAAATGAAAAATTGAAACTAACGCATACAATTCTATATTCCATTCACTCCCTATATCTATCAATGTTCTGAATCCGAATGGTCTATGCTTAGCACTGAAGTCTGAGAGCTAACCAAATTCTCCAACAAAAAACAAACAAACAACGCATAGCGATTGTGGAAGACATGAAACTGCAAGACCCCATCTGTATTTTTATTTAATCTTCTCGACTGTTGACTTTTCTTATTCCCGTCAATGAAACCTCTTCCACTGGTTATAATACAAGCCCGTCCCTGGAACTGGTCGTGATCAATGGCTCTAATTCAAGCCAACCCTTGAAACTTGATCTGATCAATGGCCGCGTTGTTTTCAATCAGCTGCATTATGTCTCCGAGTATATCATGTCCCTAGTCCAGCTAAACAAAGCACAAGCCCCCTTTTGAAGTCACACCTAAATTATTCTAACAAATACATTCCATATATTGCAATATCTCAATCATATACTTAAATTTATCTCATGGAAGGGGGCGAGATGGACACTTCCCGATTATAATTTCTAAATGCTAGTGACTCTCGATAACCTAACCCATTCCAAAATAATATGTTGAAGAATGATATTCAGGGGTATAATATTAAAATTGTATTTTTAATGATGACATACGACACTTGCCAATGAAAGACTGCATGCAGTCTTATCTTGGTGTACTATTTGTAAGCGTTGAACTTTTAAAATAAAGTACAAATTGTGTAAATCTTTATCAATTGCGTGAGAAGTTTAAGAAAACGTCATTGTCGAATTAAAGAACGCTACTCCCTACGATTTAAAAAAATAAAATCAGCTTATTTACTTGCAAACATCGGAATAACTGACCGACTGTTACCACCATTACCCTATGCCAGTATAACTGCTAAAACCGTTAGTAGCTCATATGTCCTATCACTTGAAAATTTCTCCCACCTACAATCTATTTAGCATTGTTATTTCTTGACCATATTTGAAAGATGTTGCGTTATTTTGTCCAGGTTTCATCTTAATTTCATATTATACACCTCTATTGACTCACCCTTTGAAATCACGTTATCTTATAGGTCGTTATACAGACCTGTGTACACTTTCAAATACGTCATTAAATCTTTGTGAAAACGGTATAAACTTAGGAAATGTCGAAGGAAATTTCAATTCGCACGTGATTAATATACAGACATAATATACATATATAGACAAAAAGCGCACGACACTGGCGTGAAATAAAAAACAATTAAAATGTAGATGACAACCAGATGATCCCTGAAGACAAATACCTACTAAGGAATATCAGTTCTACTACGTAATGTCCATTTATGTACTTTAAATCAATGCACGTCTATAATCATTCTTCATATAATTAGACTGGTCATGCCATGATACATTTTTTCCACGAGAATATAGTGAGGTAGAAAATTGTTATTAGCTTAGGAATGTATTTATCTGTTAAAAACTGTATTCACAATGACCCAATATACATTTTCACACATGAGCGCATAATTGGCCACGCACTCACAAATCCGTACGTGTGAATATATGTAATATGCTTAATTGACTAATGTATTTTTCATTTAAATTTTGCAATTGTGTTTCAGATAAACACAGACTGACGTACACTAACGTCACAGTCAACGGAATTCTCTGTAAAAGTTTTGGTTCCGATGTGTCCACCATAAAGGATGTTAACACTTTTCTCTGCTCATCACCCATACGTGGTCATACTGTTACCATCTCCAGACGCTATCCTACTTGCACGAGTAAACCTGGCAACTATACACTCAACTTATGTGAAGTTCAAGTGTGGGGTTAGTCATATATACCAATTAAAAGTAATTTAAATGTATAAAAGAAACAATGAGAGAACTTTATTTATAAACGGTATATATTAGAATACTCACAATTATTTGCATCGCTAGTGGATGTTATTTTATTTCCTAATGAAGAGTATTAACGGGATGATGTGTTGTGTGTATGTGTATGTGTGTGTGTTTGTGTATGTGACTTATTCCAATAAAATATTATGTTATAATTTAGAACAAACAAAATATGAAATGCCTAGAAGGCGTTGTCCCTAGATTTTAAGAAGTGATTTAAAATATTGTCTGTCCTGAAGAACATTATATGACATACGATATAAACTGCTAGAGACATCACACACGCGAGATAAGTCCCTTGTTTGCATGATTTTACATAAGCCTCATATACCATACTAAGAGACAAACAATACACTCTGTCTTTATCTCACACTAAGCCATATAAGAATGCAATTTTAAGAAGCCATGGCTGAAAGAAACAGACACATAAGGTATATCTAATGTATTGAAACAAAAGTTAAAGTTGACAAATATAAACTACTTTCTCAACCATGAAAACATTAATTACGTTCTATGTCTATTTATTTATTATATACACATGCACGTTAGTTCAATCAAACTTATGCATTTATAAATATAGAATATTAAACTAAGTTCCCAGATGAAATAGATAAATCATCGATAATGGTTCTTACTGTTTCATTCTCTGTATATTTGGAATATTGATCTGAAGCATTGTAATTTTGATATTAGTATATGTCCAAACATATTTTACTTGTACGCTCTGTAGAGTACCGGAAATGTTTAAGTGACTGGTATGTCACTTTTATATCTTATAGAACACGAGGATTTGTTAACTATTATACTAATTGTGGGTTTCATATGTGGTCCGGACGACGTTTATTTACTATAATGATTTCAATTTCGATTTGTTATTACTTAAGTTATATCTAAAGGGAAATGATTAAAGACTGTGATTGAATAAAATCATTTACCATACAGTTAATCCTATTATTTAAATACAAAGCTAAGGGTTAAAAATTATAAATTTATATTACAGCTATTGAAACGATGAGCGAGAGAAACGGACATATATACAAACAAACAGAGCCGTCTTAATTACATTTTAAGCAGATGACTAAATTGGATAATAACGGTTCTAGTATTTAAACACTCTGGATGAATCAAGAATTTTAGAGATATTTTGAAACAAGTATGATTTGAGTATTATGGTAATTAGTTTTTAACGTTTTATTCATCATAACTTATACACGTCACAGGTAGAAGCCATTAAAGTAGACGGATTTTTAAAGTGGAGTTTTTAACATCTTATTCATTATAACGTTTTTACGTCACAGCAGTAATAGGTAGAAACCATTCAAATAGACTGATTTGTAAAATAGAATATTCCAACTACTCATAATTCATTAATCCCTACATCCAAAAGCAGATGTAGAGAGATTATTGTATTTCAGAGACAAAGAGGTAGAGGGATTAAAAAAATCAATGATGTCATTGAAAGAAAAGTTATAAACCTGATCGACTACATCTGGAATAACTTCAAAAATCAGTCACTGATAGAAGCACTAAAGATGAGTGGACTATACCATCCCCACAAACTAACAAAGAAACATTAAAGAAAACACAAAACAAATATTAGCAAATAGATGGAGACAAAATCCTCTCCTTGATCAGTATTTGCGACAAGTTGATTAATTATCAACATCAAATTCAACATACAGGTGATTAAAATATGCAAGTGTGAAAGCAGAAACAGAAGAACATATAACAGCAGTACAAGACCAAGTCCTGAATACGAAACCTCACAAAACCAAACTCATGAAAATCTCAAATGATTCTAAATGCAAACTTTGTAAAATGATAGATGAAGGTTTAAGGAGATTGCAGATCTATTAGCATGATAGTATAAAGCTGACCTCTTACAGTTTTCATCTGGTCACTGGCAAGAATTGTGAATTAAACTTGTAGAGCAGTAGGCTGACTGTATAGATTTGGTTAAAGGAAATGTGTCAGATTTATTTCTTGTCTTCAATATAGCTTTTATGCAAGACACATCTTTTTCGTATGTTTTCACTGTACAAGGAAGATTTTGATGAAAAAATTACTTGCAACATTCGTATTGTCGTTCAATGCATTTGAACTAGAATGTTATACCTGATTGATTCACCGGTCTATCAGCTTTATAAAATACGTCGGCACTATATAGTTTGTCCCTTATATTAATGTAAATGAGAGCGTAATTCGACTGGTTGTTCTCGGATGGGTGTGCATGTTCATCAATCATACACGTGATTAACATCCGCAATATGTTTTGTCAAACATATATATTCTTAGTCATTACGCAATACCGCCAACACAAATGAGCACTTCCCAACATATATCTAACCAGGAAATAGTGGACGTGTAACAGTAGGAATAGAAATGTATTTTAACAATATAAATTTATCACACACTATACAACATATAGCATTGAATTCAAATACAAAACACGGGAGTGATAATCTAGTTTGTTATCCTTGCATAAGGAACTGAATTCAGTTTTTTTCGAAAGCTAAATAAATAGTCTATTGCTCTCGAGTCCTTGAAAAGTTATGTTCAATATCTGAGATGATATTCTGAGTCGCGTGCTTACTGTGTGTCCACCTGGGATCAAAATGGCGCTCACTGGTGTAGAAATAAGGCAGACACTGTTCACATTTTCCGAATTTTACTACATCTTCCGGCTCAGAAAAAGCACAGGTCATTACGCCAGCAGTAAGTGTCTCGTGTGATTACAAATCCTTTCCAGAAAAATCTGTGAACAAAATTATGTCATGGGGCAACACACCACTAAGCAAACCTTTAAGTTGAAAAGAATGACAGACCTTCAGTAACTGGAATGCACTGTTTTTTAGGAGTGTAAGTGATGACATCTGACATTATATCCTTATGAACATTTTATAAATGGAGAGATGTTGACGTACATATGATCTAAGAGCCAAGAAACATACAGTCATCGCTTTTCATTCTAAGAAGTGGTGCATTTAACATTTTTTATAATTTGATCCTCAGCGGTAGTAATCCTAAAATACAATACATTAGAATGATTATCCAATATATTGTAATTATCAAAAACCCTAAGATCATTTGGTCAAACACACTATAATGTCACTATGTGCTGTTGCCATTCAGTGCCTAGTGGTTAGTGGTAATATGACTCCACAAGTATAAAGAAAGATCACGTGTAATAATTTCAGAACTAGGATGTGAAATATATTCCCATTAGCTACAGTGGGTAGATAGCTAGCAGCCTTTAACCAAGAACGGATCACAAATAACTCATAACTCTTTAGTGTTATCTTGTATGGAAACTAATTACACGTTTGTTTATTTCCATGACGAGCAGAAGGGTTAAATGAGTATGTAAAATTTCACTGTTTCCTTAAATAAGAAAGCAAACAACTGCTCACATGCTATTTTTTGTCTTCTTTCGATAGGTCTGGTGTTGTGATTTTAAAATCGATATTCTAGATAGCCAATCCTTGAAACAGAAATATTGTATAGGTATCAAGTACAGAACTTGAATTCTTAAAAGCGAATTAATGTTTCAAATTTACTCATTCTTCGTCAGTGTGCAGCAAAGGATGGTATGGAAACGACTGCAACTCAGCATGCAGAGGTCACTGCAACAACAATGCGACATGCGACCGATATGACGGATCGTGTCCTCAAGGTACTACGACATTTTTTTTTTAATATTGGTTTTATTTCACATTAACTGATAATGATTTCCTTAAATTGAACTTCTTATAATGCTTATTTCACTATAATGTATATTTAATATGGAAATGACGTCATCAAATTTTGTCCAGGTTGCATTAGTGGATGGCACGGATCTAGGTGCGACAACAGCTGTCCACAGAACTGTGTCGGTGCCTGTAATCAAAGTTCTGGTGTATGCTTTGGTAAGACGCTTGAGCGGAAATTTTAATTCAGTGAGATGTAATGGGAACTGTTAATCTAACTATTTTCAATCAAATAATTATACCATAATGAGTATAGAGGAGGTTTAGCTTAAATTTATCGATGAACTGCTTTATGATGCATTATTTGATTGCGCGAAATTGACTTAGGTCAGAAACGCTCACACAAATTTCACCGACATTATTTTATTTCACGTTCATTATAAGTTCTTTTTTTAAGTAGGTTAGGTTTATATTTTTTATAATTTACGAACTCTGCAATAATAATTTTTATTTTAAGTAATGTGCATTTAATGTGGAAATGAAGACCAGATTGTCGCCCAAAGTGCCAAATAGGTGAGCGAGAGAAAGAAAGGGAGAGGGGAGTGTCTGATTTGGATTCATTGTTTTAGAATTCATAAATATAAACTCCAACTAATAAGTTTGTTTCACTTAGGCCCAACTCGTAATTCTTACGTCATGCATAACTATATGTACGTTTTCTAAGTGCATTTACCTTCTAAACATACAAAAGCATGATGACGTAGATCATCATCTTTGTACCGGAAACACGAATCACAAACTAAAGCAAATTAAGTATCGTATATCATGGTTGTTACAGCTCTTATGGACGAAACACCAGTTGGGATCATAATTGGAGGTGTTGTCGGTGTTGTTGTGGTCATCAATGCAGTAGTATTATTTATTTTCATATCCAGGTAGTGTGCAAATGTGTGTGTGAATATATACTTCATTGATTTTGTAAATATTTACATATAAAAATGAAATATGATATGTTGTCGTAATGTCGATATATAAATAAACACACCGTGTGGTAATCAGCAAAAAAGCTAGTGGAAAAATAAACACGTGAAATTATAAAGAAAGACAAATTCATTTAATAATATACATGAAGATGTAGTATTTTGTGTAATCTAATAGACTGTTATATTTATAGTCAAGTTCCATACTAGACTTCATACTAAATTACAAGCATAAAATTTCAGTTCCCCGAAGTTTAAGTACATTTACAATCCAATCGAAATAAATCTAATTGCAAATTTAAAAAATATTTAAGAGTGACATAATAATTCATCTTTAAAGAACTTGATTAATGTGCAATTTTCATTCCAACTGTCACTTGAAATTCAAACGTAATCAGCTTGGAATATATGAAAAATGACGATCTCAGTCTTTTGTGTCTCCATGTCTGTCTATTTCTCTGAAATTTCAATCAATCCACCAATCTATCTATCTATATATCTATCCATCTATCTTTCTGTCTATCTGTCTGGTCTGTCTGTCTATCTATCTATGAAACGATTAATATTAAATTTATTTAGCCGTTTAAGATAATGTGAAATAATATTAGAACTTTGCAACATTGCTTCCTTTTGAATTATTTGTATTTGTTTTTAATCAGACGGCGAAGAACTGCACAGAATGAAAACTCAAATGACACATTGCATTCTCAGAATATATCCACGGAGAATATAGCAACGGGGGTGGATCTAAAGGGTCGTTTGGCTAAGGCAGGTAATGTGTAATTTATATCCACTTCTTCTCATATATCGATCAATTATATGTAAGGGGAAAAAACGTTTATTTGGAAAAAAAGAGATGCATTCAACTGACTCTTTTCATTATCGTTTGTGCATATGGTAAATAAACGACTTAAAATCAAGGTGGCGTTGTGATTCATCAGAACAATAACTATCTCGTATCTTCACTAGGTGATTCTAACCAATCCAAAGAACAAAAATCACAACGACCAATGACAACTGTCGGCCCACGAGAAAATACAGTCTCGCAGAAAGGTCCAACCAATCAGATGTACGAGAATAAGTCTGCCGCAAATAAAGCAGCCAAGCGTGGTGATGTTACATCATCTCTCACAGTCATGCAAGAGGACTTGCAAAGCCCTGTGGACTTTTATGATGATGAGGAGGATGACGTGTACAACACTGAAGACATCTACTCGACTTACAAGCCTTTAGTCGTCTGGGACGCATTCCAGCAGTCCATTCTTTCTAGTCTGGCATCTTTCCAACTCAGTGTTCATTTCAAAGTGAGAAATGGTTTGACTGATAATTATGTAATATTTAATAAATAGCACACTTCTATTTTAAAAATAATTTGTTTGTTTGAAATATACAATGGATATTGTTATTTAGATTTATGACAGGATTTTATTAAATGAGAGGTTTTTAATATATTAAATGACATGTCAGTCACGTATGCTTAGAAACTATATAAACATACCGGTATTTACATGTTTCATTTAGGTTATCTGAGAGCAGAACAAAGTAGTAACACATGCTAAAATTATATGTATCACATAAAAAAATGAACTCGGAATACGAGCCATAATATTAAAACAACTATATGATAAACAAACATTATTCAACATTATGATAAACTAAAAATATCCTAAACATTTTCAAACATGTACCAGCATTCATTCATTCAATGTAATCGATTATTTATTAGATGTATATTATCACTTTATTTTCAGGGATTACCCAAAGGATTAATTAATCCCCATTCGGAAGGGATAAAGCCGGAAAATATGAGAAAAAATCGCTTCAAAACAATTTTGCCCTGTGAGTAATTAATGACGTCATGCGCATAAATATTCAATACGAAAGGATATTTTTTAGTTCCTCCATTTGCATAACAATTATAACAGCTAATTGTTTTGCATTTCTAATTCACAACATAGTTTATCTTTGAGCTCATGTTTGTTCGTTTACTTTACCTTTAACATTAACGGTAATAATGAAACGAATTTACTTATACTCCTACTACTACTACACCAAATATTGCTACTACTAGCACTGATACAAAGATAAATACCTGATACAATGAAAGTTACTGAATTCATAGTTATTTTAGTAAGAGAGGTACATTTAGTGTGCTCCTAGATGAAAATCAGAATGGTATTTTAACGTGTTCCTAGATGAAAATCAGAATGGTATTTTAACGTGTTCCTAGATGAAAATCAGAATGGTATTTTAACGTGTTCCTAGATGAAAATCAGAATGGTATTCTAACGTGTTCCTAGATGAAAATCAGAATGGTATTTTAACGTGTTCCTAGATGAAAATCAGAATGGTATTTTAACGTGTTCCTAGATGAAAATCAGAATGGTATTTTAACGTGTTCCTAGATGAAAATCAGAATGGTATTTTAACGTGTTCCTAGATGAAAATCAGAATGGTATTTTAACGTGTTCCTAGATGAAAATCAGAATGGTATTTTAACGTGTTCCTAGATGAAAATCAGAATGGTATTTTAACGTGTTCCTAGATGAAAATCAGAATGGTATTCTAACGTGTTCCTAGATGAAAATCAGAATGGTATTTTAACGTGTTCCTAGATGAAAATCAGAATGGTGTTTTAACGTGTTCCTAGATGATGCTAATCGTGTTATCCTGCAGAGGTCAAAGGCTGAAAAGGATTCCGACTACATTAACGCAAGTTACGTAAAGGTAGAGTTCAATATTAGTATTTAACTTTTGTGTACCCGCTGACCTCTCTTATAAGTCATTTTCCGGAAAGTTTAACGTTTTTATAATTACGCCAGTACAGGAATAACACTATTAATATTATAAATAACATTATTAATATTATAAGGCAGGCTACAAACGCGTTAAGTGCAACACAGCAAAGCGAGTTACATCAAGATATGTGCAAAATAATATTAATTTCAATTCACGTTCTCCGTGACTGCATTTTATTTTCAGGACAGTGTTCAGCATAATCTTTCTCTTTCTGAAGATGTTTATTAAAAAAGTAATACTATTAACAACACAGGAACTATTCTATGATTTATCCTTCGTGTACTGCAATCCATGCAAAGATCTCTTAAGAACTGTTTGATGATTGGGCGTTCTTGTCGACTTCCTTTCCTTTAATGCGAGCGGAAATTTATGGAAGAGGCAATATACAGAAATATGTTGGGTACTATTTATCTCGAGGAAAACATAAATATTTATTACGTATTTTATAAGTAAATTGTAAGTGTAGCTAGTAAATAATGCACGAGATTTTGTAAGTCATAGGCACCTGCTAAGAACAAGTAAATATTTTCTTAAATTAGTGCATTAGTACAGATATATGTATTGACTAATATAACTGCTCTAAATAGATTGGAAATTTGTAGGACTGAAAAGGATGCAGAAGAAATGCACGTATTTAAAGGAGTGTGTATGTATGTGCGTGTGAGTGTGAATGTATATGTGAGTACACGTATGTATACCATTGTATTCTTCTGTGAAATAACATTTTTAATCGTGTATATTGTGGTGTGCTGCATGCATACCAGAGCCAAAGAAAAACAGGTAAAGTATTTGAGAGGGTGATCAAGGAAATACCTCACAATAGCAATCAACGTTGCTTTAAGAATACATTTGAAAGTTATTTATTTTTTTTCAGGGATACTTGAAAGAGAATGCCTACATTGCTACTCAAGGTATTGGAACAAATTTATTCCTGTAACAATACGTCTTTTAAATTACAGATATCTAGCGTAGTTTTAATTATGCCTATTTTTAAATTACACACTATTGTTCAATTTACTAAATTGATTTTCCTTATCTAATCCTATCTCTATTTCTCCTTTCTGTCTTCCTCTTAATCTCTCTCTCTCTCTTTCTCTCTCTCTCTTTCTCTCTCTCTCTTTCTCTCTCTCTTTCTCTCTCTCTTTCTCTCTCTCTCTCTCTCTCTCTCTCTCTCTCTCTCTCTCTCTCTCTCTCTCTCTCTCTCTCTCTCTCGTTTTGGAAGTATAAATCTCTATATCATGTGCATTTCATGAGCATGACTAAGTTTGCGTGCATTAAGGATTGTTTACGTGTCATTGTGTATCTATGTGTGTTTCTGTGCAAAGTTGGAATGTAAGATGTTTATGCTGTTCTAATTTTGACAATAGATCACAAAATTAACATGAGTGAGTTTGACAGTGTGTATAGGCAACGTGCATATTTATGTACGTGCATGTGTGAGTGTCTGTGTACGCATGCGTTTAGGATATAGCTAAGAAAATGATGCAATTGAAAACTGCAATAATTTAAACAAGAATGATCGTGACATTGGTAGTATCAGTGTCACGGGAAAGAAGATACAGTTGTTTGTTTAGATTTTTTAATACGTATATGCACTACTTCTAGACCTAGTCAAAAGTTTTATTCAAATTCTGTTCGCCAGGACCAAGAGCACACATGGTCAATGACTTCTGGTTGATGATATGGCAAAGAAACACCGCACAGATCGTTATGTTAACCAACGTGAAAGAAAATGGAAAAGTAAGAATCAACATTGTGGCTCTCTTATTTCACGCTTCATTATGTAACTAATATTTTATTACAAAAGGATTTTTATTTAATAATAGGAATGTGTTATTACAAGGAATGGTTTAAATCGTTATGTGTGCGTGTAGTGTGTTTAAGAAAGTAAATAAGAGCGATGCAGATAGAATACATATTTTGTGTGTAATGGTGAGCTTGCTTGTTATAATACTCAGGTATGCACGTGCGCAAAATGTTTATGTTATAGACGTTGACTACATCGAAGCGAATCGTGGTTACTTCTGACAATTTGTTTTTATCTGACTTTTCCCTTTCTTAACAACACTCCAAAACAACTAGAAAATTGCAAACAAACGAACATACAAATTACCAAAAGTAACTATGTACTTTCAGGAAAAGTGTGTGGAGTACTGGCCGGTTTCTGGAACAAGCCGTACCTATGGAAACATAGTGGTCACCTGCTTAAGTGAACAAAGAAGGGCTGACTTCGTAGCCCGTATATTTACATTAAAATATAAAGGGGTAAGTGCAGATCTCTTATTTATGTTGCCATTAATGTTTACAGACAAAAGATACATGTTTATGGACATGTTGAGTGCCTCTGACAAAAGATGCATGTTGATGGATATGTTGAGTGTCTCAGACAAAAGATACATGTTGATGGACATGTTGCGTGTCTCAGACAAAAGATACATGTTGATGGACATGTTGAGTGTCTCAGACACAATACTGTAACGCTGAAGTCATTAACAACTATGTTCAACATAATCTCTCCCTAAATTATTCGAGCAGTTTTTAATGATGAGACAGTGGGAAAAGTTGTTTTAATTCAGTCTTCAAATCACTTTACATTAGACTCGATGTTTACACTTAAAGGGCACTTGATTGCATCAAATTATTATTTTTGTCTTTTTAATATTACAAATTACTCCTTCTTTTGCAGCCTGCATCACACGATTGATAAAATAAGTAAAATAAAATTAGCTCAGAATTAAATTAAACGAGTACATTGTTAAGTAAGTCCATCTATATTACATCCATGTATATAATCATCCTAAGTAAAGATTAGCATCGATATAAATAGGAAGACATACTTTCTGGCTTGTTAAACCAGCTTCTCTGTGCATGAAAATTCGATACGAGACGAAATCTCAGTGAGAGTCGAACACTCGGTTCATGTTTACGGACTCCTCAGTCGAAAATTTAAAAAACAACACGTAGTATTTTAGACTAGTGTTTGGAAGTGATAATTAGTAAGCTTCTTTCAACACTTGCTCATCATAGCACAATGATTATAATTAATTAATTAATTAATAATTATACATTATCGTTTATAAACCACACGTAAATTTGCTCAAACTGCTATTACGTCTCAAAATGTCGTTCTTACATTATAAAATGAAACATTAGTTTACACATTAGTGTTATTATTTCACTTATAAAAAGACATCAAACATTCATAATCAGGACTGTACATCAGCATATGTTAAACAAATTCAATGTCACTCATTTGCCTTACACCAGTGAAATATATTCTCCCCCTTTGAAGCACAGATCTATACAAATATTCGTATCATGTCTTGACATGGCAAAGGTAAAAGATTAATTATTGTGAAAATATTAATAAGGTTTACTGTGTTTATTGTATTCCGAAATGACTACTGACACTTCATGTTTCTGGACGAAGTAGTTTGCAAATATATGCGCTCTGACTTCCACTATCATACTTTTAATAGCAGCAGAATGAGTCCAGGCAGCCAATGAAATATTTAATAATAGCATTCAGAGTTCTACAACAATAAACGTCTATAACATCCAGAGTTCTATAACAATAAACGTCTATAGCATCCAGAGTTTTATAACAATAAACGTCTATAGCATCCAGAGTTTTATAACAATAAACGTCTATAGCATTCAGAGTAGAGTTCTACAACAATAAACGTCTATAGCATTCAGAGTAGAGTTCTACAACAATAAACGTCTATATACTCTATAGCATCCAGAGTTGTATAACAATAAACGTCTATAGCATCCAGAGTTCTACAACAATTAACGTCTCGAATTGAGCTCGCGTACGATTAGCATCATTGCATCATAGACGAAAAAATGTTGAAAGCAATTTTATCCATGAATTAGATTCAGACTAATATGTTTTATTGAAATGTGTATGATAAATATATTGATTCGATGATATTGCATAACGTAGCTGAAGACCATCCAACTGTTAATTCACTTTTGTCGATTATTACATAATGAAAAAAATAGAGTGAAATACTGAATGATGTACAAGTAAAGGGACTACCTACTGAACATGTTTTACGAGCACACGTGACTGTGACCCAAGTGTACACATGTAGGAATAAGAATATGTATTGTGATATTCATAACTGGAAGTTGTGTGTTTGTGAATACTCTTCTCCTTGCTAGAGTGCCCTTGAACGCCATGTCCAGCATTGCCATTATGTGGCCTGGCCAGATCACGGAGTGCCCTCGGCGACCTCTCTTGTTGACTTTTGGCGTTACGTCAGAGCTCACGCTCTTCCATCTTCCCTTCCCGTCGTGCACTGCAGGTATATTTATGACGAATCAATAGTTATTATAATCACAAATACATGTGTGTCAACATGATTGCGTGATATGCAGTTCACACTGTAATTGTGCTTTTGTTTAGAGTGGAACACGTTCTAAAATATAAACTGTTTATTGGATGCAGGAAAAATGATGTAAATTCGCATAAAAACAAGTAATGTGTTAGGAGAACTTGTATCATTCGTATATTTATAATTCTGAAATAATGATGACTTAAACATGCAGAGGGCAAATATCAACAAATAATCATAAATTTAGGAAGCCTAGTATCTGTAGGTCTAGTGACAAGATCTGCTTATCGTTATTACTCAGCTTTCGTTTGATCCTTAGCGCTGGTGTTGGGAGAACGGGGACCTACATAGCTCTTGACATCGCCATGGACCTTGTGGCTAACGGAAGTGACGTCAATGTGTTGAAAATCGTCTTGGACCTACGAGAAGATCGTATGGACATGGTGCAGGCTGAGGTAAGAATAGAAAACGTATTTGTTCTGTCACTCGTGCATGTCACAGTATATTGGCTATTTTTGTTTGTGAGTGTATGTTGCAAAGACAAGCGTATGTGCTAATTGTTGCTTCCCAGTTAATGCCATTGTTGACATGTGTATTGAATTATTAGAAATAGCGAAAATCACATCAGAAACAGCCATTATGAAGGTATTTGAACACTAAATCATTTACGCATCGTTTGATATTCCTGATTCTCTAGATGCAAGAGAGTATAAGTGATGAATAACAAGAGCAAAGAAACAATTTCGGACATAGTCATGGCATCTCGGAAATCGAACCCGTCTGTTAATGTCAAATGTTAAAATTCTCAGACATATAATTTGTACAATATCTAGATATCTCCAAATGTGAAAACGTAGTCATAGAGATTCCATTTAAACACACCATCTTGCATTTAGTAAAGAACACACCTTCAAGGGAATATAATGGTCTTTAAGAACATTTTTAAAGTTTTATAGAACTTCTGCACTATTCTGTCTTAGGCCCAATTCAAGTTCCTGTATGAAGCCATATTCGAGGCATACACGAGTCGTAACTGCAGAATGACACGCGAGGAATTTGATGAAAAGTTTTCACAACCCATCAGCATCACCAAGTCCAACGTTGTTATAGACAATGAATGTAAGGTACGGTAGCATGTGTGTGCAATTAAAAGAGAAGAGTTAAGTACCTTGTTCTATTAAATGATATTAATCAACGCAAGAAATTAAATGAGACAATATTAGACTTATTAATCAAAGTGCCCCAAATGTTTAGAATATTTTACACGATTTCTGCACACATCATTGCATTCGACCTCACATGCCTTATCATGCGTATATTCATGTTTAGATGAATTTCTGTTTGTTTATATTTATATGTCTCCCTGTTTGCATGCTTGGTATCCAGCCTTTCATCATTCACATTACACCACTATGTGTCTCAGATGAATTTCTGATCTTTATAAATATTATATATCGTTCCTATTCTCTCGATTTAACCGTGCACATTTCTTCATGTACACGTAAAGAAAATAATCGGATTGAATTTGGTCATTGATGGGGGTCTATGTATGTTACAGATACTGCAGCTGATGGGAGAATTTATGCCTAAGCCAGAATGCGTCATTTCCTCCAGGAAGGAAAATATCATCAAATGTAGAAATACCTCTGCCTTACCTGGTATTTATATTATTTATTATTATTTATAAATATGTATTTAGTTGTGTTAGCCCACCCAACATTTAAATTATTTGTATATGCATGTGTGTGTGTGTGTGTGTGTGTGTGTGTGTGTGTGTGTGTGTACATATTTTATTTATTCTTTCATTTTCATCAGCCAGTTAATATGTTTGAGAAAAGTGTAATTGACTGGAATGTGCACAATAATTAAAATATGCCATGACTGTTCTTTTTAATATTCGAGGTTATGCATAGATTTAGTTATTATTGAATTTTTCTCTCTCTTCATTTCATTACCAGTTGATTCATATATGAATATTGTTGATACTAGATAAAATTATTCATCTAGATATAGTGCATATAATTTTTTCCTTAAAATAAAAATATTTCTTTTTTGTATCAGGCAGTCTGCGAGTTACGGCGGAGTTTCATTATTTTTTCTACTTGTCGATTTTCGCTTTAAATTGGATTTTCGAAATCGCTGACATATGCTATACTATGCTGATCATTCTCCTTGAGCCCACCCTCAGCCAAGGTGCAAGAATTTACTCTCGAAGATTGGAAAAAATAGTGCGGCGCGAACCAGGCGTTGTAACTACAAATTTCGCACCATTAGTCGATTTTAAATATATAGACAAAACGCCATAACTACGAATCCGCCGTAACTCTGGGACCGCATTTTATGTGCAGTATGCTGCAGCTCTTATTAGTCTAAACATATAATTTAGAACATATGCTAGTCTACTTGTCCATGATAAAAACTAAACAATTTCATTTTTATCCCAGCATATCATGCATCAACTAAATCGTCATGATATGAAGGTTATAGAATTATGCTCAGGAGCCTGAACTAGAATTTAGGCTTGAAGACCCCCAAATCCCCAAATAATGAATTGTTCACACAGGAAATACAACTCAAGAAGAAAGTATTTCACTTCATGCAGCAGTATCCTTTGTTCATATAAAAGAAGACCAGGTCAGCTATTGGATGAGGAAAATGTGTGGTATAGCCCAGATCTTTGTTCAGTGACAAAAGATCTCTGGCAACAGAACATGTTTAGGAAGGTGAAAGGGAGGGGTGTTAAATGGTGGGTGTGGCATTCTAATAATATAGAAGTTTAGTTAGAGCATTTGTCCCTCTTCCTTTTTACTTGACATTCAATTGCCAGCAATTTTGCACATGGACATTTCCTAAAATGACATTTGACCCTACGACTCTTCGTAAATCAATCATTTTGGTAAACTCATTTTTCGAATGGTGTACTTTGTAAATCGGTTTTGAAGCACATTTAATAGATATTTTGTTGAATGAATATAATTTTTAGCCTGAGATTTTGGGGGCTATGAGTGAGGTATCCATGTATATATATGCCACAGTCTATCACTTATAACTTCCACATGCTTCCCTCCTGTGCCTTCAATAAGCACCACACAACCGACTTATTGTTCCTCCGGAGAGAATTAGGTGATTACTCATGTGGTCATCTACACTGACATGTCCGTATTACTACTATACGTCAACAAATAAAACTGCCTCAGGCGGAAATTATCGTCCCATAGAGTGAACAAAATACGAGCCATTTATTTTTAATATGACATATATTTATGTATCACAATTAAGTACAATTGTCTGCCGTGTGCACTTTGGAATGCAACATGAAATATTTAACAGACACATCATCTACGAGATGACTTTAGACAGTAAAATAGAAGGAAATCAAATAAATGCGATTTACTCAACAAGACATCTACGTTTAAGGCAACTAAATGGAAAATGCATTTAATACAAACTTTTTATATATCAATGGATTAACCTCTGTAGTGGATTCAGCAATTGATTTGTACATATTTATACAGAAGTCAGTAAATATGTATTATATCTTTTCCAACTAACAAAAGGTATTAAAAATTCTTTATTTTTTACTTGGGCAAAGCTGTGTGTTAGTATCTTAATAATTTAGTATGCAAAATTTCTGTCTGGAGGTTTTTTGTTGTTTTATTAATTATTTACTAATTTATCTGGGGATTAACAGTTGTGTGGTGTTAATGCTTTTGATGACATAATTCAAACTGTAAAACTTCTCATAATAGATTTACTAATGAGGTTTGCCACAAAAGAAAACGTATCCTGCGGGAACATGATATCTGGACTTTTGTTTACTATGGCTTCCAAACAAAATAGTATTTAATACGAATGTAGTAAGAGCATTTTCTGTGTTAGAAACCATTAGTGTTAACAGATTATTTTTGTTGTAGCCATTCGAAAATGTGTGGTTTAAAACTGATAAATTGAAGCATGACTGTCTTTGATTACATTTTAATTACTAAACAATAAATGATTAATTTTATTTCTTTTTTCATACAAAATATACACAACTCTCAATTAATTAGTTTTTTCTGTTTTCCATCTAGATAACAATCATTTAGTGCATCTAAAGGGACATAACCAAAGCAATACATACATCAATGCAGTGCGCATGCCGGTATGTTTCTAAACTCTTGATAGAATAAATTGGCAGACTGTTTGCTTTCAGGTCTTAACTAGTTTGTACATGACAACACTTTAACTTTATGATTGATGATGCTCTACACTGAGTGTGAAAAATAAATTTCCGTTACCACATTGTTTGAAAGAATCATCCGGCAGTAATGCCAACATCTTGACTATCAACATCACCTTCATCATCATCGTTGTTAACCGTCATTTGTTTTAGAATTATTGTATAACTATTTTGGAAATATGTGGCAGTCAGAAACAAATATGTTTGTTTTCTTCAGTCCTTCAAACGTCATAATGGCATTTTGCTGACGCAGCTCCCACTTGCGGACACTCTTCTTGACTTTTGGCGCCTTGTAGATGAAAGTGACGTCACTACCATTGTTTCTTTGTCTCACAAGGATGAAAACAAAATTGTAAAGGTACAGTGACGGACACAAAATTATCTGCAAGGATTTACTAATATGTATGTATGTATGTACACTTTATCTATCTATCTATCTATCTATCTATCTATCTATCTATCTATCTATCTATCTATCTATCTATCTATCTATCTATCTATCTATCTCTCTCTCTACCTACCTATCTATCTATCTCTATATATATGTCCGCTTGACTACCTAGCTTTATGTTCTTGCTCTTTCTTGATGAACTGGGTGTTGTACTAGGAATATATGTACTGCTGCTGCTTTTCACATGTACTTTGTTTTTATTTCTTTCAATAAATCTTTCTTATAATAAATGAACTAATTGGAGTTTTGTAGAGTACACAACAACTGCCCAAATGTTAGTTTTATTCATTGTACCTTGTAAATCTATGACATAAATGAAAACATCACAACTGTTTATTTTGTTAGTATATAGCGAGCTCCACAATTTCATTGCAATATACTTCATAAACAATGCAGAGAGGGAGAGAGAAGGTAGAGATAAGAGATGAATTGTAATATTTTAAGAAAGACCTGACTAATTTTGAAATAATATTGCTTGACCAGAACATTTTCATTTCTACTTAATGTCATTTGTATCGCGAACTTGTTCAACTGGTTCCTTTCTTGTATAGAATTACTGTCAGTATTGGCCAAGGTCTTTTAAAGAGGAGTTGACCGTTGATCGATACGATATAAAATTGGTCAACTCGACTGTCCAGGGTCATCACCTCACGTTGTACAATGTTACAATTCAGGTTTGTATCAAGAAATTAGTTCAGTTACAAACAAATAATATTTTAATGTATTCCATTAACAAGGACGTAATGAGAGGTCTATTTTAAAACGTATGATTTTACGTTATTGAAATATCTCTGTCTAAAACAATTTTATCTCAGGAAGATTAGTAAAAATATGTTAATGTTGTAAACAGTGCGTTGTTTTATTGTCTGTTGTAATTGTATGTTAAGCAAAGCAATAAAGACATGACATGCATATTTGTTGTTGACCGGAATAGTCCAAGGTTATCGACTTCAAATGGTATAGGTGATTGAAAATAAAACATCAGAAAGTGAAAGTCGTCACTCGCGTTATATTCTTCCTGAAAATGACAATAATTACAATAGTTTACTTTTCTTCAATAATGAATCTGCTATTCATTATTGACTGATATTGTAGTCGTAACTTATGGAATGTCAATAGTTCAAGGCAAAGCATAGCTAGTTTTGTCCGAAAAGTAATTTGCACATTTATATTACAAAAAACAGTATTGTACTAAGTTTGGAAACTGTAAAATGTAGTGAAGCAATATGTTTGAAAAAATAAGTAAATAAATGACGAATTTTACCTCAAGCTGTCAGTGTAACGAAATTTATTTCTTTTCAATGTCGAAATAGTTGCGACATTTTAATAATAATAAATTATAATTATAGTGGTCCGTCAGGAGGAGGTAATAGGTAGAGTAATTATTCACATTTATTTAGACCAATCTCTGCAGTTTTATTCTTTTTTCATTTTCAGAAAGTAGAAGATATTCGCACGGTTCAAATATTGCATTTTACCAACTGGGCAGGTGAGATGCCTGAAGATGAGAATGACATCATTCAACTTTTGGAAACTCTCAACGCTTACCGCTCTCAGAGAGAAACGAGTCCTGTTTTGGTTCAGTGCATGTGTGTTTATAGTACATCTTTTCAAACCAATTGTTTATAGTACATCTTTTAAACCAATTGTTTATAGTACATCTTTTCAAACCAATTGTTTATAGTACATCTTTTGAAACCAAGTGTTTATAGTATATCATTGTAAACCAATTTCTTATAATACATTTTTTTAAAACAGTTGCTTATAGTACATCTTTCTAAACCAATGTACAGTTGTGTGCTGGAGAATTATTAACCACATATTAAGATTCTCATAACTTGTAACTAGTTATGAGAGATTAAACAATAATACTAATCATATCCATTGCCTAGTGTGGCCTAGGCGTCACACATACTTACAGATAAATTTGGCGATGAAAAAATACCTTTGAAATTCAAAAAGACGTTTAAGAATATATTAGCTTGATATGTAGCAAAATATTGAATGTGTGTATTGTATAACAGGCCATATTAAATTGCTGCTCTTATTTTCTAACTCCTTTCTATGCAGCAATGTTCATTACCCAAAGACATTCTACTAATAATAAAGTTCTAGATATTTTACAAAAATGAAGAAATAACTAATTTTAATATTACATAGGGGTAACAACAGAATTTATAATTCTTGTAATTGGTTCAAATCATGTTTGTTTATTTGCAAAGTTCTATTATTATAACTCCTTGTAATGCTGTGCTGAATGAAGAAGGAAAATAAAATAAAGAAGAATTTAAGAACAAATTTTAAAATGGCACAAACGAAACATGCTATAAAAAAATATATATTCTGAATATGTTAAATATGCATTTATTTTACCCAAACTGATTGCACACCGTAATAATATTGCAAAACAACATTAGTAAGGAGGTTTTGAAGGCATTTATTTTAAATTATTGTAATTTGTAATATATCTGACGGAAGAATACGAAGAGTTTGTGTAGTCAATTTGACCTTGAAAACTGTATGCCATATTACGGTTTACTTTCCAGAGACGGGGTGTCAAAGAGTGGACTATTCTGCGTCATGAGCGAGATCTTTGATCGCATGACGTATGATCACGTGATTGACGTCTTTCTCTCAGCGCGTCACGTGCAGGCCTTCAGACCTCAAGCGATAACAAAAGAGGTGTGCAATTACTTTTTTCCATGTTGGATACTTCTATGCTCCTGTTTGAATCATGATGTTTGTGCATGCGAGAATATTTTATTTTGTTAAATAAGCTATGCCGTAAATTACTAATGTAATTACTAATATCCGCATGTCAAAAGCAAGAGTGATTTTTTTTCAGTTAACAGCTTGCTCTTTCATGTGCACCCAAATATTCTCCAAGTGAGAGAGACGTTTGGTGTCTGCTAGAGAATTATTAATAACATAAATTAAGATTCTCATCACTTGTATTTGTTATGAAAGATTAATTATTAGTAATAAGCATAACCATTAAGTGGTATTGGCGTCACAGTCTATAAAGTATATACGTGAAAAAATTACTATAGTGAAATAACTATAATAACTGAAGAATGCAAATGTGTACCTATAATTATAATGCTTTATACATTTCTTACGACTTTCTGATGTCTATAAAGAATATACGTGAAACGAACGGGTTCATATATACAAACGTTTGAAAATGCTGCAAACTGACGTACGTTTATGAAACTGGACTATGGTGGTGTTTGTTTTCAATGTATGAGATTGTTTATAGATATTAGGTAACCTTTATAATTAGCTCTCTTACAGAAAGATTGGATTTGTCCCATAAATTGCGAAATCACAAAGCGATTAACGATGCTTAAGTTTAGCCATTAATAATACATTCTTAAAATTAATATTTGATTAACCCTGAATTCTTTGTTTCTTTATTTTTTGTATAGCAACAGTATCGTTTCTGCTACAAGCTTGCTCAAGCGGTCAAACGACACCAAGAGGTGTACGAGAACACGTCAATGAAGACGTCAAAGAAATAAACATGGCGTGTTTACCTTGTGTATAAGTGATAAGCAACAAAGCAAAAATATAGAATAAGATGATTGGGGAAATAAAGTAACGATTTGATTATTATATAATAAATGAATTTAAATTGCAATTATAATCAATATTCAACAGCTGATTACTAATTGGAATACATTAATGTTAATGTGAGTTGTATAATATATTTGATCTAAAACTAAATCACAATCACCTGTAATCTTACCTTTTTATACTTCTTTAGATTTAAGAAAGATCAGAAAGATGGAAGAAAAATGAGTTGGGGAGATGTGGGGGATACGATCGTTTAATTAAAGCATAACCTTTTTCAACAATCGTGCTTCATTTTCCTGTTTGTTACATGATCATGACATACGGGTCAAAGGTCATATTTCCTTGAAAACCCACGAAAATCTTGAAAATTCTATTCTGGGAAGCATACACAAGAACTATTAATATTCAGGATAGTGAACTACTTTCATGACAGTGTCCCAAGTAGCCCGCTTGAAATGCAATAGGAGTATTTTATTTTACCAAATATTACAAAGTTTATGTCCTCGACCCACATTCCTTGCACGCATGCAACGGCTTGACCTCACGGCCACTTGTATCCCCAATATTTCCATTAAAAAAAACCAGCCGTTTATTTAACTAGGATTCTTCAGAAACAAATGACAATGGAGAAGATTAGTTGCTAAAGCCTTTTCATCAGAAACGCCACTTACCATTAGAGAGATGAAATATGTTAATCCTGTACGACAAGAGTATTTTTATCAGGCAAAATGAAATAGGTTAATCCTGTACGACAACAGTATTTTTATCAGTCAAAATGAAATATTGTTGTTTGAAGTTAGTTTGATATTTGGTTAACGATGCAATGTGGGTTATATAATTATATTCGTTCATAAATATTATTTTTAATTCTTAAAACTTGCTCTGTCGTGGCGAAGTTTAATGATTCACTTAATGTATGCATATTTTAATGACTCGATTAAAATATAGGATAATTTGAATGAACCAGTAAATGTATCAGATCTTTTAATGACTCGCTTGATGTATGGGAATTTTTAATATCTCATTTAATGTATGGGATCTTTGCATAACATTTAATTTATTAGATCTTTTTAGTAACTCATTTAAAGTATGCGATATTTTTAATATCTCATTTAATGTATGGGAATCCTTTCATGACATATTTAATGCATGGGGTCTTTTTATGACTTATTTAATGTACGAAATCCTTTTAATGACGTATGCAATATATGAGATCTGTTCAAGACTTACTTAATTTATTATATCTTTTTAATAGCTCATATAATATATGGGATCGTTTTAATGTTTCAAGTAATGTATTTGATCTTTTTTATGGAATAAGTAATGTATGGGATCTTTTTAATGTTTCAAGTAATGTATTGGATCTTTTTTATGGCTTCAGTAATGTATGGGATCTTTTTAATGTCTCATGTAATGGATGGTGGGATCTTTTTATTAACTCATTTAAAATAATGTATATTTTAAATGTCTCATGTAATGGGTGGTGGGATCTTTTTATTAACTCATTTAAAATAATGTATATTTTAAAAGTCTCATTTAATATGTGATATTTTTAATGACTCACTTGATGTATAGGATCTTTTTCTTATCTCAAGTAAGGGATATTTTAATGACTCATTTAATGTTGTTAGTTGCCTTTAAATGAATGAATAATCTAGGGCAACACAAATAATTCAGATCAACACTTCCGGTAGCAACACAAGCCCTCAAATGAAGAATTCCTTACTAAATAGAACATGGGTGTAGACAATACACACAAAAAATAATAAAATTTACATAAAGTAAAATCAAATCTCATTTCACAATTATAATTTACAACTTCCAACCTAACTATCTCTGAGAGATCTAGCCTGCCCTAAAATTAGTCTTCCTATCTCAGAGTATTTTCCCCAAGTAAAGTTATGCTTCTTCTACAGTGTTTTCTATCAGTGTCCTTTTTATTCTTCTTTACTTGGCATTTTTCTTTCAGTGTCCTTTTTATTCTTCTTTACTTGATAGTTTTCTTTTTACACGAGTTTATTATAAATAGAGTACACGCTCTGGGGCATTATTGTTTATGGTAAACAGAGTACACACTCTGGGGCATTATTGTTTATGGTGAACAGAGTACACACTCTGGGGCATTATTGTTTATGGTGAGCAGAGTACACATTCTGCGGTATTAATGTTTATGGTGAACTTATTTTACCATTTGGTTACCTTTCCTTTTACCCTGCTGCACACAGTGAGTGGCTTACCTCACAAAACTCTCTCACAGCTCAACCAAGATATTTTAGACTGTCACACGTGCGCCACTTAGTTAATAAAGAAAATTATCATTATTAATTAATCTTTTCATTGGAGAAGTTTTCTTAAATTGAGCTATTGTGATTTATATTTTATCTGGAAACAGCACACACATGTGCATTGTGAACACCGAAAGTAGTGAGCGAATCCTTTAATTTGCTATAGAAAGAAAAATGTAAAACTCGAAGTATTATTATGTTTATTTTCTCCACGTAATTATTTGAGCAAGATAATATGCGTGTGAATCAAACATGCACGATTTATATTTATTATGTAATATTATAATGTTTGTTATTAAATCAATAGTGTGCCATTGTAGTCCATACTTGAGGCGAATAAAGGTTTAGTAAGAGAGACAGAATTTGCTTCTCTACTAACTGAAACGTGTGGTTAATTTGTTGACTGTCATTAGTAATACTTCTCTGGCAAACACCAGTACCTTAATATTTATTATTTATAAGTTATGAGTCCTTACTAGTAGGCTATTCGGTTAGAAGAAGTTATCATAGACGTCTAGTCACGGCGGTGATTTCTTGTAAATATTATGAGTATAAAATAATAGTCCATTAACTATAATTCTCATTTACCCTGGCAACAATAGGCATGTTTTGTACTTTGTATTGCAACATGTACTGTAATGTTTAATTAAACATAAAATACTGCAACAGTCAGGTACCTTAACACTCCAAAATGTGCTTGTAGTACAAAATTTGCTATAATGTTTAATTAAATATAAAATATTGCAACAGTTAGGATCAGTAACACTACAAAATGCACTTTGTATCTGTACATTTACCTACTGATTAATTAAACATAACATACTGCAACACTCATGTACAGTTACACTAAAAAGTGTACTTTGCATTTCACTATTTACTCTAATGAATAATTAAACATAAAATGTTGTACAATCAAATACATCGATAATTAAAATAAATGGTATAGAAATGAAACATTCTTTGTCTTACCAAAATCATTTGTCTAATTATTGCCTCTTATGTTCCAATATGAAATGAAAATAGGTGCGCTCTTCTGTCTGTTCATATGTCGGTTTGGGTGTCTGTGTGTGAATTAATATTATTTAGCTAGATATAGAGAATACGAATGAATATATTTTATTTTATTTTGAATGTACTGTTATAGCATTATTATTAATTATCAGTAGTCAAACTTTTATTGAATTTAAGGTTAGTCAAGATTCATTTGTCTCCAACACACAATCTGGCATTCGGTCAGAGAACCAGAGAAAGCGAAATAGCCATTAAGAGCAGTAGCTCTAAAACGACACAGTTTTAGTCTTCGGGACCACTGGCAAACAATTTCACTTTCTGGAAAAATGCAGTTCTGCCCCTTGTGAATTAACACGATTTCATTTCCTTCCAGAAGAGGATTGGCACCAAAAGTAAGAATCCATACTCTCCCCGCAACTACCACCACCACATTCTGTTGGTGTATTTTTCTACAGGCTACATTGGCAGTGCTCTTATTTCTCCCTTTACGGACATAACTGTTTTAAGACTGTTACTTAACGCTCTGTACTCACTATATCATACTTCTCCATTTATGGATATAACTGTTTTAAGGCTGTTAGTTAACGCTGTCTGCTCAGTATATCATACAATCAATCGCCAACTTACATACACTTAACCGATAACAAGAAATAAATTAAATCAAATCCTATTAAATAAACCCCAACAACGGAACACCAGCACTTCCTTCCTATAGATCCTCAGCCACATAGGAATCACAGGCAATGAAACAGCCGATAAAGGAGCAAAAAGAGAAACTTCACATGGTCTCACCCTACCCACCTCAATTGACACTATAGAAATTATGACAGCTATAAACTATTTCATGAATAACACACACACACACACACACACACACACACACACACACACACACACACACACACACACACACACACACACACACTCGTAAAGTCCTCACACGCTACCTTCAACAAACACACACTATCAACGCTATATAACTTTAATATATTAAACAAATGTGCAGTGTCAAGTAAGAAAACAATCACACCACCAACCACATCACAGAAACAGACCCCACTTAAGGCATCAGCTTAAAAACGTATCATTTCCAACAAAAAATAAATATATTATTAAAAATATTTCTTGAAAAACTTAAGAAATATAAACAAACAAAAAAATCTACTTCAACTCGAGGCGCGCCACTGCTGAGCATGCAACAAAACCCCACCAACAGCACCTGCGCCAGACAACAATCGCCAGCTCCGAGCAAGCGCCAAACCAAACCAACTACAACGCCACAGCTATCTTTCCCTGAGTACTCGTGAAAGGATCCGGTCCCACTGGAGCACTACAGACCAGAGAACGTCTTATGATGAATTGATCCTCGAAAGCTCCATTGGAGATGTTATCGTAAGCACAACCACCGAGGTGTGATGATTAAAATTAAAATTAAAATTCCATATGCATTAGGTCAGCAGGTTTTAGACTCACTAACTGGCTTTTGGGGTGTATCATTTTATGTTTACCTGTAAGCGTGAAACTGGAATTTGGAGAGCATGATTTACACTGTGATGGTGTCGTCTGGTAGTCCAAAGCATATAAGCCAATGGTGAGTTGAGTACTTGTACGAGTATATATTACATTTGTGTACTTACCATTGGTCATCCGGGATGGCGGAATGATTGTACTATCGATGTGCTATTAATTTAGCGAGTGAAACGTGCGAGTTTGAGTGTAAGCAGTTGTCTGTGCTCTCTTGCACAATCTGACGGAATGGGTGTCGTATCCTTGGTAACGATGAAACGTTGAAAATGACGTTGGCGTTCGTGAGACGAGATGTCCATTTGGCGAATTAAGCTTGCGAGTAGAATGCGTGTACTTGTCTGTGCTTTTCATAACACCGTAGGTCAACCGATTCTGTGCGTTGTGCCACACAAATCATACCATGTCAATACACTATAAAACGAAGGCGCCAAAGAACGTCTTTGCCTGTACGTGAAACCTAACATTAAAACATGTCTGTGATTCTTACTTTACTTTAAATATGAATTAAATCTCAATACCTAGAACGTATGTGCTGGTCTAAGTATCTAACTATGATACTACATTAATCATGCTTTAGACGTAACTCTTTAGTAATGCTTCATTTAAAAGATTACGTACAAAATAAAACAAAGTAAATTGATACAATATATGAAACGCATTCTCACGCGCATAAATCTCAAAATATGCGAATACAATAATATCAACTATCACATAATAATATATAAATGCAAAGTATAAATCTAGAGTCTATTCAACTAATCAATTCTTTACTGCAATTGAAAGTTCATAAAGAATATATGAATATAGAAAAGTGTGTACATTATCACTAGGGGTTAGCAATTATATATGTCAATTTAGAGCGCTGTTCAAACAAAGGGAGCCCTCCTTGACCCCACTTGTCACGGTGCTTCATACAAATGGCTCGTTCCGTCTAGTCCCATCAAAGACTTAGGAAAAGTGTTGTATGACGGCGGTAGTATGCAGGATATGCAAAGCCTAGCTCTGCCTACAATAGTACTGTGACTCTAACACCACTTAGTTAATGGTTATGATTATTATTATTTATTTATTACCAATAACTAATTATATGTGATGAGAAATTTATTTTATATTATTAATGATTCCCCAGAAGACACCAATCGTCTCTCTCATTTGACAGATATGCGGGACCGGGTAAATGTTTTCTTTCTTCCACATCATTAAAGACAAACATTTAGTGTTACACAATATTTCCGTAGGTTGAAAGCGTCTTACCAAAAAGAGAAGATGAATCCGTCTTTTAATCTATATTTTGTGAGCCCCCATCCACCCATTTCTTCTCCAACATAAGGTTATCAATATTTATAAGAAGTTAAAAAACTTAACAATAAATTTATTAAATCAACAATTAAATATACATTTAACAAATACTTGACATCAATATTTCCACGAAACCATGCTCAAATAATTTTTAATGTCATTACAGTCATATCCTAACACACAGTTCAACTGATTAGTGTCAATACAATCATATGATAGTTCTTATCAGAGAATAGAAAGGGAGTTACTAGATTTAAGCGATAATAGTTTGTTCCTAACCTTGTCTAGTTGTAGATGCAATAGCCTTTCATAAGAAATTCATACGTTTATTGTTCGCATTATTACTATCAGTTACACATGTTTCCCTTGCACTTTGTAGAACACTGATTAGCTGCTATTCTCTCGAGGCTGATCTGGCGCCCCTCCATATTTTTCCCTCAAGCAGAACAACAATTGTAGAAATTTCCAGTAATTTCCTTGTACCAGAAATTCCTCACGATGTGGTGAGCCTACTTTGCCACCATACATCAACGGAGAGCAGTGTACTCCTTACACTTACAAACTGGGAGTATATGCTTCTTGTTTCTTCCACCATCATAACAGTTTATAAATCAGTAAACCAGGAGATTTAGGTAAAACAAGGAAAGGTTGCTTTTCCCATTAAGCTAACAGGTACCTTTCATGACAGGACTTCTTGCCACTCGAAATTCAAAGTGATTAGACAATAGAATTCTTTACAGCAGGTAAACCTTTGACCTCAGCCCATTAGCTGGTCTCATTCCTGTAAATCTTAAACATTGGATAATATGAGCTACTCATCTACCTAAAATCGTTTAGATTACATAAGCAAGTCTAGCACATTCTTTATCTGAGTCATTTACTTCCAACTTTGACAATTTAAATCTATCAACAAATGCAGTGCCAAGGTCGGGTCACTTAGATCTTTAACAGTTTATATAACAATAAAGTTTAGAAATATAGTTAGGCAAATATTTTACTGCCAGTATTATAGTATTATCCTTTGTTCGGCTGTACATCTCGCCAGACTATGTATACCTTGTGATTATAATTTGTGTTTACACGTTTTTTCTCTCTCTCTCTCTCTGTCATCTAAGTAAATCAAGGACCAATAAAATCAAAGTGACTCAAACTTTTAAAAAAAGAAATAATTGCAAATGTTTAAATACAAATGCAGTTTACCATGAAGTATATATAGACTAAATGTTTGCTTACATAGCCTAGTGTACAATAAAGCTTCTTGAGGTCTTAATAATGCTTCTATATGCATCCGATTTTAATATTCTCTTTATATTATACATTACATAGATTTTTCTCATTTTATGGTATGAAGTAAGTAATGAGTCAATCAAATCGTATTGCAGAACATAATCTCCTTTTGTAATTAATTTACTACATTCTTGTAAGATGTATATTCAACTACACAAATTGAAAACTATTAAAGCAGCATTGTACACATTATTTTACACACATATACATATACTCGCACACATGCACACAAAAGCACAAAATGTACATAGTAGCTTTAATGGTAAAAATATATACTTCGATCAGTACTTCAGTACTGAACAAAGAAATATAGACTTCAGGACTTTAATGCTAAACAAAGAAATATTGACTTCGGGACTTTAATACTCATCCCATTCATGTCAGAGGAATAGATCTGCACAAATGCAAAGGGAGTATACTGAATGTAATGTTTAGAGTAAACTGGTCTAGCTTTATATAATAAATGTTAAAGGCATTACTGAAATAATACAGCTCCACCCCAGTTGAGAGTGGTGCTATTAAATTCACTCCTATTTCTTTCGTAGATTTGATGTTCTGTGAATAACGCCATGAATAAACTAAGCGACGTTTTAAATTAAATGTAAAGTCCTGAATATTAATAAACTAAACGACGTTTTAAATTAAATGTAAAGTCCTGAATATTAATAAACTAAACGACGTTTTAAATTAAATGTAAAGTCGTGAATATTAATAAACTAAGCGACGTTTTCAATTAAATGTAAAGTCCTTAATATTAATAAAAAGAGTGAAAAACATCTGCTGTGTGTGCTCAGTTTATTTTTGTCTATGTTTGTCAACGGAGAGACAGTAGAGATTGAATGGGGAGAGAAAGAGAGTAGTGATTGGGAGAGTAAAGAGTGTGAGAAAGAAACAAATACAGGAAATAAAAGACAAACGAAAGAGAATAATTATGTAGGGGGTGGGGAGAAATAGAAACATATTTAAGAAGAGTGACAGAGATGACGCAACAGAGAATGGGCATAAGAAGAAGGATAACTTAGGACAAAAAAATGAAAATAGGAAACAATGATAGAGAGGGATGGAGAGAGTGAGTGGAGATAACTAGAGAAAAGACAAAGTATAAAAACAGGCGCAACATGATCAATGTTCTCAACTTTAAAATATATCTGTTCATATGTGTAATCGAACAGAGAAAATTCAAATATTTCATACTTTCATAAATATTGATTAAGTATTTTAAATTGCAAAGTGTGTATATATATATATATATATGTGTGTGTGAGTGCGTGTGTGTATATATGTGCGTGCGTGCACACACACATAATAATGGGAAGCTGATGAGCAGAAATATAAATATGTGCATTTAAACAGATACAGGATACAAGATACAGGATTTGGAAAGGAACGGGTACCTTAAAAAAACAAACTTCATTATCTGATGCAAAACATATTTAAAATAGGTCAACAGGGAATTCAAATAAAAAAACAAAATAAATGAAACACACGATAAGTGCTTTGCGACTACCCAGTAGAGTTTGCTTGCTTACTGTCGACAGACGAATCATTCAGCCATGTCACATAATTAAACTTCCTTCTTGATTAAGCTGTACTGAAGACGCATTAAAATATGGATCGCCTACACAAGAGTCGTACAGCAATATTGATATTATTTTATTTATATTTCGTCAACTGCCAGTTGCATGTGGGTAAGTTTTTCTGAGTGTAATCTTTTCGTTCGCAGCCATAAGTGTGCGTGTGTTTGTAAGCGGCTCAGCTTACTGTGTTAATGAATGATTAAATTTCAACACTCTCAGCTGTTTACGCGAAAGTTCGTTTTCCGCTATGCATTACAATTTTACTACTGTTTCTTTATAGTTTACTACTGCTAGTTCTGCCAAAGATATTTTATCGTGATACATGTTTCATTTATGAAAGAATTTGTCGTGCATGGGTTAGAGCTATATATTTATTATTCCTTTTGGCACTGATATAATGTCGGGCGTATAGCAATCAGTATGAGCTGTGCATGGGACGCATTACAATAGTCACGTTTCGCTCCCTTTGAATAATATATTATAATCTCACTGAACATTAACTTAAGTATGGTTGTCTGTGTATGTCTTTACTACTGCCAGTTACAGTATCAGTTACAAAGAAAAACAAGCAACAATATCGTGTGTTTTCAAGCTTCGCTCTCGGATCTTCTCCATATTTGTCAGAATATTCTCTGTACACATCATATGTCGTGTTTAAAAGGTGTTACTGTTTGAACAGCACAGTTGTGCGCAAATGGAAATCGTGTCTTCTTGTCAATGCTTTACGTCTTTCAGATCTAGTTCAGGGTGACCTCTCTTTCTTCTTGTCAATGCTTTACATCTTTTTCAGATCTAGTTCAGGGTGACCTCTCTTTAACAAAACCGTCACTATTAGTAGTCTATAGTAGGAATTTTAATATATTATTTAATTAGTATATTAATTAATTAATTAATTTAATTAAAATATGAATTTACGGTATTCTTTCAGTAAGTATTTGTTTGGTTTTAAATTGTATTTTATTGCGCAATTTATTATTTAGAACCCCACTCGACATTAGTGTAGTATTCGATGTTGACATTAGAGAACAACATGCAGAGTTAATCGTGCGGGGAGTACGTTAATCTCAGCAAGACAATTGTCCTCACTCGACAACAACCACACGGACTATCCAATGACATATAGTATTCTAGTATTGCTGACGTTCATTCAAATACGAAGCTATATATAGTCCAGTTAGATAAATTCCTGTTTTTTCATTCCTGTTTTCAGGAACAGGCTTACTTTTAATGGCAATGATTTTTTACTTCACAACACGCGAGTGAGGTAGCCATATTATCGTGTTACTGATAGAGCACGTCAAGTGAATTAGCCTGCTATTAGCGTGTACCAATAGAGCACGTCAAGTGAATTAGCCTGCTATTAGCGTGTACCAATAGAGCAGGTCAAGTGAATTAGCCTGCTATTAGCGTGTACCAATAGAGCACGTCAAGTGAGTAGACAAGTATTATAATGCAATGCAAAGACTGCATATATATATGTATGTGTGCAGTCTTTGAATTGCATTATATGCCATCGTGTCCGGGTGTACTATTACGGACACTTCATTATTGTTTCCGATATCGTGACGTGCAATTGTAATTTGTGACGTGCAATTGTAATTTGTAAATATTGAACTTTACGTTTCAGGGCAGGTTACTCTATGAAATGAACGAACTTCACAACGGATTAGAATTCGCAATGCATGAGGAAGTTGAATATGTCATTGCGTTTATCTGTTAAGTACACTGCAATCTGCAGATTTGTGTATCAGAGTCAGAGCAGTCATTTGTGAAGCTGAATGCACATCATGAGGAAGTGCTTGCCGTGCAATACATATCATAATTTCAGTATATTTAATAGCAATACTACATTGTTATAAGTGAAAAGATTATAATGTATTTTAAGCGTGTGCGACGCAACGCAACCCTAGTTATTGGTTATGATTATTATTATTATTATTTATCTTCCATAAGTGATTAGAATCTTAATTTATGCTAGTAATAATTATCCAGTAAACACCATTCGTCTCTTTTACTTAGTGGATATGCAGGCGCTGTAAACATTTTCTCTCTTTGACAACACTAAAGCCAAACATTTATCGTCACAATATTTCCATAGGTGGAAACGTCTTACTTAAGGAGAAGATAAGTCCGTCTTCAATCTATATTTAGCGAACACCCATTCACTCGCTATCTCTGCAACATATGGTTATCAATATGTTTAAGAAGGTCTATAAATTTAACAATAAATGTATTAAATAAACAATCATATTTACATTAAACAAATATAATGAAAAGATTATTTGGCATCAAGATTTCCAACAAAACGCACTTGAATAATTTCAACATTTATACAGTCATATCATAACAATTAATGTAGCAATAGTGTTCTATTTTATTTTGTACCTCACCTTTTAAATTATACGTTAGTAAAGAGTTCTGTTCAAAGAATAATTAATGTAGTTTCAACAGATACTTCAAACAGCACATAACTCTTGGGAATTTATTAAGTCAAATTTAAGTTAACATAGAAAAAACAAAGTTCACGTCTTTTATCTCACTGACATTTCCCCTCACAAGCTGCAGTAAGCATTTTATCGTTAGATATTCTCGGTCTTGGGTTGCTTCGGGGGGGGGGGGGGGGTTGAACTTCCTCTCCTCACTCTGGACAGGGGAGGCAGCTGGTGTTGAGTTGGTGGTGGTATTTAGTTGCTTGTCTTTGTAGTTGTGTAGTTCTGAATTTTTTCCCGGTATTGTTCATGTGAGGATGTATTTTGTGTCTTGTGTCTGTAATGTTGAGCATCGTAGCTTGTGCTTCTGTAAACTTTTGTACCATTTGTTTTGTAGTATTGAAAGTTGTGTTGTCTATTGTTGATGGTTGTTGTTGATTTCCTGTGTTGTTGAAGTCTGGATGTCTTAGTGCCGTCTGGTGAAAAAGAAATGCTGCATTTTGAAGTGATTGCATTCTCTCGTCCGTTGTTAAGGAAATGCCTGGCCGGCCAAGGCGGGCTTTAGTCCGGAAATCCGTGGGCTAAAGCTCTGATTGATGCTGTTGCTGTTGTTGTTGCTGCCGTTTGCAGACTGGGAGAGTGGGTGGGAGAGAATGTCTTACAGAGCCCAGGCTAGTAGCACGCCAAGTTTGTACTTAGTGTGTATGCACGCTCGGGGTGTTCAACCCACGTCCTCCTCATTGGTAGTGTTGTCGTTGTTGTTGGCATTATCATCATTGCTGTCCCCGGTGTCTGTTAGGATGTATGAAGGCCGGCGCTGGCGGCCAGTAGAGGTGGTCTAGTCGCAGTTAAATCATGCCTGCGTGAAGTGCTGCACATTGGGCCGCCATTGCTGAGGCTGCTGTCGACGGTGGTTTTCTTGGTGTTGTTGCGTTGTTGTTGTGGCTGTTGTTGTTGACTCTGCTGTTGTCACTGTTGTTGTCTGATTTGTTGTGTATGCGTCATTTTATTTTTCGGCCCTGTTCTGTTGTTGTTGATGATATATGGTTTTCTGTTGTTACGGTTGCTGGTGTTGCTATTTCCGTAGGTGCTGCTCCTGACGGCGTATCTGTCAAGGGTGAGAGCGATAAAGCCTTTGGCACTTCCAGAGCGGTGTCAACTCTTGGCTTAGTCTGTGTATAAGCTGACTTAATATTGTCCGCATCTGTTTGTGTTATGTTTTCATGTGACTGTTGTGTTCGATTGAGTGCTGGTGATTCTGTGATCTTCCTTTTTTGTTTTCAGCCTTTGTTGTGATCGTTGCTGGCATTTCTTTTTGCTGGCTGCAGTGATTGGAGTCTGTTTATTCTCTCTGTTGTAGTTGTAGAGGTATGTGTGTACGCCTGTCTGTTTTCCTGTTTAGACGTCTGTGTGTAATATGGTTTAGTTTTTGGCGGAATTTTCCACATTATTTGTGTATTAGTTTCCCCTCGGCTGTACCTATGCTATTTGTTTGCGTTTCACTGGACATCGATGTATGTTTGCACGATGGAGAGAGGTGGTCTTGGAGAGCCGTGTAAAGTCTTAGAATGCAGATAATACCGGGTAGAACTTGTTCGTTATTTGCTTCTTCACTTCCTGTGTTCTGGTGATAGACGACCCAGAGAGTTTCGTTGTAAGCACTGTTGACTGGTTATCTGTACGTAAGCTCATGGTCACGTGGCATCATTGTGGATGATACGTTTGGTCCATCATCTTTATGGACTTCCCAATAGACTTTGTAGTCAGTGATTTGAACACCATTGGTTTGGTGTTCCTCGTGCCCCTTTTCCACCTGAGCATTCATGTTTGAAACGAAGTCGATTGTGATCGTGTAGGATCAGCCATATAGTTCTTTATTTTACAACACCCGCATATCCACACCAAGTGAGAACAATGAGTGGTATATTCTATTGAATTATTAATAACATAAATTAAGATTCTTATCAATTGTACTTAGTTATTGATGCTTAATAATAATAATTATAACCAATAACAAGGATGGCGTTGGTGTCACAGAGAGAAACATTAAGTAATATGTACACTCTGTTATTTCTTTCTACGAATATAAAAATGCATTTGATCTGTATGATGTGTACTTATTCATTGCATCGCGTACTGCTTTCATTGTTGTGTGCATTAAAACAATGCAGTGCACGAGAGCTTGATGCCTGAAATATATCACGCACTGACATTTCTTTTTCAGAAAATGTTGCTTTGACTGGGACATGCAGCATGACCGCCCAATTTTCCAATACAGGCGACTGCAGAGAGGCAACTGATAACGTTACAAGCCTTGAGTTAGTTTTTACACCAAATACACCAAACTGCATTCACACTACAGATAATACTCAGACAGGTTGTCTCCCTTTCTGGCATGTTGTTCTCAAAGAGGATTACACAATCACAAACATCACTATCTTCAACAGAGCTGGTTGTAAGTTGGTTTTGATTTAATTTTTTATTATAATTTGATGTATTACAAACAGTATAGCATGCATTCGTGTGTATTTTTAGCATAAAAGTTGAGGTAACAACTCATAATATCTGTCACGAAGTACTTTGGCCGTAATCTTATAATAATATATAATAATATATTATTTAATGTATTTTGTTAAGATTATACTATATCTATAAAGTGCTGATGCAAAGTACGGTTTATTGGTTTATATAGATTAATACAAATAGATACAAATAGACAAGAAATATGAAATAGATTGTTTAATTATGTTTAATTATGTTATAATTTAACAACAAATGAAAAAAGAACTTACTCTACAACAGCGAGGCCGATAACAATTAACACATTTGAATACAAAAAAAACGTTATCAATCTTTAAAATATCAATGAGGAATACACTTCTAATACACGATTTTAGTCTTTTTAACGGACCAAGGGAGCATTTTTCACTATCATTTGAATTCGCAAGTTTAATTAAATTATAAGCAATCCAAAAGTTTGTTTCGTGTACCATCACACATTTTCATCCTTTTAACTTTAACACTTGGTGACGTCATAAGCAAATGTTCATCATCGGCTTCTTATGACATTACATCAATTTTCGAGCCTGAATACATTTAAGTACAGGAGCAATAAAAAAAAAGGAATCCTACGTATTTTGTGACGTATCATACAAATCGCCTATATTTTAAAAACTGGATCTCTGGGAAAATCGTATTATATATATATATATATATATATATATACACAAAATCCTTTTAACTTATCCGTCCAAACTGTAATTATTTATTTCCTTTTGGAAAAAATATCTCTACTGCTACGTCACTATGGAAGGGTCATTACCTAAAAATACTTCACCCCAAGAGCGCATGTGGAAGTAAAAGGTGCTAGGGACCACACACTGTTTTTAAAAGTTCTAACATCTTTTCATCCTCTTACCTTTTCTCGATTCTTAGGATTACATAATGCAACTAGAAACAACTTATCGCTAGTTAATATTCACATTTTGTGCATATCTCTTCCATATTCTGTCAAAATACATCATGTATCCTAAAATTATTTCGCGGTTGAGATTTTATTTAAAATATTTAAATGTTCCGTTGACTCGAAAGTAATAGTTTCATATTACATTTGGATGACTGCATGTCAATGCTCTCGTTGCTAGTTGCATTAAAACAACGGATGAGACAAACCATAGCAAAGCGTGCATCGTCCCTGTTTAATTCGCCACTCATTTTATGCTTTCACGCTTTTTACATATTTTTTCTCATACTTGTCACAAAAATGAAGTCGACTGTTAAGCCGGCCCGAGCTGAAGTTAGAGATGCAAGGGGTGAAGTCTATTTTTGGCCTGCTCCGGTGCACCTCCAAGAAAAGCCCGTATGACATATGCCAGTACTATGTCGCGTCAGGTTGTTACAGACACACATGACATACACCATTGATGTTTGGGTGGGGCCCAGTTTTATTATGTCATGCCAAGGAACGTTTTATTGGCGGTGTGTGTTGTGAGTGAGTATCATGAATGTGAATAAATGGACGAACAGACGAACGGTACAAAATAATACTAATACAAATTCTTTCGTCCCTCTCAAAAACTATGAATAACAAGAGAGTTGAAGAATGGTTAAATCAGGTTATTTATTTCCTAATTTAAAAGGGACACTACTCTTTTGCACAGTGATTAATCATACATTCAACTTTCCAATGTCATACACTCTGTGGGAAATAAGGGGGGGGGGATGAAAATGATGAAATTCACAATATAAAATAAAGATTAATTACACAATTCTTATGCGGCAAATGGGGCCGCTTCAACAATAGTTCACATATAACATAAGCATTAATTAATTAAAGTTCATATTTCATAAATGATATAATAGTATTCATGTTCTTTGGAGTCCTAGAGTTAAGTATGTGCACGTTAGCCGTGCTAATTATTACTCACTATTAATGTCAGAGTTCCAAGGAGATGACGTAAGCTCACACGTCACTTATAAGGGGCACTTCAAAGCAAAGACATGACGCAATTGCGGCGTTGCATTACAGGTGAAGATTCTGCAGAATCTATGCACCACTTTCAGATTATCACTGCGGAGAAATCTGAAATTTAGCTGACTGTTGTCAGCCTCGATAATTGTCGTTGTTTCTTGGTTGTTGTGGAAACGGACACCCCAACGACGTTTAGCATTATCGGATGAAGTCGTCCAGTGGGATGTGTCATCGCATCCTATTGAGTGTAGAAATCCGGATATCTGTTAGACTATCTCGGTGCTAGCCTCTCAATGGCGGTATAGACTGTCAAACAAACTCAGACAGGGGGGAGAAAATTGGTCCCTCGTGTCATTAACTGCATACAACCAGCGTCGCATACATCGGTTTTTCTTGACAGTGAACTTCCCACTTTGCCAAAAATTATACTGAAGTAATTTTGCCTCGTTACTTAATATATGGCATCAGACGGATGGAAAACGGATGGAAAGAGATTTTTGCAGCTTTCCTTTATGAAATCTCTGTACATGAGATAATTCATACGTGAAGTTAGACTGGCTTCAGATGAATCGACGTTTTCAACAATGAGAGTAAAATCTTCCTTTTGCCTCTTATATAGTTTCACTGAAGGTTTCCAAAAACTTCCAGAAGCTATGCCCTGTGACTCGATTTTCCCTTGGATATTTAGTTCTGATCGTGCTGCACGTTTTTCTGTGGTCATTTCTAATGCGCACTGGCTTTTTCTCTCGTAAACAACATGTGACCAGTCATGCGTAATTGTCCCAATTGTTCAATATACATATCCTTCACAAACTAATATATATATATTCAATATGATATAATAACACACACTGTGTCACGAACGTCTGTCTACTAAAGAGATCTTAGGTGACCGTTACTGGAAGTTACACATGATACATATGAAAAATAACAAAACTCGGGTTACTTCAACTAGTTTTGTTAGCGGTTTTTTAAAATGAAATAAAATTTAATTTCTGTTCCTCGTTTCCTGTGACAATACTTAATCCACTTTCTCCACCCCTCCATCTCTCAACTCACCTGTCAACACTTACCAATGAAAATGCTATCAAACAATCTCTAAACAATTATTACATTTATATAAATAAAAATTATAATAAAATAATTATGCAGAAAAAACTCTCACCATAAAACAATATGAATGTATATCTTCACGAACCGATTACTGGGTCGTTATACTATACTCATAGGTTTTGTTTTGTTATCATATTGACAAACTATGTCATTTTCAATTTACTTAAAAGTCCTATATTAATATTTAAAGTAGAAAAGTCATATTAATTGCCTGATGAAAACAGTTATGTCCTTACATGCACTTATTCTGTTTTACTGCATTTCATTACAAATAAATAATAATAAAATATGTTAAACCTGCACTCGACTACGCTACAAAAGATAAAAGACGTGTAATATTCGTTTACGTAACCACAATAAGAATTACAACATTAATAAACTTTTTTCTCGGTACTTATATGTAAAGGTAGTATGGTGTACTAGGAACAAAAAAAATCTAGAGGTAGGTTAACATGATTTAAGTTAGTTATGTGGCTATTATAAATCAATATCATAAATAGTTTTTTTTAGAATGTGTATAGTTTGTTCATAACCTGTTATGATTTGAAAAATATTATATTTACTTAAACAGAATGCACAAATGTCTAAATTAAAACTCTCTATCGACTATATTCTGAAATCACATTTATTAAGTTACTATCATATGTATATTAGAGTTCCAGAAAATTACACATAATTATAAATATATTAATGTTAAGAATGAACATCGGACTGTCAATAATCATTGCAAGATAGACTAAATTATTCTGATAGGTTTATTTTATCTGTCTAGGTTTAACGACTCTGTCCTATGCTAGATTCCAGTTATCAATATTGGTTTATTGAATAACTTCTAACAATAGCGACAGCCGGATGGCCTGACTTATCCACCACGAAATGCCAAGAGATTTGGGCAATTACTAGCGACACCTCGCTAGATAGATCAGTTGACTTGCCTCAGCTAACAATGTTATCTCCCCTTTATATATAAATTAAGATTTATGATTCTGTTTCCATTAATTATGGCTCGCCCCTAGTTAGCTAATCTCCAGTCGGCTACAAACAGTTATGTAACAACAGGTAACATAACAATATTTTTAGCTCTAAAAGTCTACAATGTACACATGCATTTGTACACAAAATATGCTCATGATTCACAAATCGCAACATGTTTGTGCAAGATATATAATATATGTAGTTCACATACATATTTAATGCGTGCAATTGTGTTTCAGCTAGAGTAAGACTGACGTACACTAACATCACAGTCAACAACATTATCTGCAAAAGTTTTGGTTCCGATGTGTCCACCATACAGGATGTTAACGCTTTTCAATGCTCATCACCCATACGTGGTCGTACTGTTACCATCTCCAGACACTATCCTAATTGCACGAGTGATGGCCACTTTACACTCAACTTATGTGAAGTCCAAGTATGGGGTATGTCTCAAATGTAATAACTAAAATATAATCTGAAATAAATAAAAAGACGAAGAAAGACATTGAAAATATCTTAGAATGCTTATTATCATTACTTTGTAAGTGAGCCTAGCTTATTTCATAATGATGAGTATCAACGAAACTATATATATGGATTTGTTACCAAACGATTTTAATAGAATAATAAAAATTTGAAAATGAAACCTCACTAAAAAGTTCTTTACTTTACTTTGGAAGATAAAGACTACTAAATTAGCTAGAAGATATTTTCCTTGGATTTCAGTACAGAACAGAAATATTTATCTGTTATGGTGATCAAGATAAAAGTATGACATAAATTGTTATATGCATTTATCACACGAGCTAATACTGAATACTGCATTTTTATTGGCAAGTCACACTAAATCAGAAGTAAACACAATATATATTTAATGAAACAAATGTTAAAGCTGATCAATATAAATTAGTTTACCAATCCTAAATATGATTACTGAAAGATATGTGTCTATTTAGCATATTATAAGATCAAAATTCACTTAACAAATTAATGCAGTCAAAATGATACGATTCTAATGATGAAAATAAATGAAAGTTCTTCGATGAAAAATACCCAGTTACCTATAACGTTTTCATCATTTCGATTGCTTACTTGAAATATTGATATATAAGGTAGATATGACTTTAATTAGTAACATATGTTTAAATAGATTTCTTTAGCTTGTTCACTCTATAGAGTAATGGAAATAGTTAGGTCACAGGTTTCTTTTGTATTCTGCAGAACATCAGAAATTATGAGTTCCGACGAAGTCCAAAAGGGTTGCATTAACTTAAACCGGAATTTATCTTGACACGGGTCGATTAGTTTCTTAGATTAATTAATTTTCAGTTAATTACTAGGTAGGTTAGATATTCAAGTGAAATAATTCCAAACTATGAATTCATAAAATTACATATATAGAACGCGTTTTCCATTTACATTTTCAAATACAAATAATTCAAATACAATTTAAAAATTTTAAAAATATTAATTAATGCAGAATTTACTTATTACAACCCCACCCTTATCACTTTGAGAATTACCAATGTGAGAATATTATTATCACGCAAAACAATACAAAACAACGAATAAATTGATGACGTTATTGCAAACATCCATATACTATTCAGACTATACAGTAAAAGATACGTATGTATCAAATCTCTCGCTCCCAACCATTTCCAAGTAATCAAAATTTGTTGAAGAGAGATAGAGACAAAGATAAAGACTCTACGTGACTGGCTACATTTAATAAACAACATAACATATAATATCTGGATGTCAGTGTTTCTGGCTGGAATTAGAATACTCCAAAAGACGCAACGACAGGTGAACACTCATACAATAGAAACCTATGTGAGAAATGAGGAGTACAAACCCCAGAAAGAGTATGGATGAACCAACAGGAAGCTGCCACTGACAAAGAAGATTTCAAAATACTGAGGGATTTTGAGATAAGAACCGATCGAATGATTTATGTGCAAAGATCAGGCATTGTAGTTATCAATTCCTCCAAGAGAACAACAATAATCATCGATATAGCTTTCCAAGCGATAAATAACAACAAATAAAAAAAAGAAAGAGAAAAAATAAACAATATCAGAATCTCGAATTAGAAATCCAGAGACACTGTGGTGTAAAAGCAGAAGTGATGCTTATAGTGACAAGAGTCTTGGAGAACATAACAACTGAGTTGGAAGGCTATCAGAATGAACTATCTAGAAACCACAGACTTTCCCCATAACTAAAATCAGAGCTCGTCGGAAATGTCCACATCCTCCGTAAAATCTTGGATCTCCCAGAATCCTGATATGATTCGTGACCTTGATTCACAACCGAGTGTCATCAGAAGTCGTAAGAATGTCGTAATAATAATAATAATAATAATAATAATAATAATAATAATAATAATAAAGACAGAAACAACGAAGTTGCAAAATGCATACATAGAAATATATGTGTGGACTATGGAGTAAAAACCCCGGACAAAGCATGGATGCACCAACCAGAAGTCATCGAAACAGAAGTCAAAATATCGTGGGACTTTAAAATAATGACAGGTCCAGTGATTCCTGCGCAAAGACCAGACATTGTAGTTTAAGACATCTTAAAGTTCAGCAACAGTTATCGGGACTGTGGAAGATAAAAGCAGAAGTGATACCTGTAGTGATAAGGGCCTTGGGGAACATAACAACTGAGTTGGAAGATTATCTGAATAAATTCCCTGGAAACCACAGATTCGCCCCACTACTCAAAGCAACGAAGGCACAACATTACGTGACAAGTCGAGCACCACACATTGTGAGAGATGTATAGAAGGACCGCCTACAATAGTGACTTTCTCGAAACAAGACAATACAACAAAAATGCGTTCGACGTGTTATTTGTCCTCTGGTTCTGTGATTTCAAAAGGATTATTCTACTTGCTCATCCTTAATATAAAACAAAATATTGTCATTTGTGGGCTGTTAAAAGCAAACTAATATTTAATATTTATTTACATTTCTACTTTAAAAATGTGTATTTAAATATTGCAATGAAAGATTATTTCATTATGGTTGTTTTGCAACGACTTTTTCTGTGTTTTGAAATGTTTTTCTGTTAACCAATTTACATGTTTTCAAAAATATCTATACATTCAGTAAGTATAGTGAATTTGTGAATACATAGTATTAATGAACTCAAATGTCATATTTGTGAAGTAACAAAGGAAGACATAGACGGACCTTAGCAAGTAAAGAATTATTTTTCATTTTTCATTAAATCATACTGCTTTAAAGTTCATGGTTATTGTTCACTCTCAATTAAGTAACTTACATCCAACATTTAAAACGATGTCTTAATAAACTAGAAAGAATGCACCCGTAATGTGTACAACTATTTTATCTAACAACAGTGTGCAGCAAAGGTTGGTATGGAAATGACTGCAACACACCATGCGGCGATCACTGCAGCAACAATGCGACATGCGATCGATATGACGGATCGTGTCCAAAAGGTACCACAGCTATTTTATTATGTTTTGTTTTATTTCACGTCCATTTCTATTTCTTTCATTAGTTTAATAGCTTCGTACTAACAGTATTTTTTTTACACAATGTGTATTTAATGTGGAATTTACTTCATGAAATTTTGAACAGGTTGCATTATTGGATGGTACGGATCCAGATGCGATGACAGCTGTCCACAAAACTGTAAAGGTGCCTGCAATCAAAGTTCTGGTGCATGCTTCGGTAAGATATCTATGCGAAATGCATTTCAGTGAAATGTGTCATTAAGATTTGTTCTAAAATTTCCACTCGAAAATATAAGATCAGCATAGTGTGCTATCATCTTAAATTAAACGACATTTTTTATTGTTTTGTTTATGGAATAAAGCGATTTGTTTATAAAAAAAAGAAATTAAATTTTGTTATTTGGAGCTAATTAAAATGCTGCTGATTTACGAAAATAATATACATCAAATATGTTTCTGAGGAGACTTTTGCCAATAGCCGAACCCACCAGGAAGAGAAGTTTACTTTCTAAGTACCACAGGTAATGTAAAAAATGCGAAATGGATAATTCGCCCATTGTCAAAAGAAAACAATCATATAACTTTACATTATTTGCATCTCAGATTTATGTTATGTAATACATAGCTTACGTGAAGTATAAACATACATTGATTTTTTCCTCACAAGACTTTGTTAATGATAATTCTTTTTAAGACTAATTATGTACGTACTATACTTCATTTCTAAATTCATTACTTATTTAATGCTTCATTTCTAAATTCATTACTTATTTAGTGCTTCATTTCTAAATTCATTACTTATTTAATGCTTCATTTCTAAATTCATTACTTATTTAATGCTTCATTTCTAAATTCATTACTTATTTAATGCATCATTTCTAAATTCATTACTTATTTAATGCTTCATTTCTAAATTCATTACTTATTTAATGCTTCATTTCTAAATTCATTACTTATATAATGCGACATATTGGAAACTTCATTTCATTCATTTCCTGCTCCAGAATGTAATGGCAAGTACTACGGACAAAATTGTACAGAAACATGTGGAAATTGCGCAGAACACGGAAACTGTGAACTGACCAACGGATATTGCACGGAATGCAAGTTAGGATGGGAGCCACCGCTTTGCCAAAAAGGTGTTAACCATAGATAGATAGATAGATAGAGAGGCAGACAGACAGACGGACGGACGGACAGACGGACAGATGGATGGATGGATGGATGGATTGATTGATGGATGGATGGATCAGATGGTTGCTCCTCATCACTAGCAAAAATTATAGTGCTGTAGCATTAGTGGTAATATTACATGATTAAATAATATGTTTTGTTTACTATTGAATAGTATAAGATTTGATAACCGTGTGCTATAGTATGCAATTGTCTTTCGTGTGTAGTATTTTAGCTTACAAATGTGTATAAAATATATTTTGTTCTACAGCGTGTAATGATACCCACTATGGGCAAAATTGTCGAGAGGAATGCGGACTTTGCTTTGGGAAAGCGGCTTGCAACAAGGAAACCGGAGAATGTTTAAATTGCGAACCTGGACGGGAGTTGCCGCTGTGTCAAAAAGGTGATTACAGTATCTTAACTACTCATGTTTACTCAACATAATTCCAATTTTAAACATGTTTCATATTTTTCTTTTTTCTTTAAAAGAAAATCAAAACACTTTAAATATCAAGTTTTTACTTAATTTCTGTCTGACTCAATCGGACTAAACATGACGCACGTTACTTTATTCACTTCCTGTTTAAGTGTGATCTCTGTACTGTCTGGGGTCAACACTTGTGAAAATTGTACAGCAGTTTATGCTATTTGTATTTTTCAAAAATTAACTGTTTATACAAATGCATGAATGCAAGTTCTAAACAAACAAATAAGCAATTTATAGAACAGCATATTCTTTATTGTGAAACATGGCATTCTTTTGATCTCCACTTAATAGAATCGTCTCCTTTGCAAACTTTATAAATGGAAGTCTATGATTAGAATAGGTAGCAAATTCTTTATACTTTTCCTAAGCGAAAATAAGTAATATGAGAAAAAGTTACCCTTGCTTGTTTTGCAAGAAAATGCAAATACCGCAAATATTTGTTTACGTGGAAGCTTTTCATTCATTTATATGAGATATGAGACAACTCCATGCTTAATTTAACAAGACAAAAATAGGAATCCTACCACTTTATTATTTTTAAAGAATCGTTGCATTAACAATTTTTATAACAGGAAAGAATCATGAAAATGGTTTTGCTGATTTTATACAACTAACATTTTTCCTGAATGAAATATACAGAGTGTGTATTTATGACAGTTGACATGCATTCGTTGGAAGAGAACGACAAGAGTTTTGTGCCATATTTTGTCAAATTTTAAAGGTATTAAAATATTTTAATTTCAATATGAGTGCTTAAAATGGTTGCCAGGAATGTTAATTGATTTAACTCGTACATAAAACTGTTGTAACATTATTTCACAATTTATGCACGACATATAAGATTATGTTTGTGTCAGTTTACTTAGCCTATATCGTTTGAAACCATTGTTCAAAAATGCATGCCACAGAAATACCACTGTATTGGACATGAAGCATGCTAATCCATTGAAGATTTTCCTGGATTCAAAAATTCATTCGATCATGTGATTTTTTTAAATTAAAAGTGGACTACCGACAGACACTTCCTAGATCCACGAAATCGATCTTTGTTCTTTTTACTGAACTGCACTAAACAAAACATTATCAAAATAAAGTCAAGAATAAAACATTCTGAGAATCAATTGCATATCATATATCCGAGCATCATTTGCCTATGTAATTCAAAGTCACTTTAGGGAAGTGTATGTACATATATCTAAGTGGTAAAGTTAAAATTAAGAATTCTGGAGTTTTTAAATAACCAATTTATTTAAATAAATTTAACGTTTTGAAATTTCTAAAACAGATTTTTTTATCCATCACGATTATACACTTTGTTTGATAAAAAAAAAATACTGTAAAGATATGGGTCTATTTTTTTAAGAAGAATGAAATTGTACAATGTACAGTCTAAGATTATATTTAGTTCAAATGTTTAAAGGTCATTTCTCAATGTCGTTCTACGCGATAATTAAATAAATTCGATTATTATTGTTGGGTAAAGAATGGGGAAGCTGTTCTGTACATTTCCGTTCAGTACAAACTACATTCAATAAGTGAAATAGCCTATTACTAGGTTTTATGATAATATACGTAATTATTAGAAATACAGACAATGACTATTTTTCTTTCTTTTAGAATGCAATGACAGTTACTATGGACCCAACTGTAGGGAAAACTGTGGAAACTGCTTTGGAGGAGAGTCTTGTAACAAGGTGAATGGAATCTGTTCTGCATGCATCACAGGATGGGAAGCACCATTGTGCAAGCAAGGTGATATTACAGTCAAATTGTATGTCCATGTTTACATAATCAAAGGATAATTAAACGTTCCACAGCATATAAATGCAATATAATGTAGTATCTAGTTTTGCTTGTCTTAGAGGACATCACTACGTAAGGTACACGTTTGCTCGGCTCATGATGCTATTTTTAGTCTTCTAATGTAATATATCGTGTTGCTGCAATTGAGGCAGATAAACATGTTATATTATTTCTACAGACGGGTTTAAATTTTAAAACTTACCCATATATCTGCTAACTGTGCATTTTGTTTCACTCGGACCTACATCATCATGCAAAATTGAATGTGTAGGTTTTATCCATATATTTGTTGCAAATTTACAATTGTATGATGACATTCAATGATGGCTATATCCGAGAAATATGCATTACTTTCCAAATGATGAATAACATAAGGATGTTGCTATATCCGAGAAACATGCATTACACTTTGCAAATGATGAATAACATAAGGATGTTGCTATATCCGAGAAACATGCATTACACTTTGCAAATGATGAATAACATAAGGATGTTGCAGCTCCAAGCAACTCGGATGGAGCACCAATCGGGGCCATAGCTGGAAGTGTTGTCGGTGCTGCTGTGGTCATTATTGCAATAGTGTTATTTATTTTAATATACAGGTAAAATATTATATTTGTATGTATGAGCACGTGCATGTATGCATACATGTATCTATCTATCTATCTGTCTACAGAAATTTAAATCAGTGGTAACCTAGGATCAAAGAGAGAAAAAACACGTATATAAGTGTATATAACAAGTGTATATAACAGCAAACTCATTTACTATTACACATGAAGACAGAGTGGTTTTGTAATCTAAAAGACTTTCATGCTCACTTGTAAACTCCATACATTAGAGTCTGTCACAAATTACAAGCATATTATTCCCGTCATTTAAGGTTAAGCACAGTCACAACACTGTAGAAAGAAATCTACAGATTCAAAAACAAATAATATTTAATGACATGAATAATACTTCACTCAGAACACATATAACTGATGTGTAATGTTGATTAAAATCTTTACTTCAATTTCGCATGTTAATCACAATGCTTAGTAAGTTTATGAATAATAATGTACTTTGTCTCCTTTATTCTCTGTCTCTCTGTGTTTGTCTGAAATTGTATATGCAAGTCTTCTCCCTAAAATATATTCCCCTCCCTCTCTCTTTCAATAAAGCACTATTATATTTGCATATCAATTCATCATTATATATATATATATATATATATATATATAATGCAAGAGATTAGAGATTTAAATTAAATTCCTTCAGTTATTTATGTTATTGTGTGAAATAATATTAGCACTCTGCAGTATGTAATTCGTTTTATATTATTTGCATTTCTTTCTAATCAGAAGGCGAAGACCTTCTCACAAGGAAAACTCGAATAGTAGATTATCTTCTCAGTTTATATCCACGGGTATTATGCAGGATGGGATGAATCTAAAGGGACATGTAACTAGTGATGGTACGGTGTAATTTATTATTTTCAATTTCATCTCTTACTTAAACAATTATATATGCAGAAAATATTTTTGTTTGTTTAGAAACTAGATGCTTTCAATTAATTCTTTGCATTACGACTTGTGCAGATAAGAATGAATTGACTGGTAAGAACAAACCTACCACTGTGAATCTTAAAAGCAATCAACATTTCGCATCTTCACGAGGAGAATCCCATCAATCCAAAGATAAAATGTCACATAGGTCAAACGCAATTGTCGACTCAAGAGAAAATACAGTCCGGCAGAAAGGCTCAACCAATCAAATGTACGAGAACGTACCTGCTGCAGATAAAACACCTAAACATGAAAACGTTACTGCATCTCTCTCCGCTACGCAATTGGACATTCCCATTGACGCCTATGATGATGATACGGATACTGTGTACAACACTGAAGACATCTACGCGACCTACAAGCCGTTAGTTGTCTGGGACTCCTTCCAGCAATCCCTTCTTTCCAGTCTGGCATCTGGCCAACTCAGCGTTCATTTCAACGTGAGAAATTATTTCGGGTGTCAGTTGAATGATAAATGTGTAATAATGTAACAATGATAAATGTGTAATAATGTAACAATGATAAATGTGTAATAATGTAACAATGATAAATGTGTAATAATGTAACAATGATAAATGTGTAATAATGTAACAATGATAAATGTGTAATAATGTAACAATGATAAATGTGTAATAATGTAACAATGATAAATGTGTAATAATGTAACAATGATAAATGTGTAATAATGTAACAATGATAAATGTGTAATAATGTAACAATGATAAATGTGTAATAATGTAACAATGATAAATGTGTAACAATGTAACAAATAGTACATTTCCAATTGATCATTTTAAATTCCGCCTATGAGGAAGGAATGGAATTATCTACACTTAAGAAACAGTTTTAATAAACAAGAGGTTTACAATATATTAAATGGCATTGCATTCACCCGTTTTTTAAGGACAGGTCGTCATTGTATCATATTAGACTCAGGATGGTGAAGATGTGAGAAAAAATAGTAATGTGGTTATATATATGTTAACCTGAAAACAGAATATAAGCCATACTTGAAGAAACAAATATTCAATAATCAAACATTATACATTTATCAACGAGAATATCCAAAGAAAACGCGATAACATGTATTTTTTGTTCATTCATTCATTCATTCAATCAATGTACTTATCTATTATATAATTTGTATCGATTAATTTCCAGGGATTAACTAAAGGAATGAAACATCCCCATACGGAAGGAGTAAAACCGGAAAATATGAAAAAGAATCGATTCAAGGCAATTTTGCCCTGTAAGTAACCAATGACATCATACAGATAAATAGTGATCACTGAACTGGGTATTTCCTGTAATTTCCTGTAAGGTAGCATTGTTAAAAGGTTTTATTTCCTCCAGTGGGATAATAGTTACCACACCTAAGTGATTTGGACTTCCAGTTCCCGTGTTTTCCCGTGAACATATTTGCTTGTAATTCCTTCCCTTTAATAATAATGATGAATTTACTACTACTAGGTGTCTTAATAATGCGTAGTCTAGTGAATAGTGAAGGGCAAAATGACCTAGATTTTTGTGCTACCTAGGTTGTGTCCACAACATTTTTAGGTGATAGGTTCAAATCCAATCTCCGAACTATCGAGAGAGGGAAAAGTTTCTCTTTTCAAACTATATCCACACCCATTTCATTTTTGATGGAGAAAAAAACTTGATTTTATATCGGATCAGACTTCGCCCTGGTTAACAGGATCTGCGAAAGGCACTGATGTTTCAGGGTGTTCTAGCTAAATATGTGCTACCTATAAAATGCTAGTGGATGAGGTGGAGCAGAGAGGAAAACATACAAATAATGGTCTCTTCTATCAAAGCCAACCAACACTAAGAGGACGTAGACAAAGGAAGCATGAGCTTTGACCCAAACACCATACAGGTGATATTATCAGAGAACAGCTTTTCCTAGACCAGAAGAAATCAATCATACAAAATATACTTCTTACAAGTCTTAAGCTACAAAAGACAGAACAGCTACATTGGAGGCATCACACATTGAACAAGCCTTACACCCAAAGCAGACGTAGACAGGCTGTATGAATCTCGGAAAGTGGGAGGCAGAGGACTCAAGAAAATCAACGATATCATTGAAGGAGACGTTATAGGACTGGTGATCTACGAATGGAATACAACAAGGGCCACTGACAGTTCCAGTAAAGATGAGTGGAGTATACCCGCTCCCACAAACAAACAAAGATATGGATGACAACAGCAAAACAGCCATTAGTAAATACTTGGAGACAGAGCACTCACCATGGCAAGTATGTGCTACAAGCTGACCAAACATTAACGACATAATCAACATACGGACAGATGAAAGAGGCAGGTTTGAAAGCAGAAACAGAAGCACTCGTAGAAGCTACACAAGATCAAGCACTAAATACGAAATCGCACAAAATCAAACTCATAAAAATCTTAAATGAGTCCACATGTAGACTCATGAATAAAACAACAGAACATGTATTATCTAGATGTCAATTTCTGGATGAAACAGAATACACCAACAAAAGTCATAATGAAGTGGCAAAACTCATACATAGAAAAACATACGTGAGAAATGTGGAGAGAAAACTCCATAAAGAGCGGGGTTGCCCAACCGGAAGACCAGACATTGTAGCTCCCAATACGTCTAACAGAACTAAAAGAGTCATTGATTTTTCTCTTCCAAGAGATAGAAATATGAAAACAAATGAAAGGGAAAACAGAAAAGTACCAGGTTCTCAAAATAGAAATCCAGCGTGTCTGGAATTTAAACGCAAACGTGACACCTGTAGTGACAGGATCCTTGTGGAACATAACATCTGAGTTGGATGGCTATCTGAATAAACTCCATGGAAACCACAGACTCACCCCACCTGTACATGCAGCGTTCCTCGAAAGTGTCCACATCCTACATAAAACCTTGTATCTCCCAAAATCTTGGTAAGACTCCAAGACCTTAGTTTACAACTATCAGAAATCGTGGAATAAGATTGACCACTGCTACTACCAATACTACTACTACTACAACAACAACAACTACTACTACTACTACAAACATTATTACAAAGTTAAATGTGTTGCATGCATTTTTTGTAATGAGAAAAATAATTTATTTCAATATCATTATAATAACAAAGTAATTTTATCTATTCCTAGATGATAATAATCGTGTCATTCTGCAGAGGTCAAAGGCTGAACAGGATTCTGACTACATTAACGCAAGTTACGTCAAGGTACAGCTTAATATTAGTATTAAAAATTGTTCATTCACCCATTGAACTATGTTCGAAAGCAGCTTGCATAACGTTACAATTTAATAAATACACCAGTGTTGCTATAAAGCGAGCTACAAAAGCTTTACATGTAACATAACAAAGCGAGTAGCAACAACAATACAATGCTGGTTTGTATACAGGCTATACAAGACTGCATTTGCATTTCATTAAAACTATGTGAAATATTATCGTTCTCTTTTCTGACGATATCTGTAAAGTGATTAGTATTAATAAAATCGGGAAATGTTCTTTTGATTTATGTTTCTTCATATGCTTTGATGAATCCTTGTGGTTATTGAGTGTTCCTGTGCAATCACTCTGCTTTCTGTAAACGGAAATTCCAGTACAATAGCATGTTGGAAAATATTTAGTTCGACCTAAATATAAATATAGCTGGTATGCACCTTACAGACATTTAAAACTATTGCGACTATTTAAATTATGTTTATTGAATAGATCGTGCTGAGAGCTCATGTATTTATTTTCAATTTTCACAGCCATCGATGATGAGTATTGAAGTATGTATCGTCTGAAATAACAATTGTAAATAAATTAGAACTTTACCATACAAAGTTGGAATAAATGTCGTAAGAGTGTGTGTATGTGTGTGGTGGTTTTTTTTTGTCTGTATGTAATCGTGATTGTTTGTGTGGTATGGTGCTTACGTAGTAGAGTAAAACAAAATGATAAAATAGTGGCAGGTAGTGCTCAGGAAATTTTCCACAATTACGAACACCGTTGCTTCAGGATTGCATTTTAAAAATATATATTTCTTCCAGGGATACCTGAAAGAGAATGCCTACATAGCTGCTCAAGGTACTGAACAAATTCAATTTAATTCCTGTAACAATATTTTAAACCTTAAAAATAGACTAGACGTTATAATTTTTAATTTCTTTTTATTTGCTTAACTTTATAAATTTGCTCTATTTACTTTCTTACCATCTTTCTATCTCTTCTCTCTCTCTCTTCCTCCATTCCCACTTTCTTATAATTAGAAAACATAATTCTGTGTATGAAGTGCATGTAATGATCATGATTGTAAGTTTGCTTCCATTAGTGTGTTTACGTAAGCGTATTTGTGTATATATGTGTGTGTGAACGTGTGCCGAGTGTACATATGTTTATATGCAGAGTGTACGTACGTTTAAGTGCAGAGTGTACGTACGTTTAAGTGCAGAGTGTACGTATGTTTATGTTCCGTGTACGTGCTTTTAAGTGCAGAGTGTTCGTGTGTTTATATGCAGAGTGTAGGTGTATATATGTGCAGAGTGTACGTGTGCTTAAGCGCAGAGTGTACGTGTGTTTATGTTCCGTGTACGTGCTTTTAAGTGCAGAGTGTTTATATGCAGCGTGTATGTGTATATATGTGCAGAGTGTACGTGTGCTTAAGCGCAGAGTGTACGTGTGTTTATGTTAAGTGTACGTGTGTATATGTGCAGGGTGTACGTGTGTTTAAGTGTAGTAAATGTAGAGTGTACGTGTATATATGTGCAGAGTGAAAGTGTGAGATGTTTATGCGGTTTTTGTTCACCAATCTTACAATAGATGTGAATATTTGCACGCGTCTGTGTCAGCGTGTGCGTGTGCGTGTATTTCTACACGCATGTTTGCGTACGTGCACACCCGAGTATCTGTATACATTTGCCGTTACGTTATAGCGTTGGAAAATGCAGTAATTTGAAGAACAAATGTCGTGACTTTACACGCTCCAAAACTTAGTTCCAATAACACAGTCAGAAGAATGATGTTTTACCGAACAGATATATACATCTGGCAAACGTGTACTTCAATTTCTGTTCGACAGGACCACGAGCACACACGGTCAATGACTTTTGGTTGATGATATGGCAAAGAAACACCGCACAGATCATTATGTTAACCAACGTGATAGAAGGTGGAAAAGTAAGAATCAGCTTTATCACTTAGTTTACACATCGTTATTATGAAATTGATATTTTACTACAAAGTTGATGTTTTTTTAAATCATAGTTGGTGTATTCGTGTGTTGTGGTGTATTCACTATAGAAAAATGAGAGTGAGGTAGCATAGAAGACATGTTATGTGTGTTATGTTGCATTAGTATTTGTTATTATATAGAAATGTATGTATATATGTTCGTATGTAAAATATTTGTTGCACGGAAGTTGTTTCTATAAGGCGATTCTTGGTCACCAGTGGCCATCATTTTTATCTTTATCCGACTTTTCACTCTTTTAGAGCAAAACAACAGAAGATAAAAAATGTCCACACACAATGATGAAACTTTCTATGTACTTTCAGGACAAATGTGTAGAGTACTGGCCAGCTTCTGGAATATGCCGTACTTATGGAAACACAATGGTCACGTGCTTAAGTGAAGAGATAAGGGCTGACTTCATCATCCGTATATTTACTTTAAAAATTAAAGGGGTAAATGCTGATTGTTGACTCATTTCTTAACAGATGTACATATGCAATAACGAAGAGTCTAATGTATATGTTATGTGTCTTAGATGACATCTAACACGTTAAGCTTAAAAAAATACCTTCCGATGTTATTCGTGCTGTTTTCAACGACGAGACAAAGGGAATATTTATTGCATACAGTCTTCATGTATCAAATCACATGACATTATCATTGATGTTTACAAATAAGGAACAGATTGCGTTTTAATACTTTGCACCAATGATTTCCTAGACATTTTATTTTAATATGCTATAACATACTACATCACACATGGGGACATTTTATAGTAATATGCTATAACATACTACATCACACGTCAGACATTTTATTTTAATATGCTATAACATACTACATCACACGTCAGACATTTTATTTTAATATGCTATAACATACTACATCACACGTCAGACATTTTATTTTAATATGCTATAACGTACTACATCACACGTCAGACATTTTATAGTAATATACTATAACATACTACATCACACGTCAGACATTTTATAGTAATATGCTATAACATACTACATCACACACAATTAGCTCAGAGGTAAGCGAAGCTTTTATATTGTTTAGGAAATTAATCATTTTAGACAATCTCTGCATCCATTTACACAATTACGTAAACAAATGGATTGATTTAAATAAGCAGAAACATATTTTCTGGTTTCTTAAGGCAGCTTGATTGTTCACGAAAATTCATTATAACTGAATCTTCATTCCAGAGTCGTAATCTCATGTCATATTTCATTACTGTACTGAAGGATTATTTTCTTTTAAATTGACAAGGAATGTACTTACTCAAACAATTTGATCAAATCGCAATTATTATCGTATATACTAAATTTAGACTGTTACATCAACTGCTATATATCACATATTTTCTTTCCTCCATTATGAGACATGAAACATGAATATGAAACATTAATTTATACTGCGATGTTTAAAGTTGCAGTTCATAGAATGTATAAATTATTTCTAATCAATATTATACCGCAACGCATGTAGGAAAACATCAATATGCCTCGCACTTGCATTATACCAAATGAGAGATGCCTCATGCTCTCAACATTCGAAGAACAGATTCTTACAAATATTCTTTTGATGTCTTGCCGCTAAGATGAACAATTGGTCAGTGTGAAATATTGCATTCTATAATGGCTTTTCTGTTGTATTCCGTACAAACTACTTTCACTTCACGCCTCTGGATATCAATGTCTTGCAAATATACGATGACAGTTCCATAAGTAATGATAAGTATAATAAGTATAATAATAGTGCATTGTGTCGAGTCAAACAATGATACAGTTAATAATAGCATCCTTAATTCTATAACAATAAGCGTCTCCAAAACGATTTGTATCACTGGATCTTGCACAAAACACGATAAAACAGTAGACTATAATTTCTTTCTTCTTTATGATTACTTCTTTTCCCCACAGTAATTGCGTGAAAACTTTTCATCTTCTTGATGTTCTCAGTTTCTGTAGATTTCCTGTGGGGCCTCCCTCCTTACTCTGTTCTAGGAGGGTAGTAATGTTAAAAAAAAATTAGAAGATATATGGAAGTTATATATTAGCTTTCCACTTGCCTGTCATTGTTTACATTTAACTTGCATGCTTTATTCTTGTGTCAGTTGTTGTATGCATTGTTTTTCCTAGGAATTTTGTTAATATATTTATAGAAATTATTATTATTTTATTTTATTTTTTAAAATATTATTTATATATTTATATATATTTATATATATTTATAAAATTTATATAAATATAAATACAACACAATAGAACACTTTCTACTACATTGTTACAAATACAGAGAAGAAAGAAAATGCTTGACTGACACAATGAGATTATTACATTTACCAGTTACCACACACACACTACATTTTCCAAATAAATATCACCAAAATCATATACACCAAGCCATTATCACATATCTCATACACACAAACACACTTCACCTTCTATAAAAATAAATATTAATAAAACACACCACACACACACACCATTACACAGTAAGTAATAAAAAAGAAAACCACAAACTTAGAGGAAGTTACAAGTAGACTATAATGACGTGTGTTTGATACATAAAGCAAATCGATAACTGTACATAATGAAACTTCTAACTATTTGACTGTCTATTCGCTTTAGTCGATTTTACGCAGTATTCATGCAAATAATAGAAGAATCAGAGTGAAGTGCTGGTTGGTATTTACACAGATAGGAACTACGTATTGAACATGTTTTACGAGCAAAACTGACTGCAACCCACGTATGCATTTTAAGATAAAAGAAAAGTATTTTGTTACTGATATTTGCGAGTAGAGTTTGTAAACACTTTTCTCCACACTAGAATCTGGCTGAACGCCAAGTCCAGCACTACCATTACGTGGCCTGGCCTGACCACGGAGTGCCCTCAGCCACCTCTCTTGTGGACTTCTGGCGTTACGTCAGAGCTCAAGCTCTTCCAAATGTTCTCCCAGTCGTGCATTGCAGGTAGATTCAAAACAGTAGTCTTTATAATCACAGATACCTGTATGTGTGTGTACGAGAATGTGATGTGAATTTCAGAAAGTAAATCGAAATGTGTTTGTTGGTTGGTTGGTTGAAAGAAAAAAGAGCACATTTGCAGAAATTCGTATTTTTTATAATTATAATAATCATTAATTATATTGCAGACAATATTATAATATATTTAATAATAAGGAAAGTATTCAGGAAATGGTTTATATGTTTACAATTCTCCTCTAAATGAGGATACCTGGCATCTCTTGTGAATCGTTAGTTCTCGTGTCGAGACCTGCAAGTCGGTGTTCTGACCCAATCTTTGTTTGACCTTTAGCGCTGGTGTCGGGAGAACGGGGACGTACATAGCGTTGGACATCGCCATGGACCTTGTAGCTGACGGTCGTGACGTCAATGTGCTGAAGATCGTCACAGACTTACGGGAAGATCGCACTGTCATGGTGCAAGCCGAGGTATGAATTAAAGACTTATTTATTCTATCGCTTGTGCATGTCATAAAGAGAATCTTGAAATTTAAGTTAATGCTATTTATATTTCTGAGTGTGCGTTTAATATATATATATATATATAGAATTGTCTATAAATAAAAAACTATTTATATAATGTCTACATACTTTCTCTTTGAGGCTCAATACAAGTTCCTGTATGAGGTCATATTTGAGGCGTACACGAGTCGTAACAGCAGATTTACATGTGAAGAATTTGATAAAATGTTTCCACAACCTATCAACATCACCACTTCCAACACTACTATGGACAATGAATTTAAGGTATGGATACATTTTCTTGTAGTTAAATGGTAAATGTTAAATGTATTACACAATTACAATGAGGCTAAGAAATGTAACAAATTACAAATATATATTATACTAATTTATCGTGAAAATAATGTATACATTGACTCATCTCTTCAAGCTGTTACTAAGTGTTTAAAAACATTGACATACAACAAGCAAACGAAAGAAGTTCAATAATTGTGATTGAATATTTTATACGCTTGCACAATTTATTGATTTCTTGTTGATGTCGTACTATCCGTACGTCTGTCTGTGTTTGGATGGATTTCTATTTATGTGTATTTCCCTTCTTGCGTGCCTGGTTCCAGTCTGTCTCGCCATTCGCAATAACACCGTACTGTTTCTGAGATGTCCCACGATCTTTATAAAATAGTATGTACTAGTGTTACATCTCTTTACCCATCCACACATATTTCCTCGTGTATGTGAAATGTCCCACGATCTTTATAAAATAGTATGTATTAGTGTTACATTTCTTTATCCATCCACACATGTTTCCTCGTGTATGTGTGAAGAAATAAATCAGATTGAAATTGATCATGTGGCGATATATGTGTGTTTCAGATACTGAAGCTGATGAGAGAATTTGTGCCTAAGCCACAAAGTGGTATATCCACAAAAAAGGAAAACATCACCAAATGCAGGAATACGTCTGCCTTACCAGGTATTTATATATAGAATATGCATGGGACATTTACAGTAATGCCCTGAATTGTTCCTTTTATGTTATTCGAGTTATTACACTAATTTATTAATTATTAACTTTTACTCCAGCTCCTCATATCTTTTAAAGTTAATATTGGAAGACATGTAGAGATTAGTGGGTATTTGTTGAATAATACTTTCTTTTTGTAATGTGCTGTATGTGCCTGATTGAGTAGTTTTTGAATATTTTATTTTGCATGGTTTCTGTCTGGAAGTTTACCTCTTATTTTAATAATTGTTTGTTAATTTATTTTGGGGGTTTGTAGCTGTATAACTTTATTACGTTTAAAGACATACGTAGAATTAATTATTATTAACTGTCATTACATAATGTGACTAATGAGATTTGCTAAGAAATGAAATTGATCCTTGAGAAACATAATTCGTGGAGTCGTTTTCTATTTTGTACAACCAAAATTATAAAAATAACTGTATGCACAATTATGACAACAGCTTCTCCTCTTTTAGAAACAACTATTACGAATGTAGCAGAGTAAATGATATTTTAGAAACCATTATCAGGGACACAGAGTAATTGTTATATTAAAAACCATTAGCAGGGACACAGAGTAATTGTTATATTAAAAACTATTAGCAGGGACACAGAGTAATTGTTATATTAAAAACTATTAGCAGGGACACAGAGTAATTGTTATATTAAAAACCATTATCAGGGACACAGAGTAATTGTTATATTAAAAACCATTATCAGGGACACAGAATAATTGTTATATTAAAAACCATTATCAGGGACACAGAGTAATTGTTATATTAAAAACAATTAGCAGGGACACAGAGTAATTGTTATATTAAAAACTATTAGCAGGGACGCAGAGTAATTGTTATATTAAAAACTATTAGCAGGGACGCAGAGTAATTGTTATATTAAAATCTATTAGCAGGGACACAGAGTAATTGCTATATTAAAAACTATTAGTTTGAATATTGTTAGCGTGGTGCTGTATCACACACCCTTCGCAAGGACGTAGAGGTTTCGTTGTTTTGAAAAAAACAAACTTTAGTATGAGTGTGGGTAAAGGATTTGCACTATAATAAGCCGTTAGTACTAAGTTTAAAATATGTGTTGTAGCGAGAGCATGTGTAGATCTAAAAATGCTAAATGTGGGCATGTGAAACATTTATATGCATATTCAAATTTTGAAAAAAGTCATAATTTTTATTTCTATTATACCTAAACATATCTAACTCTTTATTATAATACTGTTTTTGTTTTTCATCTAGATGACAATTATTTAGTGTATCTAAAGGGACATAACCAAAGCAATACATACATCAACGCAGTGCGCATGCCGGTATGTTTTTAAACTCTTCATGGAATATATTGGCAAACTGTTTGCTTTCAGGTCTTAACTAGTTTGTAGATAACAATATTTTAACTTTATGATTTGATAACGTTCCACACTGAGTGTGATAAATACATTTCCATTACTGCATTGCATGCAATAACCATCCGGTAATAACACCATCATCGCTATCAACTTCATCATTATCATCGTCAATCGTCTTCTTCCTCGTCTAGATCTCTTTTCTTTCTAGTATTAGTAGGGGTAATGTCACCTCTATACTTTGGGGTGACTTTGTAATAATCAATCCTATCAATATTAGCATTTAGTTATAAGACAAAACATCTACACGTGCCGATACAGAGTATGGGTCACCAGTTATATATGCATATCTGCAACTGTTACTCTGATTTGCAAGTGTGCCGACCTCATTTCGACTTACAGCCCCACTCAGTTATTAAACCGAGAAATACATTTTATACAATAGGCAAATAGAGAGATGGACACAGAACAATACATAATCATGAGGATATCACTACAAGTTACGATAAAGTACAAACAAAAGAATGTGTGTTTCATTAATAGATACGCAAGATTGAAGAATTAATACAAATTTTAAAAATTAAATTCTAACAATCTTTAAAAATATAATCAGAATGCTCAGTTTCTCATCAAACACCCATTTTGCATTAAAAATCTAATAAAGTTCAAGCCGAACAGTAGTCACTGTCACAATCAGGACTTATCTTCAGCTTCAATATGCTGACATGAGGTACATCACGCTGGTAGACGCTCCATAGGACATGGCATAAATAACATCAGAATCAAGCACCCAAAGCCCTCATTATTGATTTCAGAATGATAGAAAATGAACCAAGAAGGAAACAAAACCCCTGAAATACAAGTAATTTCATAACCTAATTTTGGCATAAGCCTCTACAAAGCAACAGAAGATTAGCATGTTTCAAATAATATAACATCATAATAAACCCAACCATCTACACAATACAGAGACATATTTACCTTATCTAGGGAAGAGTCATCTGTTCCATACACTACCCATGCTAGGGAGCGACTCACTCTCAATACTCGCCCAAAGTGTCATTTTGCAGAGAGAGGAATAGAATTTCTATCATGGTTTTATTACTCTTGAAATCACACCCACCTCTACCCATATTCACTCCTGATTCAATCAGATTCAAATCCATGACTTTCTCACACTTTCCAACCTACATTCTGTCAGTACAGATGTGATCTGTCCAAACACAAGTCTGTGATTAAGTCAACATAAGATTTGCATAACACCTAATCAAGGCCAAACAAATATTCCAGGTCTAATGTTTTAAGCGGGTGCTCTATTGCTTAGAGGTCATGGTTCAAGTGTTCTACCGAACAATATCAACATCCCTTCCCGCAAATACATGAATTAATTTCCCCCTTGTTGAAAAATAAACTTTAAACCTTTTTACATCACACAATTCAGAAATAGCCTCTCATTTAAAAATCTTAGATCAAAACATAAAAATTCATATAAATGTATTCTCCGTCGTATGACAGGTAATTGCATTACTACCACTACTGATGTTAAAATAAACTGACAAAAGAATATAATAAACATATTAATAGCACCATTATCGTTGTATTCTAATATTGCAGTAGAATATGCGTAATATTTTATTTCATTCTGAGTAATTGCGTTTTTAGTGATATATTTAAAAAATAACATTTTGCTGACGTGCGGCAGACGAACAATTGTATGTTTGTTTCCTTCAGTCCTTCAAACGGCGTAATGGCGCTTTGCTGACGCAACTCCCACTACCGGACACTCTTCTTGACTTTTGGCGCCTTGTAGATGAAAGTGACGTCAGCATTATTGTTTCTCTTTCTTACAAGGACGAGAGCAAGGCCGTCAAGGTATGTAGTGATTAACGCACAATTATCCGCCCATCATTTACTATAATTTAAAAGAATATAATATTGTGTTCATGGTCTTCTTAGGTTTTTTTGAGATCGACTGGCTGTTGTAGTAGTGACCCAATTATCCGCCCTTCGTTTACTATAATTTAAAAGAGAATAAATTTGTTCATGGTCTTCTCGGGTTTTGTTGATGGACTTGTAGTAGTGACACAACCGCTGCTGCTACAATTTGCTGCTCTTCTGATTTGGTTTTGTTGCGATCAAGGAAATCTCACCAGCATCTATCCAACTGAGAGTAAATGTTCTAAATAGAATTTTGTATAGTGCACAACAACAGCACAAACATGCGCACATAATCACACATATGCACGATTATTTACGCTACTTGAATTTGCAGAGAAAACTGGTTTTCAGTCACTCGTAATAAAGTTTTCTAAATTGATTATATATTTTTTCAATATTGAGTGTTCCACGATTTAATACACACATACACACACACACACACACACACACACACACACACACACACACACACACACACACACACACACACACACACACACACACACACACAGGCATGCATATACACACGCACAGAAAATGAGTCACATATAAATTATTGTATTTGTGAGTAAGCGTTATTTGAATTTGAAATAGCTTTACCTGATCAGGTCATTTTATTGTAACTTACTTTTATATGCATTGCAAATATGTTCAATAATCTCCTTTCCTTAAAAAGAATTACTGCCAGTATTGGCCGAAGTCTTCCAAGAAGAAGTTGACCGTTGATCAGTACGATATAAATCTGGTCGACTCAACTGTCCTGGGAAATCACCTCACAACATTCAATGTTACAATTCAGGTTTGTGTTTTAAGAATGTACACGTAGTGAAAGGAAATAATACATTCATTTCTTATGTAATTAACAGGTAACCTTTTATAAACAATATGTGCTTTTCTATTTTCTTTAAACATAATTTATAAAATATTTTATATCTGGTATATTTGAGAATTTTAAACAAATACCTTAAATATTGTCTTGTCTCAGGGTTAACTATAATTTATAATTCTTTTGAATTAAAGAACGTATATTAGATCTGAGATGCTTAAATGCTTAAATCTTTGTGACGAGTAGGTTCATCGTTCCACAACCGTTTAAAGTTTAGTTTATGAATGAAATTGTGAGAAATGTATTAAGAGAGAACGCAGTAATTCACTTTCTGTTTTACTTAAGAGAGAACGCAGTAATTCACTTTCTGTTTTACTTAAGAGAGAACACAGTAATTCACTTTCTGTTTTACTTAAGAGAGAACATAGTAATTCACTTTCTCTCGAGTTGCTACAATCACAGAGTGATGTATCGTGCTTCTGATACCATGCTTTTATTTCATAGTCAAACTTTCACAGAAATCTTGTCGTTATGTCAGAAACATGTTTATTTTTTCCAGAAACAAAGAGTACAGCACAATTTACTATTTATTTTTCTAGTAGTATGAAATATTATTTTTGTTATTTTCCAAGAAAAATATATTTTATTATAGTATTACTAACAACAGAGTAATTATTGCATCTTGTATGTAAGTAGTGGAAGTATAGTTAGTAGAATTAGTCATGATGATGAATGTACAGTGAGGTATTTGAACGACACAACCAACATTCCACTTTAGAATCAATCATTAAAATACAGTACAGAAATAAGTTAGATAAAATAAGCTAAAAGCAATATATATACATTTGTGCTTTTTGTCGTTACAGAAAGAAGAAAATATTCGCACAGTTCACATCGTGCACTTTACCAACTGGGCGGGTGAGGTGCCTGGAGATCCGAATGACGTCATACAAATTTTGGAAACTGCCAACACCTTTCGCTCTGAGAAGGAAGCGAGTCCTGTTTTGGTGCAGTGCATGTGTGTATTACCGAACATCTAAGCTAACGTTTCCTGTGTTTGCACAAGAAAGGCTTTCTTTTTAAAATAAAATAATAGTACAATCACAACTATTCAATATGGCTGTCACATACACGTATAGAGATGATACCCAATTCGCCAAGGAAAATATATTACCTGAAGGCCTTATTGGACGGTTAGAGGCAGAGAATAAAATTTGGCACAAGGCAATCGAGATAGAAAAAAATTAAAATAACTACTATTGAGACTGACCGTGTAAAGACTGGTGTAAACATAAGAATTACATGTCATGATGAACATTACGGTATGCATTGCATGACTACCATAAATGCTGTCATGATGAACAATATGGTATGCATTGTATGACTACCATAAATGCTATCATGATGAACAATATGGTATGCATTGTAAGCTACCATAAATGCTGTCATGATGACCATTACGGTATGCATTGCACAACTACCATAAATGATGTCATGATGACCATTACGATATGCATTGCACAACTACCATAAATGCTGTTATGATGACCATTACGGTATGCATTGCACAACTACCATAAATGCTGTCATGATGACCATTACGGTATACATTGCATAACTACCATAAATGCTGTCATGGATAAAGTAAGACCGATTGTAGTTTACAGCTTAGGCTGAAGACAGTTTGGAAAGACAGAAACATCTCAGTCAGCTCAAAGATCAGACTGGTGCGCTCCTTGATTGTATCTGTTTTTATATGCCTGTGAATCATGGACACTCACAGTGGATCTCGAAAGGAGGATACAAACTACTGAAATGAGATGCTTTCGAAGGTTGCTTTGCATTTCGAATAGAGATGACGTCACGAATAAGGAAATGGGAAAGAGAACTCGGCAAGCCATTGGACCCTATGAAGAGCTGTTGGCCATTGTGAAAAAAGGCAAAATGAAATGGTATGTGCATGTCACCCGATCAACAGGACTTGCTAAGACAATCATGCAAGGAGGGCGAAGGAGAGGAAGACAGAGAAAAAGATTGGAGGATAACATTTCAGAGTAGACAGGACTGAAACTGAGCAATATTATAAGATTAGCAGAGAACAGAATGAAATGGAAGAAACTAGTCGTCAGGTCATCGGTGGTGCCACAATGGTCGACAAGACTTAGTTAGACAGATAGACAGACAGACAGATAGATGATAAATAGATGGATGGATGGGTGGATGGGTGGATGGGTGGATGGATGGATGGATGGATGGATGGATAGATGGATGGATAGATAGATAGATAGATAGATAGATAGATAGATATTCCAATAACTAATAAAACGCTATTGTCTCTAGGCGAAACATATTAGTAATTATTATTATCCTTGGTATCTGGAAAATATTGGGGGGGGGGATACTTCTAGTGGTTTGAAAGCGCCTTGAAAAAATATGTAAACAAAAAAATAGATTTTTTTTTACATGTCTTGAAATAAACATATAAACATATAATTCAACCAAACTGATTTCACACGTTAATATTAGTGTAAAATCACACACGTAAAGAAGAAGTAATGGCGCTTATCCCCCCCCCCAAAAAAAAAAAATAATAATAAATAAATAGATAAATAAATAAAAAGTATTATTAATAATAAATTGAAAAATGTGGTTAGTTCGAATATTCGTTCATATTCTTGAGAATCAAGTCATCCATGTCTTAAATTCCAGAGACGGGGCTGCCAAGAGCGGACTATTTTGTGTCATGAGCGAGATCTTTGATCGCGTGACGTATGACCACGTCATTGACGTTTTCCTTTCAGTGCGTCATGTGCAGACAGTCAGACCTCAAGCGGTAACGAACGAGGTGTGTAGCTGAATTATTTTCCGATAATGATTTTTTATAATTTTATTTAACCTCATGGGTCACCTTTATTTGCGAAAAAGTGTAACAGTTCTATTTCAAGCGCATAGTTATGGCATTGTTTTGCCTTGGTACTATTTCTTTAGACATTTCATTTATACAACAGTTCAAAACACTCAGTTCCCTTATGTTAATAAATGTTTTGATCTGAGTCGAAAGCACATACTCCAAGTACAAACCTTAGTACTGACACTGGGACCATAAATCCCCAAAGTCAAACTGGTCCGTATGCCACTGGGACCATAACTCCCCATAGATGCACACGCTCGGTCTCAGCAATCCTAGTCACTAAAAGTAACCAATCAGAGTGCAGGAAACACGTGCCTTCATTTCAGCAGCCAATGTGCTACATTTTTTTTTATTGGGTACTGTAAGACAGTACCCTCTGACGGGATTTTTTTTTTACCTGACACTGAACGGGTTAAATATTACAATATTACTTCTCTTTTAATGAAAATAAAACAAAAGAGGCATTATATAATAAAGCTACTCCTTGACAAAATTCTTATATCATCCACTGGCAGATGTTGACATATGTCTCAATAGAACTTGCTAAATTGATATAAGGCTGTAAATGTTGCAGATATATCTAAATTTAATAGACTCTATTCTCCCTTCTCGAACTTACTTGTTCCCGTTTCAAGGGGATAAAATATTACCCTAATCGCTATATAATAAAGTGAGTTCAACATTTTTATTTTCAGTCTATAATGACGGTATATTAAAATTCATATATTTATAATACCCTGAACATTTTGTTTTCCTTTTTACAGCTACAATATCGTTTCTGCTACAAACTTGCCCAAGAGGCCAAACGGCACCAAGGGGTGTACGAAAACACGTGACCAATATCAAGAAGTTGTGCAGGACCTTTGTGACACAATTATGACGTTGTGCACAAGAATATATTTGAGAGTGACTGACGTTTCTGTAATCATTTAGCGGTCAATAGTAAATTGTAAGAAGTGACTTGACCAATTGGGTCTTGTATCGCCTGCTGGCAGTGCAGTAAATACTTGTTTGCGTGCGTACATTCTTTGTTAGGATAGTCTCTTTTATACATAAGTATTATTTGATGCACTCAGGCATTGCGTTACAAGTTGGTGTATTTCGAACAGGAATTGTTCATATCTTGTATTTATGGGAAAACTGATCTTTGTGTATTTGCATATTTTAATTTTTATAGGGGTGAGAATAATTTCATACAGTGTGCAAATATAATTTTCTTATTTACTTTGTTTGTAATCTTTAATTTAAATACTTTAGTATAGTGTTATATTTAAAGCATAATGAATTTGGTTTCAAAAATAATCCAAACAATACATAATTCTTATGAATGTGTGCGTAATTCACATTTAAATAACATGAGACACAGGAAAGGCCAGAATCGCCATTTTTAATTGTCAGTGCTCAATAGCAGGCAGGGGCTTATTTTGCCGCTTGCGTTTTATAGTATATCGGAGTGCGTTTGTGTGTGTGAGAGAGAGAGAGAGAGAGAGAGAGAGAGAGAGAGAGAGAGAGAGAGAGAGAGAAAGAAAAAAAGAAAGAAAGAAAGAAAGAAAGAAAGAAAGAACGAAAGAAAGAAAGGAAGGAAGGAAGGAAGGAAGGAAGGAAGGAAGGAAGAAAGAAAGAAAGAAAGAAAGAAAGAAAGAAAGAAAGAAAGAAAGAAAGAAAGAAAGAAAGAAAGAAAGAAAGAAAGAAAGAAAGAAAGAAAGAAAGAAAGAAAGAAAGAATAATTCAATTTATCCAAACACTTGTCAGAGAGAAAATGGAGAGCCTATTTAAATATCATTGCAATGCATATTTTATTTTACATATATTTTGTCACCTCCTGATTTCAATTTGTTAAGTTTGCAAGACACGCTTTCTTTCCTACATTTATGGCATGGTCTGCGCTACTGGCGAGCACGCGAATCCCTGAATGTATGTATAACGATTACAATTGAATTACCAGATATCTAACACTCAGCCTAAAAGGCATATTTCACCATTGTTTTTTATGTTTATTATTTGCTTGTAAAACCACTCGTGTTAGCCATAATGTACGCTTGATATTGAATGTGTGTATAAAGATTACATCACAACTAACTGAAATCTAAGACTCACCATCATAATGCATATTTCACCAGTTTGATTTTTTATTTGTTTGTACAGTTACGTGTGATTACTCTAGTTAACTTTCAGATATATTTTGAATGAAGTCATTCGAGTGAATATACATGAATTACATCTGGTACAATTGCATTGATAAGCTTATAGCCTAAGAATATGAATACTAATATTTATTGTTAGTCTGAAGGTGCATTGAATAATACATTTAATACAAATAGTTCATATGTACTGTATTGTTCTTAATACTTAATTGCTCATTTAATGACTGGCATTTATTATTATTGATATTTGTGCAATGTTTCACATTTTATTGTAAATATTTATACATATTGAATTAAACAATATTAAAAACATTCTTTTGTACAGAGATTATTTTATCGCGCATATATATCTAGTGTGATCCTTTAAGAATGAGACGCCATGTAAGAAAGAAAGAAACAATGTGTTCATGTTTCCTCCATTTGATTTATCACTGTCGGGTGCGTTGCAACTGTTCTACGGATGACTGGCTTTACTCACCTAGCGTGACTTCATTTGCCTTTCGTCTTTCTAAACTGCATACATCGTAGGCTAACTTCCTGTTTGTGCAACATAAGAATTCGAACTTTGGACACTCCTGTCTTTCTACACGCACCCACACACAGATAGATATACAGACAGACTGACAGACAGATAAATAGATAGATAGACTGACAGACAGATAGATAGATACATAGATAGATAGAGAGACAGACAAACAGATAGATAGATAGATAGATAGATAGATAGATAGATAGATAGATAGATAGATAGATAGATAGATAGATAGATAGATAGATAGACAGATAGATAAATAGATAGATAGATAAATAGAGAGTTAGATAGATAGATAGATAGATAGATAGATAGATAGATAGATAGATAGATAGATAGATAGATAGATAGAGTTAGATAGATAGATAGAGAGAGAGAGAGAGAGACAGACAGACAGACAGACAGACAGACAGACAGACAGATAAATAGAATGATAGATAAATAGAGAGTTAGATAGATAGAGAGAGAGAGAGAGAGAGACAGACAGACAGACAGACAGACAGACAGATAAATAGAATGATAGATAAATAGAGAGTTAGATAGATAGATAGATAGATAGATAGATAGATAGATAGATAGATAGATAGATAGATAGATAGATAGATAGATAGATAGATAGATAGATAGATAGATAGATAGATAGATAGATAGATATGGGAGAGAAAAACTCAAACATACTAACAGAAAATAGTTACCTCCAAACAACACAAATATCTAACGACTGAAATCTTTTTTCACTAGTTTATTGAGTCCAACAGTTGTGCTGAGAATTTGACTACGGGTCAAAACCTAAATGATTAATTATCGTAGTAAATTTCTCAAATGGCTTAGTTCAGTCTACTTAATTAGTTCAGTCTACTTAATTAGTGTAGTCTACTTAATTAGTTCAGTCTACTTAATTAGTCCAGTCTACTTAATTAGTTCAGTCTACTTAATTAGTGTAGTCTACTTAATTAGTTCAGTCTACTTAATTAGTGTAGTCTACTTAATTAGTTCAGTCTACTTAATTAGTGTAGTCTACTTAATTAGTTCAGTCTACTTAATTAGTGTAGTCTACTTAATTAGTTCAATCTACTTAATTAGTTCAGTCTACTTAATTAGTTCAGTCTACTTAATTAGTTCAGTCTACTTAATTAGTGTAGTCTACTTAATTAGTGTAGTCAGAGGGCTGTCGGACGTACTATAGTAGTGTTCATTTAAATTATTATCAAGAATGATCAACACATTGCACGTGCATAAAATGTTTAGAACAGAACACAAATCTCACTGGGTTTTTTTTCCTATAGCGAACTTTCCCGTGTTAACTCTCCTGTACCCACCCGAGTTAAGACATATACTGTCGCGATCAGTTTACACGTCTCCCGCCTGTGTACATTATTCATTGTTCAATAAGATCCCAGTGGCCCGCAGTTTCGCATTGCACACTTGGCGATAATACATAACAAAAGGGGTATTCTGAGACCATTCAAAAAATGATATGTTGACATATGAAAGATAAAAGAGGCCTATATTTCGCACCTGAAAAGGCCATTGTAAATAATTTCTTGCAACATAGCGCTCTCTCAGGTACCAGCACACTTCTTTGCACAAACACAAAGACATATACAAACACATCAAAATCGATATTAAATATCCAAGTTGGGGTGGAGGGGTGAAGGGTAGTTTGTTTGTCTACGTTTATATAATCCATTATGCCATTATGAAAGACCTACACGAACCTAGACCTACTCTAGAGAGTATAATATGTAGTTTGTATTTTCATGCTAAAGAAATCCCCTGATTTCAATATTGATTTTTTACATGGTTGTACCAATCTTTTAGAAAACAACATACGCATCCATACAAATATGTGTATGTACGCTGATGTATGCACGTATGTATAGAGATGATTGCGAATTAATTAAAAGTCGTTTAATTTATTTTCTGACAGTTCGAGTGAAGTTCGTGACAATCATAAATGTGTGTATAGATGTAAAATACCTTTAGTGTAGTGTTTCCCTTATTACACAGTGGATGATTATCAATCTATGTGAACTAAAGCATGATACGAACTCACTAGTAATGAATAAAAGTTATCACTAATTAAAAGGTGACATGACATGACACTGCCATAGGAGCTGAATATTCATTCCAAGAGATAAGACCTGCAACAATGAAAATGTTTTATTGTTTGCTTTATTCTATAATTATCTCCCTTTTCCTCCGTTGTCAATTTTTGCTGAAAATTAAGCTTATACACTTCGAAACCTCTTCGCAGTCTTCTCTGCTTAGGATGACGTCAGCTTCTGGCCTGGGCCGATTTCGCTGCCTGACACGAGGTTTGCCGCTTTTGAGAAGATTAAAGATGATGAAAGACAGAGAGGAGTGTTGTTGAAAGAAACATTGTAGAGTGGTGATGATGAATAGTAGCAGTTGTGAGTGTGGCGCTCATATCTGACCGGTAGAGGCGTACATTAGCCTGGAAGTCCGTGGGCTAATGTCATGGTGGTTGGTGTCGCAATCTCTAATGTTGAAGAGGAGAGAGTAGGTGGGGTTTTTTTTACAGAGCCCAGGCTGGTAGCACACCAGATCTGTACCTAGTGTGTACCCCTATCTGGGATGTTCAAAACTACACAGTTTCAATTTTTAAAAGAAACTGGAGTAATCAGTCATGTCTTCATAAAAATAGTAATATTTAAGCATTTCTTTTAAGCACATATTATATCTGTTTAACGTTCAAACACTTATTCTGATTGTTTCCTTTTCAGTGACTTTCCATCTATCTAGTTTGTAACAGGTAATTTCAATATCTGTTTATTTTCTTCAGGATTTCCCTCTTCTTTGTCAGTACATGAGAATATATGCAGTCATGTTTCTAAAAGGAACTGAAAATATATTGCTAAGAAATGGATGTAAATAGCTAAAGTATTATATAGAGCACATATCTACATTTTTTGCGACTCGACTATAAGTAGACATTCAGTACTTATTGTTTCAAAAGGTGAACACATTTCTCAAACAATATTCGAGTATATATGGTAGTCAGCAATTTAAGAGAACAGAATCAAACTGTATAATCCAAACTAAAGCTTAAGTTTAGAACTGATTAAACTCAACTGCATTTCACAGCTGGCATTGTACCTTGATTTTACATGCATTATTAATTAGAATGTTCAAAGATTTTGCCATTTCCTAATTATCAATATTTATATGTATGAATACTAATGTAGGTATTCTTTTACAGGGATGCTTTGAATGGTATTAGTAAGTAGCCTACCAGTAAATTTTCATTGATGTCACTTGAAAAGAAACCAAGTTGTGATACCAAAGCCACTTAGTTAATGTATATGAATATTATTAACTAATTAATCATCCAAAACTAATTACCAGTGATGAGAACCTAAATTTATTTTATTATTGATCTTCCAGCAGACACCATTAGTCTTCCTCACTGGGAGGATATACTGGCGATTTAGATTTAGATTGCAAGAACTGCTATTGATCATTTTTGTCTATCAGGATGTATGTACACTTAACATTTGTTGCTGTTTGTTTCACCGTTATTAACACAAAATGTAGAAATGTAAGATTCGAACGTACCTTAAAATAATGTACATAAATAAAAATGCGTTAGGTCATTTATTGAAAATGTTATGTAACAAATTCAACCCTATATGGTGATTTATGAATGTACTAAAATCGACAATCTTGTACACACAGAGCTATCATTCGCTACTGGTACTCGTACATCTACCAAACCAGCACTACAATCAAATCTACAGACAAGCACTAATGTAGTTTTCAGCAAATACGAACGCAATCGACAACAAGTGCCACAAGTATCACATCCACAAGTGACATCGGCTTGACACAATATGAAGTGCCACAAGTATCACATCCACAAGTAACATTGGCTTGAAAACAATAAACAAAATAATTCAAATATTAAAGTACAACTCCAACTCCCCACCTACCTCTCAAATAATAAAAAAATTGTAATCACTACTAAATTCCAGAGGCGTGCAGCCATTCGAATGTCAAAAGATAATAAAGCTGCCGACAACGATAGAAAATTTTCAGTCACTTCCGGAAAAAGAAATCAGTACTCACATTGAGCTACTGAGATAACAGAGGAAACATACCGAGTATATAACACAACAAACACAGCCCTATGTAACACTGAGATATATAAACACAACAAACACAGCCCTATGTAACACCGAGTATATACAAACACAACAAACACAGCCCTATGTAACACCGAGTATATACAAACACAACAAACACAGCCCTATGTAACACCGAGTATATACAAACACAACAAACACAGCCCTATGTAACACTGAGTATATACAAACACAACAAACACAGCCCTATGTAACACCGAGTATATACAAGCACAACAAACACAGCACTATGTAGTAACACGCCTAGAGGGCATCAAAGCAAAGCATCAGGTACATGCTAAACTCCTCACTACACTCTTTCTTAGCAAAATACATGAACACATGTATGCACTGAAGGACTGACAACACAGTCAAATGCAGCATTGTCAAAATTACCAACAACTCAGATCATCCACCAATTACACGATTAATATTGCAGATTATAATAACACATATAAAAAGAATACCATACTCTCCATACCACACAAATAACTAATCCAAGAAGCATTCCTAGCATTTAAAAAAAAACACTTTAGTGCAAATATAAACCATGCTAAGCAAAACACAGTCTCTCTTACAGTCGCTTCAATGATGCTAGACAACAATTTAACTCCGTCTTCACACGTATCTCCATGAAGAGGAGTTCTTTGGAAAATCGTTCAGCCATAACGAGAAAAGCAGAAGTAGGGAATTCCGTCAAGTGAAGAAGAGGAAAAGTGCCTAGTACACTTCATAAGCACATATAAACCTCATACGGAAACACACAATCTTTATGCAATCATTTGTGAATTCCCAGTGCTTAAAAGTCGTGGAACTCGAGTAGTAATGCAATATAAATAGGGCACTATAGTAATGCAATATAAATAGGGCACTATAGTAATGCAATATAAATAGGGCACTATAGTAATGCAATATAAATAGGGCACTATAGTAATGCAATATAAATAGGGCACTATAGTAATGCAATATAAATAGGGCACTATAGTAATGCAATATAAATAGGGCACTATAGTAATGCAATATAAATAGGGCACTAAGGATGAAAAGATAATTATTGTTCGAGTTAAAACTGTTTATAGTCCCTGTATATTGACCTGATCAATTAATCACTCTAACAACTGAACTTGTACTACGTGTAAAGACATTGTCGGGACTGAACACCCACCGATCACTACCATCACTCGTAAATAGTTTTACACATCCGTGTTCTTTGATAATGCTTTCATTAACATTGTGTGTGCAGGATTATTAGTCAAGAAAACATGGATATTCCAGTCATTATATTTGTTATTGCACACACTTTGAAATACTTTATTTCTAGCAGCAGTCAGTCACATTTTGATACATTTTCAATGATTTGCTTTATTGTTCAGTCTAGTGCTTGAAACAGTATTTGTGTTCAGTACGAATCGAGATTTGAACAGGAACGATAGAGAGATAGTTTTGCCAGTGTCTATACTTCCGTGAACTTTGCCTAAATGTGACGTCTTAGGCAGGACGTAATTTAGATTTGTAAACAAAACTTTTACAAAAGAAGCATACAAATAAGCTTCTTCTAATATCTAGGTCAACTTAGCATCTACACGTTTGCATGATATAAATATAAAGATAGATAGATAGATAGATAGATAGATAGATAGATAGATAGATAGATAGATAGATAGATAGATAGATAGATAGATAGATAGATAGATAGATAGATAGATAGATAGATAGATAGATAGATAGATAGACTACAATTTAAATGGCATAGGCAAGCAAACAAAAGCAAAAGAAAATCTTCTTCCCAAGAAATGCTATAAGTAATTGTAAAGGAGTAATCTGTCATTATATTCTTTCCAAGCATTATGATCCTTTGCGTTTTATTTTCATTTCCACACGTTTCAAAGATCGATGTTCATTCTTCCAGTGTAACCAGGTCACACCATCAGCACCTTCAGCGCCAACGAACTTGTAACGCCCATTCAGGTTGCTATTGTGGCAGACTTTATACCACCACGCCCCATGCCATTGGATTGCGCAATTATCACTGTAATTACTTTCGTCATTGTCTGAATCATAAGTTGTGAACTGCATCAAATGATGATATGATAAAGAATCCCCTGAAATGATACATAATAAAAAGCCTTACAACTTAAAAACAACACTTTAAAACAGAAATTATGACTATTTGTGTTTCCTAATACTCACACTCCAACTCGTCAATCCAATCTTTCAATCAATGTGAAAATCGGTTAAGCTAGTTATGTTTCGATGGCATATGTTCTCTAACTTGGTACAGGTATTTCACTTAATTGATTTTGAAGGGAACTTCGCCTTATGAGTTGGTCGTTAGCAATTATTTTTAAACAATCTGCGCGTGCGTGTTGTTGTTGTTTCATTTATTGCAGAACTGTTGCTAAACGTCCCTTTCAAAGCTGTTGTTGACTACAATTTTGATGACTACGAGATGCCTTTTCTTTGATGTGTGCGTTTTTTCCTAACGTCTGGTTTTGGGTGATTAGTGGTGAATTTTTAAATCTAGTCTGGAAAAGAAATGTATACGTTAACAAGAAACAAGAGTATATTTCTATTCAGTTATTACAAGTATTTCATCATTTCGTTTTACCATCACTACTTTATATTTCGCATATTTCAATTGGACTCCGCCTCTTTCTTTCTTTCTCTACTCTTTCTCAGTCTCTCGCTGATTCACTCTCTCTCTCTCTCTCTCTCTCTCTCTCTCTCTCTCTCTCTCTCTCTCTCTCTCTCTCTCTCTCTCTCTCTCTCTCTCTAGCTGTTGTTTTGTTTTATTCGTCCGACTATTTTTATTTCTCTCACACTAATTGTGATTATGAGTATGTGGATGTTTCCGCGTGCAGGTATCATGATGCTATATTTTCACCAATGCAGATTGTCACGAAGATCAAGAAATATTAATAAATTTTTTTTCTCTCCCTCTAAGTAACTTCTAACTTTAAACTATGAACGAAACCGCTAAGTTAATTAAAAGAGGGACAGGGTGAAAATGACCATTTGTCAACAACGGGAAAAACTAAGTCGGAAACATTAGCTTTAAGTTCGTGTTGGGGAATGGAAAAGATATAATTAGCTTGCAAGAGAATGCTGGCTTGACCCTCTGCGGTCGGGACATCACGCCCATAAATATATGCCAGCGTACGGAATTCGTGAGCGAGCGCTGGCGTCCCAATTATGTCCGTGACGGAGGCAGACTGAGTTTTTGAAATGTAAACATCTTTTTTATAAAGAATCACCACTATAAATGTTTGGTAGTAGGTTAATATTGATTGTTATTGTGAAATTATTATTGTTTTGTGAAAGTACTAGTGAAATAGAAGTTGAGTTATTGGAAAATTAATCATTGTATGTTAAGTTAAAAAGGTTGGTTTGAGTGTACAACCATGTGAGTTAATGTATGACTCGCCAGGTGCCCATGAGTTGCCAGTAACCATAGTTTTTAAAATAAATAGGAGTAGGGCAGCTTGCTCTGAGATTTTAGTGTGTGCTCTGGGAGAGTTAGCTAGAGGTTAAATGGATACGTAAATCACAGTGTCAACTGGGAACTTGATACTTTGGCACTGATAGAACTGGACGCCAGAGGTAGCCAGATGGGCAGAGAATATTCGTAAGCACGTACAGTGCCGTGCTGGAAGGGGGATAGCATCTGTGCTGGAAGGAGGGGTGTGTACCAATCAGCTCAGAAAGGGACGTGCAAGAACTTCGTGTATAAAAGAGGAGATGGAGCCAGGGGTGAATGAGAAACGTGGAAGAGAAACGTGGAAAATGTAGCGTGTTGTAGGAGAGCGGAACATGCTCTCTGTTTCTCCCTGCTTTGTTGGTACCAAGAAAACTCTTCGAAGTTGGGAGGCAAGCAACTAGAGGGTTCTTGGACCCTGTAACAGTGTGACACATGTCTACCTGGTCTGCGTAAGAGCGCGTCGTAATGACCGCTGCAGTTTTTAGATGGGCCGAATCAAATCAGATAGCCATCTCAGGTTTTCAAAGACTCTGTCAAAGACCGCGGGTGATCGATTATTTTCCAGGCAGAGGCAAATTCCTGGTGGAAGTTTAATGTCACGGCGCTGGGAGATGTTACAGAACGAGATGTTACATAGTGGTAGTAACTATCGTTGGAAGCAGTAGCGGTCATGCATGAGGCATACCGCCGAGAACGGCAAAGGTTGGCCGTTGTGAAGAAGAGAAGAGATGAGGAACGAAGTTGAGAAGAGAAGATGAGAAACGAAGTTAAGAGAAGAGAAGATGAGAAACGAAGTTAAGAGAAGAGAAGATGAGAAACGAAGTTATGGTTAAGAGATGAGATGAGAAACGAAGTTAAGAGAAGAGAAGGGAGACGAGAGAACGCTGCGAGTTGAGAAATTAGGCCTAACGAGAGAAGCGCACGGGAGCGTGAAGTGTAGCAGCCGTCGTGGCAGTGAAGGCGACCAGGTCGAGACGTCGACGATGTTTTGTTGTATCATCAGAACCCCCCCCCCCCCCCCAGCACAAAAAGAAAGTGTGAGCCCAGCACATGGAGAAAGAGCCGATAACGATGTGAGCCCAGCACAAGAGAAAGTAACGAACCATACGAGCAGAGAACAAGAGAGAGTAACGAATTATATGAGCAGAGAACAAGGAGAACGTGACAATACCTGTGTGAGTAAAAGTAAATTCTAATTAGGGAAATCTCAGAGCACATAAATATAAGTATAAACTAGAACCTAAAACTAAAACTAGAATCTTAATTAAGCATTAAACTAAAATTAGAAGTAAACCTTGATAGAAAAAGATATTGATGGAACCATTGAAAAGACTTGCAAGTTAAATGACATTTGTTTTGAACTTTGTGTATTATTATTGAACATTGATGTGTGGCGCCAGAACTCTGAAATAATGACTGTTCTATTATGTTGTAAAATGCCTAAGCAATGTTAGAAGTAGTACTGCATGAAGAAATTGAGTTTTGTATTTCTTTGATTTTAATTCATCATTTATCATGTTTCTTTCTTCTTTCTTCCCCCTTTCCCATGGGTGTGAGTGTGGATGGCTGACTGACTAACCAACGTGTGACAGGAAACCCATAGACCAATAAATTTGAACTCGTACTCTGATATTGCGGCTTTCTCCTGTCTATGGTTTCGAAAGAGTGGTTGCTGTCGTTGTTATACGTTGTGTCGTCTGTGCCGTCTACACTTCACCCCTACCCGTATGCAAGCACACATGCAAACATGTCGGCAATACGTAACCTACACGCAGAATTAAATTCGAGCCAAACAAACATCTTGGTATTCTGTGTGTGGATTTGTCATTCTCTTTATGCAAGTCCTACGTGGAGCCGGCAAGCCACCATCCCTCTCCCCTCCGGTCGGAGAAGGGAGGGTGGGTGGCGACACAGATAAAGTAAACATCTGAATCTAAATGCACATATACCCATTGATATACAATGAAACTAACTCTGCGTAAATGACGCTACAACTACTAACAATTATCTGAAAATAGCAAGTTTCTATATAATGCAATACGTGATAAAGCTAATGTTTAAAACCATTTTTAATCATTGAAGTTGAGTTTAATGCACATACAAATGCTTTGTGAGAGTTTGTATCCCTTAAAGTGAAATTTTATTGATAATTTCTATTCGATACATTTTCCCGTAGATAAAGCCTTGCTCACTGAATTGTATATTATTTAAAATTGAACACAATTTCCACACATACACTCTCCACTCAACATGCAACAGACGAGTAAATCAGACCAAACATGATATTTCGAACTGTGGGAGTTGAAAAAGAAAACAATGCATATAAGTACAATTCAATTTGTTTCTGAGCCTGTTGCGTACGCGGAAATTGCTCCGTGTAGTAACCTATTGTAATTTTATTCAGTTACTCCCATTTGCAGAAAAGGAAATTTACTCTAAGAACAGCATCAGTAACTCATTGTAAATGAACAGTCACAACGTCTGCAGTACATGCAAAAGTAAGTGAGTAATCAATCAGAATTATGACCATGTTATAAATAAATTTTAGTGCAATAATATAAGAGATCTAGATAACGTTTAATCTTTTAATTTTTTTATGTATCTCTACAATATGGGCAACAATTAACAGTAATATATTTATTCAAACGCATCGTTAAAAGAGAAAGCTTTAATGACTAAGTTATGTTGAAAACAAAAGTCCCACCTGCAGTTCCACTGTACCCTTCAACATACAATCGGTAATTATCGGAGGAACTACTAATACGGAAATTGTCGTATTCCGCATAAGCCCTGGATCCATCAAAGTCCATTACGTCAACACGAAGTTTGTAGTTCTGAGTTTTAGTCAGGTGATATAGGTTATCTAGACCTGTTATAATAGAATAAAATAGAATGCGATACGATACGATATATGATATGACATGATGCGATATGATATGATATGATATGATATGATATGATATGATATGATATGATATGATGCAATGCAATGCAATACACAACATAACAGTTTATATGTATTCTAATATAATACAATAATGTAACAATGAAATTTAATGTAACAATATATCATGTTAACTATTTCATAGTAGATATCAATCAAAACGATAGAAATGTGACTGGTCTGTAGATAACAATACATCTGTCATTCAGTGCTAGCAAATAAAATAAGAATGACGTACAGACTGAAATGTGAGATACGGGTTGACAATAATTTATTAAAATTATCTTATACTACACTATTACCAATCCAGAATTCTGTGGACAAGCTGCCAAAGCCAACCACGTACTGACTCCAATTCCTGTAGAAATCCACGGAACCGTCTTGCCTTCTTTGTATCACCTGTCGAGATTTATTTACGAACACGTTACTTTTCATTTCATTTTCATTTTGTCGTCTAAAACAGAATTAAAATTTACTTAAACTGAAACTTTAAATTAACAAGCTTACTTCATTTATTAAATACTTTGTATACATATAATGAATGTTTATAACAATAAAGATACTTTATCATATTATGCTGGGATATTTTTAAAAGTCTGCCTTTGTTTCGATTAATGTGTCTAGCATCAACATCCATTTATAGATAATGCTAAATAAAATTAAGTTATTTTCTATGTTGAGAGGTTGCTGAATTATCCATTGTTTGCTATCCATGACCATTTAATTCCATTTTGTTTTTCATTACATGTCCAACACAATTACATTCTAAATTTAAAACCTTAGACTTTTATGGTCAGATACAAACTGAATTAAAGATACAAGAGCATTTAATAATAATAAGTTCACTGGCATATAATAAAGAAAGGAAAATGGTTTTATGAATAAAAACAGTGATTGCTAAATATAAATAGTATTGAAGAAAATAAATAGTATTGATTGTAAAGTTTTGCTGGGAGATAGGCAAGATGTTAATTCTCCACCACCCTGGGTCACCCGTAACCTTAGGATAATCCCCATAATACACATTCTATCTGGTCACACGTGTTAGAAAGATGAATAATAGATAATGTAGAATAGAATAATGATAGTTCTAGAAGATAGCTCGAGCCTCTTGATACATACAGCCTTGATAGTAAGTATATACAGGTGAAAGACTACAACATGTAGCATGTAAGTGAGTCATACTAACACGAGTGGTCAATGTATCAACAACAATATATATTATTTAAGTTTATAATTACGACCATGTACTATCATAAGAGAATGTCCGTATGAGTCCCATGGCACTGTAGAACAGGGGTGCACAAACTCCGGCCTGCAGGCCAGATCCAGCCCGCGAAGAGTCGCCGAGTGGCCCGTCATGTCAAACGAAAAAGTCAAATGTTTACTCATACACTGAGTGATTTGAAACAAAGCAGCACCTCCTGACCCATTTTTCAGGCGCTCCGTGGAGATGATGTCTGCCCGCTGACATAACACTCACAGAGGCAAGAGAAAAAAGCTATACCAAAATAGGCAGCAAACCCCACACATACATGCTTGCCCCTTCCTGTGATATGGTTGGTCAGTAGCTGTTAAGCCTTAGTGTCCGATCTACCACATTCTGTTGTTTATTTTGATTATATTTTTGTGACAAAATGGCAGCTAATCGTAAAAGAAAAGTTGACAAGGAAAACCACCAGTTTAATGAGGACTGGATAAAGCACTTGTCCACACCAGCATACTTGGCAGCACATACTGCTGCAAACAGGCTTTCTCACAGATGAAACTGCAAAAGCAACACCTGCGGTCAGCTGACTGATGACAATCTGGAAGCAATTTTGCATCTTTCAACGTCAAACATCAAGCCAAACATTTTGAAGCTTGCAGATGACATGCAGCACTATCCATCACACTGACTTTGTGAAAGTTGACGTATCATAACATTATTAGAATGAGTCTTAGTATACAACTTCTTTGTCATAATTATAGTCTTAATCGTCATTTGTGTGTTCTTGGATGTAATGTCCTTCTTGTATGGGACGATTCTGATCTTCACTTTTTTGTGGCCCCCGACGGTTTCGACAAGTCAGATTTTGGCCCCAGACTCAAAAAGTTTGTGCACCACTGCTGTAGAAGTTATTTGATTCTTTCATATGAGTGAACTATAAATGAGTTTATAAAAGAACACTGAATGTTTCTGAGTGAACTCTAGAGTACTTTGGTAAAGTTTGTCTACAGCCTGGATGAAGCTGTGCAATTGTGACATTATAAATACATGGCTTTAGATTGCCTGATGTGTAGCCTAGGGTCTTAGTCATTAGCAGACAAGCATGTGGTCCATTGAACTGGTCTTTGAACCGTGGATTATTCTGCTCTGGTTTGGTATGCGGCTCAGCCCTTGTCAAACAAACATCCAAGATAAAGTGCCAATCAGCCAGTAAAATCCATGGTCTAAGGATTTGTCCTCGTGTGTTCTCTGATAGAACACGTACGTACATGGTCATCATACATATCGAAATATAGCAATATAAAATAAAGTTAATGTCAAGAGATAAACATGAATATAATATTTTTTAGGCAAGCAAAACATCATACATACAGATGATGATTTCCTTCTGTTTTGATAACTGGTAAAAGGGTTATTAGTATGATTATACTTTGTTAACACCATGAGAAAAAATACGTGCTGCTTTTATGGTCAGCAGCAATCGACTAATGAACTACAGATGAATTTCTAGCACATTCCTTTGTGTGGCTGAGCTGTGCTTTGATTAGTTAAATTAGTAAGTTGTCTGAAACATTCAGATATATTCCCCTCCCGAGAATAAGGGTCAGCCTTTCTAGAAGGAAAAGTCTAAGCATAGTCTATTTTTAGAGGAGGCATTAGTGAGGTTTACATAAGCCATTATGTGGCATTAATGAAAATAAATAGTATTGATAAAAATAAACAGTATTTGCAATGTCAGTACCACCCATCCGCCATCACCAGTAGTCTGGTCACAGTAAACCTGGACATATCTGTTATCACCCAGAAAAAGTGTGTGAATGCCACTTTCTCTGTCATACTCCATGACGTCATCACAGGAAGTCGATCTTTGTACTGCAATGGAGAAAAGAAAAAGGGGGAGTGAATGAATATACAATTGCTGTGGAATAGTTGCATGAAGAATGTTGCAGCATATTACACATAATGTAGATGAGTAAATTTGCCTATCCCTATTTTAAAATTTAAATTGTTAAATTGTCAGAGTAACCGGGCCTTGGGAACTCCTTATTATGGTATTATTGTAAGTGTCTGAGTTGGAAGTAAAGTACCCATGCTGAGAGTAAGATAGAAATTGCTGATGTAATGCAAACTAGTTTTAACTGGGTTAATATGTTTTATTATGCAATAGTTAATGTTTACAAGAACGAGACCAGTCAATGGGCAGAGATCCAACGTTTATCTGCGGTAGAGAATTCTATTGTCTAATCACTTTAATTTGGCATAGCAAAGATGTCCAGTTTTGAATGGTTACGATTTACAAGAATGGGACCAGCCAGTGGGCTGAGATCAAAGGGTTACATGCTGTAGAGAATTATATTGTCTAATGACTTGAATTTGGTGTGGCAAAAAGTCTACTCATGGAGGGCGGCAGTTAGCTTATTGGTGAGTTAACTGACAGATTGAAAGAAAATGGACTAACAAATATTTCGTGCATTTTTGCTATTTATGTGTTATACTTGCGTTTTATGTAGAAATGTATTGTATGAGTAGACTATAATTTCAACAAATTGCTATCTATGGTGTTTATATGTGATATGCTAAAACCTTGCCATTGTTTCTAGTGAGCCCTCTCATAAAACTATTATGCTGTATGTGTGTATTGGGCTAATAAATACTGTTGCAGGTAACTGAAAGTTGAGACTTGAATGAAAGAAAGAAAGGAGTTAAAAAGGAATAAACTAAAATAAAATAAGCTTAGCATTTGTTCCCCAATTATATATTTCAAGGACAAAGCAGCCTTTCCTTATTTCATCTGAATCTCATGATTTACTGATTATTAACCGCTATGACCATGGTAGTCACGAGAAGTATCTACTGCAGTGTGTAAATTTAAGAAATACACTACGATCCACTGATATATGGTGGCTAGGTATGCTGACTACATCCACTATTTTCTGGTACAAGGACGTTACTAATTGCTACAATTGCTGTTCTGCTTGAGGAAGCTAATACAGAGAAGGAGCTACCATGTTAGCCTACAGAGAACAATAGCAAATCAGTATTCTACAATGTGAAAATGGAATCCCATGGAATTGAAAGTATTAATGTGAAGAATAAACTTGTGCCTTTGTTACAAAAAGTGTGTGAAAAACCATTTAGACAGCACCTAAACCAACTTGTGGAAAAATATTATCGCCTGTGATTTACATTGACACTAAATTGTTAAATTGTGTTTTAGGATGTAAGACTGTATATATATTTAAATTATTGTAACATGGCTTCATGGGAATATTGATGTCAAGTAATTCTTTTTCATTGTATTAGTTATATGCATAGTTTTTATTTAATAAATTTATTGTTACATTTATTGACCTTCTTACACTTGTTGATAACCTTATGTTGGTGAAGAATGTTAGTGCATGGGGGCTCACTAAATATAGATTAAAGATGTATTTGTCTTCTCCTTTAGTAAGATTCTTTCCACATATGGAAATATTGTGTGACGGTAAATGTTTGTCATTCATGTTTTGGAAGAGAGAAATCATTTCCAGTGCCCAGTATATCTGCCAAGTGAGAGAGACGAGTTGTTTCTGCTGGTGAAGTATTAATAACAAAATTAAGATTCTCATCACTTGTAAGTAGTTATGGATGATTAATCAATAATAATCATAACCATTAACTAGATGACATAGGCGTCTCGAGTTGATTACTTTCAATTGTGAGCTAAAGATGAACATTATAATTAATTCCAAAGAAGGGTTTGTTTCGAGCAGAACTTCTATGCTAAGGGAATTGATGCAGCTCTTCACTATTATCAAGGAGTATGTAAGGATACTCGAAAAATTGGGATGAATTTTTAATATATTGTTGTGGGCGAATAGAGAGCGGAAGGGTTTATAAGATGAGGTAGTATTTTATATGAAAGGCTTCGTGAAAGCTTTATTTGATCCTATTGCGAAAAGGGGGACGAGAGTCTACAATTATTTCAGAAATGTACTAAAACTATCTGCAGTAGATCGTGTGACATCCTGTGCATCGCGTCTCAGTAATGAACATCTCAACTGAACTACTTCAATGGAAGTCAGAAACAAAGAAGATCACTTTAGCACTTTAGTGGCAGTTGACCCAGTTGGACGACCATTATTATGGGATGTGTGTGTGTGTGTGTGTGTGTGTGTGTGTGTGTGTGTGTGTGCGTGTGTGTGTGTGTGTGTGTGTGTGTGTGTATTTGTGTGCGTGTATGTGCTAGTATTTGTGCGCGTGTGAGAGCGCGAGAGTGTGTATGTGCGAGTATTTGTGTGCGTGTGTGTTTGTATGAAAGAGTGTTAAATGCGAGTGTGTATGTGTGTGCATGTGTATGTGCGAGTGTGTGTGCGTGTGTACGTGCGATTGTGTGTGCGCGCGTGTGTGTGTGTATGTGCGAGTGTTTGTTTGCGTGTGTGAGCGCATGGAAGAGAGTTTGCGCGATTTCTACCTTTGTGAGGTGAGATGGTGTGTTCAGTTAGAAATGTTGAGATTACTAAATCTTTCTTTTACTTCTGTCGTACCGTTAAATACGTTTACTATTATATTTTTAATCTTGCATATTTTTCTTCGAGATCGCTTGTTGTATTATGATATAACTAATCATTTCGTGTAACTGTCAATGTGCTATTGTCTATTATTATTGCTATTTGTTGCAATTTTAACACACCTATTAATCACTCCATACCATATCTAATGATCTGGTACCAGAAACCAGGAAGTGGATTAGGAACTGCTTCTTTGACCCAAAGATTAATTTACTTTATAAGGCCATTCGTGGGAACCTATCACTATAACCCATATAAAATGTTTAATTTATAGCATACATAAATTGTATACCTACATATTAAATCATCCTTTGATTTAATCATTATCGTAATGCTGGTCATCTCTTAAGTTTGTTTTCATTTCACAATTGTTAGGTCGTTTACATGTCGTTTTGCGAAGTTAAACTTTCTTCAGTCTAGATGTCCAGAATAGGGAGACAATCTGCGGCCGTCAGTTGTCTCCAATTACCAGCCATTATAAACAACAATGCTAACTTAGATGCGAAAAATGTATATAATTAATAATAATAAATTTGAATATTCGAAAATAATTATATAATAACCTCTTTCTCACATTAAAAGAACAAGAATGTATTAATTTTTTTTATAAAAGCTATATCTTAGGGGATCAATTTATACGTATAAGATGTGTGTACCATTGTATAAATAATAGTATCTTTCGCTCAAGACGACAGAAAGGTTGTGGTGCCAGGAAAAAATCAAAGACTGGAGAGAACACAGCCCTGAGACACTGTTAAAGAAAAATGAGTTGCACCACTTTTGGTTACTGCAAGCGATGGCACAGACGATTGCTGTCGATGCATTGACGTAATCCGAAACAGAGTCCGTGACATTTGCTTTGAAGTTGTTAAACATGGAGTCTTGTTTCCAGTAAAATTGACAACAAACAAACCTGTAAAAAAAAAAAAACGAGAGAAGCTATCATACTGATTTATTCTACCTGATAAATTTAACTGTCTAGAAATCTATAATCAAGCGACATGTTCATCAAAACTAATATAAAACGTTAGATGCATATGCAGGCGCTGTAAATGATTTCCCTCTTCCACCAACATTAAAGACAAACATTTACAGTCACACAGTATTTCTTACATCTTACATCTTACTAAATGAGAAGACAAATCCGTCTTTACTCTATATTTAGCGAGCCCCCATTCACCCCCTTTCTCCAACAAAAGGTTATCAATATGTGTAAGAATGTCAATAAATTTAACAATACATTTAATGAGTCAACAATTGATTATACATATAATAAATTCAATGAAACAGATTACTTGACATCAGTATTTCCTCTAAACCTCGTTTAAATATTTTTTATGTTAAAAACTCTGACATGCACAGCCTTGTGACTGATATTTAAGTCCTAACATCATGCATTAAGGGCAGTGTTAGGAAAATATTTTTATCTGATACACATGTTCGCACTTGATTCAAATTCTATTTTCATAATATCTCCAGTAGCAATCAAAGCGTAAGAATGTAAGTTACACTGCTTAATCTGCCCGTTATATTCTTTGAGTTCTAAAACATTGAAGTCGATTTATATTATTTGAGTACTAAAACATTGAAGTCGATTTATATTATTTGAGTTCTAAAACATTGAGGTCGTTTTATATTATTTGAGTTCTAAAACATTGACGTCGTTTAATATTATTTGAGTTCTAAAACATTGAAGTCGTTTTATATTATAGTTAGTGAATGCGGAACAGGTTTTAAGTAAACTTTGAAAGGAAAGTATTCGCTGCAAGGGTATACTGAATCAAAGGTATTCCGAGGCAACTCGCCGTTACACTTAGTTACCGATACAGATAATTTATAACTAGTAGTAATAGTAGTAATAGTGGTAATAGTAGTAATAGTGGTAATAGTAGTAATAGTGGTAATAGTAGGAATAGTAGGAATAGTAGGAATCGTGTAAATGTCCCTACGCGTACACTACACATTCATACTCAAACACATATATATACAAGCATGTGAGTATGTAGATAGTTAGCCACATTCATATAATGTATACATAAATGTATTTCTGCTATTTTTTTTAATGAAAGATACATAGGCAATACTCACGGAATAACTAACAAAGTTGCCACGACACTGATGGGTGAGAAACTTAGTCGCCGAAACATTTTACTTGTCACTTATTTTCAGGCTCAAATTTATTTCCAGTCTGATCGTAAATTATCCTGACTCCTGCTACTGTCCTATAATTATACAAGCTGAATATCTATATTTATATATAATCTTAATATTAAAATGAGTTAAAGTCACGCCCCTTCTAGTATTTCAAGCGCGCGTGTCACCATTCGTCACATTAGCCTAAGCGCAAATCTTTCAAGTTCAAGTATGTTTAAACATTTTCCATTCGTAGTTTGCTTGAAACAACGGGGATTTGAAACTGTTCACCTTTAGGTGTATCTGAAGTAGAAATAATTGTTTACTAATCTATACTTCCGTAATGCTGACAATATGAAGTCTTTCCCTTTTCCCTCTACTTCCTTACTGACAGCTTTAATTTTCTTATTTCTTTCTTTCTTTTTTTCTTTCTCTCTTTCTTTCTTTCTCTCTTTCTTTCTTTCGTTCTTTCTTTTTTCTTTTTCTTTCTCTCTTTCTTTCCTATGATCTATCAATCAATCTATCTATCTATCTATCTATGTATTAAATATTTATTTCCTTTCTTTCGTTTTTCTTTCTTTCTTTCTTTCTTTCTTTCTTTCTTTCTTTTTTTCTTTCGTTTTTTCCTTTCTTTCTTTTCTCTTTCTTTCTTTCCTTCTTTCGATCTTTCTTTGTTTCTTACGAACTATCTATCTTCTATCTATCTACCTATCTACCTACTTACCTCTCTATCTATCTATTAAATATTTATTTCCTTTTTATATTTGATTTATTTGCACTAAAAATAAATTGTTTGTGAACATTTCACTGAACACGGAAAGGTTAAAGTCTTCTCATGTTGACTATTCAAGAGATCGGCAAACATATGCATTGTTTGAAAAATCGTTTATTTCATGAAGAGAAAAAAGTTCTTTCTCTTCGTGATCAGTTGATGTAACAATAACCATAATCCAACGGCTATAGGAAAATTAAAAATTAACAAGTTTTTGAATTTGTAGGACGGCCTCATTCACAGCTTCCATTTGTTCATGAAAACAATGGCCATTATGGTTTATTGATACATTTTACCCGGCATCACTTCTACACCATATAGTGTTATGAAGCTCATATTACCGGCAACCTTTAAAATGTTGAAATTCTCTTTTACAAGCTGCGCTTTGTATGAGTTAAAAGTTTGTTTTTTTTCTTTACTTCTGGTGAATTTATACATGATAACTGTCGTCGTTCATGATGACGTCGGCAATGAAACTGACGACAATAACGTTGAGTAATATAGTGATACATATATACTGAGGGACTAGGAAATTATATTGGATGAATTTATCATTCTTTATTTAATGCAAAAATACAACAATTAATCAAGAAGTCACTTAAACAATAGTTTTCAAAAGTTTTTGGGGTTGTAGTTTGGTTGGATTTTATAAAGCACGTTTGCCTCCCTTTTTTGAGAATCAATGAAAGTCAACATCAATTTCTTTAAACGTTTTTTATGCCATGAAGAAAATTCAAGATAAATTAGATTAATGAGATCAAAAATGATAATATTATTCATTATAAATGATAATATTAATCTGATATTTGGGTTTTTAGAAATTTTGTTAAGTTTGCAAGACACGTTTTCTTTCATACATGTATGGCATGGTCTGCGCTACTAGCGAGTACGAGAATCCCTGAATGTGTGTATAACGATTACATTTGAATTACCGGAGATCTAACACTCAGCCTAAAAGGCATATTTCACCATTCTTTTTTATGTTTATTATTTGCTTGTAAAACCACTCGTGTTAGCCATAATGTACGCTTGATATTGAATGTGTGTATAAAGATTACATCACAACTAACTGAAATCTAAGACTCACCATCATAAGGCATATTTCACCAGTTTGATTTTTTATTTGTATGTACAGTAACGTGTGATTACTCTAGTTAACTTTCAGATATATTTTTAATGAAGTCATTCGAGTGTATATTTACAATCGTGATTGTTTACATGAATTACATGTGATGCAATTGCATTGATAAGATTATAGCCTAAGAATATGGATACTAATATTTATTGTTAGTCTGAAGGTGCATTGAATAATAAATTTAATACAAATAGTTCATATGTACTATATTTTTCTTAATACTTAATTGCTCATTAATGACTGGCATTTATTATTATTGATATTTGTGCAATGTTTCAGATTTTATTGTAAATATTTATACATATCGAATTAAACAATATTAAGAACATTCTTTTGTACAGAGATTATTTTATCGCGCATATATATCTAGTGTGATCCTTTAAGAATGAGACGCCATGTAAGAAAGAAAGAAACAATGTGTTCATGTTTCCTCCATTTGATTTATCACTGTCGGGTGTGTTGCAACTGTTCTACGGATGAGTGGCTTTACTCACCTAGCGTGATTTCATTTGCCCTTCGTCTTTCTAAACTGCATACATCGTAGGCTAACTTCCTGTTTGTGCAATATAAGAATTCGAACTTTGGACACTCCTTTCTTTCTACACGCATCCACACACAGATAGATATACAGACAGACTGACAGACAGATAGATAGATAGATAGATAGATAGATAGATAGATAGATAGATAGATAGATAGATAGATAGATAGATAGATAGATAGATAGATAGATAGATAGATAGATAGATAGATAGATAGATAGATAGATAGATAGATAGATAGATAGATAGATAGATAGATAGATAGATATGGGAGAGAAAAACTCAAACATACTAACAGAAAATAGTTACCTCCAAACAACACAAATATCTAACGACTGAAATCTTTTTTCACTAGTTTATTGAGTCCAACAGTTGTGCTGAGAATTTGACTACGGGTCAAAACCTAAATGATTAATTATCGAAGTAAATTTCTCAAATGGCTTAGTTCAGTCTACTTAATTAGTGTAGTCAGATGGCTGTCGGACGTACTATTGTAGTGTTCATTTAAATTATTATCAAGAATGATCAACACATTGCACGTGCATAAAATGTTTAGAACAGAACACAAATCTCACTGGGTTTTTTTTCCTATAGTGAACTTTCCCGTGTTAACTCTCCTGTACCCACCCGAGTTATGTTTCATTTACTGTCGCGATCAGTTTACACGTCTCCCGCCTGCGTACATTATTCATTGTTCAATAAGTTCCCAGTGGCCAGCAGTTTCGCATTGCACACTTGGCGATAATACATAACAAAAGGGGTATTCTAAGACCATTCAATAAATGATATGTTGACATATGAAAGATAAAAATGGCCTATATTTGGCATCTGCAGAGCCTATGTAAATAATTTCTTGCAACATAGCGCTCTCTCAGGTACCAGCACACTTCTTTGTACAAACTCAAAGACATATACAAACACATCAAAATCGATATTAAATATCCAAGTTGGGGGGTGGGGTGAAGGGTAGTTTGTTCGTCTACGTTTATATAATCCATTATGCCATTATGAAAGACCTACACGAACCTAGACCTACTCTAGAGAGTATAATATGTAGTTTGTATTTTCATGCTAAAGAAAGCCCCTGATTTCAATATTGATATTTTACATGGTAGTACCAATCTCTTAGAACACAACAAACGCATCCATACAAATATGTGTATGTACGTTGATGTATGCACGTATGTATAGAGATGATTGCGAATTAATTAAAAGTCGTTTAATCTATTTTCTAACAGTTCCAGTGAAGTTCGTGACAATCATAAATGTGTGTATAGATGTAAAATACCTTTAGTGTAGTGTTTCACTTATTACACAGTGGATGATTAACAATCTATGTGAACTAAAGCATGATACGAACTCACTAGTAATGAATAAAAGTTATCATTAATTAAAAGGTGACATGACATGACACTGCCATAGGAGATGAATATTCATTCCAAGAGATAAGACCTGCAACAATGAAAATGTTTTATTGTTTGCTTTATTCTATAATTATCTCCCTTTTCCTCCGTTGTCAATTTTTGCTGAAATTTAAGCTTATACACTTCGAAACCTCTTCGCAGTCTTCTCTGCTTAGGATGACGTCAGCTTCTGGCCTGGGCCGATTTCGCTGCCTGGCACGAGTTTTGCCGCCTTTGAGAAGGTTGAAGATGATGTAAGACAGAGAGGAGTGTTGTTGAAAGAAACATTGTAGAGTGGTGATGATGAATAGTGGCTGGTGTGAGTGTGGCGCTCATATCTGGCCGGTAGAGGCGTACATTAGCCTGGAAGTCCGTGGGCTAATGTCATGGTGGTTGGTGTCGCAATCTCTAATGTTGAAGAGGAGAGAGTAGGTGGTTTTTTTTTTTTACAGAGCCCAGGCTGGTAGCACACCAGATCTGTACCTGCGTGTACCCCTGTCTGGGATGTTCAAAACTACACAGTTTAAATTTTTAAAAGAAACTGGAGTAATCAGTCATGTCCTCATAATAATAGTAATATTTAAGCATTTCTTTTAAGCACATATTATATCTGTTTAACTTTCAAACACGGATTGTGATTGTTTTGAAGATTTCCCTCTTCTTTGTCAGTACATGAGAAATAATGCAGTCATGTTTCTAAAAGGAACTGAATATATATTGCTAAATTATTAAGTAAATGGAAGTAAAAAGGTAAAGTATTATATAGAGCACATATCTACAGTTTTTGCGACTCGACTATAAGTAGACATTCAGTACTTATTGTTTCAAAAGGTGAACACATTTCTCAAACAATATTCGAGTATATATGGGATATTGATTTTGCCATAATGGATTCCTGCATTGTATTTCATTTTTTGACGCTAATCACCTTCCTACTCTTACTCACCTTAACCGTACACACATTTATTATAAATTGATTTCCGTAATTTCACAAACTATATCGATAATTAAATGACAATAATTGTATTAGTTATCATTATAATTAATTATTATCATTATTAATTATATTTGTACTAGGCAGCGATATTAATATAATAAGCATAGATAAATAATGAATAATATGGAATTTATGGCGTACATCATTCATTATAAATTGAATTCCATAATTTCACAAACCATATCGATACGTAAATGACATAATTGTATTAGTTATAATTATGATTAATTATTATCATTTTAATTAATAATTTTATTAGGCTTGCGTATTAGCATAATTAAAATAGATGAAATTTATGATGTACAGTGAGAAATTGTGATTTATGTGGCCACGTGACCATATTAACTTACTGCTGTAGAAATATGTACACTTAACATTTGTTGCTGTTATTAACACAAAATGTAGTAATGTAAGATTCGAACGTACTTTAAAATAAGGTACATAAATAAAACTGCGCTAGGTCATTTATTGAAAATTTTATGTAACAAATTCAACCCTATTCGGTGATTCATGAATGTACTAAAATCGAAAATCTTGTACACACAGAGCTATCAATCGCTACTGGTACTCGTACATCTACCAAACAGCCCTACAATCAAATCTACAGACAAGCACTAATGTAGTTTTCAGCAAATACGAACGCAATCGACACAAGTGCCACAAGTATCACATCCACAAGTGACATTGGCTTGACACAATATGAAGTGCCGCAAGTATCACATCCACAAGTGACATTGGCTTGACACAATATGAAGTGCCACAAGTATCACATCCACAAGTGACATTGGCTTGACACAATATCAAGTGCCACAAGTATCACATCCACAAGTGACATTGGCTTGACACAATATGAAGTGCCACAAGTATCACATCCACAAGTGACATTGGCTTGACACAATATGACGTGCCACAAGTATCACATCCACAACTGACATTGGCTTGACACAATATGAAGTGCCACAAGTATCACATCCACAAGTGACATTGGCTTGAAAACAATAAACAAAATAATTCAAATATTAAAGTACAACTACCCACCTACCTCTGAAATAATAAAAAATTGTAATCACTACTAAATTCCAGAGCAGCCATTCGAATGTCAAAAGAGAATAAAGATGCGGACAACGATAGAAAATATTCAGTCACTTCCGGGAAAGGAAATCAACACTCACATTGAGCTACTGAGATAACAGAGGAAACATACCGAGTATATACAAACACATCAAACACAGCCCTATGTAACACTGAGTATATACAAACACAACAAACACAGCCCTATGTAACACCGAGTATATACAAGCATAACAAACACAGCACTATGTAGTAACAAGCCCAGAGGGCATCAAAGCAAAGCATCAGGTACATGCTAAACTCCTCACTACACTCTTTCTTAGCAAATTACATGAAAACGTGTATGCACTAAGGACTGACAACACAGTCAAATGCAGCATTGTCAAAATTACCAACAACTCAGATCATCCACCAATTACACGATTAATATTGCAGATTATAATACCACATGTAAAAAGAATACCATACTCTCCCTACCACACAAATAGCTAACCCAAGAAGCATTTTTTATAAAAAAATTTAAAAAAACTATAGTGCAAATATAAGCCATGCTAAGCAAAACACAGTCTCTCTTACAGTCGCTTCAATGATGCTAGACAACAATTTAACTCCGTCTTCACACAATCTCCATGAAGAGTAGCTCTTTGGAAAATCGTTCAGTCATAACGAGAAAAGCAGAAGTAGGGAATTCCGTCAAGTGAAGAAGAGGAAAAGTGCCTAGTACACTTAATATGCACATATAAACCTCATACGGAAATACACAATCTTTATGCAATCATTTGTGAATTCCCAGTGCTTAAAAGTCATGGAACTCGAGTAGTAATGCAATATAAATAGGGCACTATAGTAATGCAATATAAATAGGGCACTATAGTAATGCAATATAAATAGGACACTATAGTAATGCAATATAAATAGGGCACTATAGTAATGCAATATAAATAGGGCACTATAGTAATGCAATATAAATAGGGCACTATAGTAATGCAATATAAATAGGAAACTATAGTAATGCAATATAAATAGGACACTATAGTAATGCAATATAAATAGGGCACTATAGTAATGCAATATAAATAGGGCACTATAGTAATGCCATATATATAGGGCACTATAGTAATGCAATATAAATAGAGCACTCTAGTAATGCAATATAAATAGGGCACTATAGTAATGCAATATAAATAGGGCACTATAGTAATGCAATATAAATAGGGCACTATAGTAATGCAATATAAATAGGGCACTATAGTAATGCAATATAAATAGGGCACTATAGTAATGCAATATAAATAGGGCACTATAGTAATGCAAAATAAATAGGGCACTAAAGATGAAAAGATAATTACTGTTCAAGTTAAAATTGTTTATAGTCACTGCATATTGACCTGATCAATTAATCACTCTAACAACTGAACTTGTACTACGTGTAAAGCCATTGTCGGGACTGAACACCCACCGATCACTACCATCAGTCGTAAATAGTTTTACACATCCGTGTTCTTTGATAATACTTTCATTAACATTGTGTGTGCAGGATTATAAGTCAAGGAAACATGGATATTCCAGTCATTATATTTGTTATTGCACACACTTTGAAATACTTTATTTCTAGCAGCAGTCAGTCACATTTTGATACATTTTCAATTATTTGCTTTATTGTTCAGTCTAGTGCTTGAAACAGTATTTGTGTTCAGTACAAATCGAGATTTGAACAGGAACGATAGAGAGATAGAAACGCCAGTGTCTATACTTCCGTCAACTTTGCCTAAATGTGACGTCTTAGGCAGGACGTAATTCAGATTTGTAAACAAAACTTTTACTAGAAGCATACCAATAAGCTACTCCTAATATCTAAGGTCAAATTAACATCTACACGTTTACATGGTATAAATATAAAGATAGATAGATAGATAGATAGATAGATAGATAGATAGATAGATAGATAGATAGATAGATAGATAGATAGATAGATAGATAGATAGATAGATAGATAGATAGATAGATAGATAGATAGATAGATAGATAGATAGATAGATAGATAGATAGATAGATAGATAGATAGATAGATAGATAGATAGATATGTGAACTACAATTTCAATGGCATAGGCAAGCAAACAAAAGCAAAAGAAAATCTTCTTCCCAGGAAATGTTATATGTAATTGTAAAGGAGTTATCTGTCATTATATTCTTTCAAAGCATTATGATCCTTTGCGTTTTATTTTCATTTCCACACGTTTCAAAGATCGATTTTGATTCCTCCAGTAGAACCAGGTCACACCATCAGCACCTTCAGCGCTATCGAACTTGTAACGCCCATTCAGGTTGCTTTTGTGGCAAAGATTATACCACCACGCCCCATGCCATCCCATTGCGCAATTCCCACCGTTATTATTTTCGTCATTGTCTGAATCATAAGTTGAGAACTGCCTCAAATGATGATATGATAAAGAATCCCCTGAAACGATATATAATAGAAAGCCTTACAACTTAAAAACAACACTTTGATTAAAACAGAAATTATGACTATTTGTGTTTCCTAATACTCACTCTCCAACTCGTCGATCCAATCTTTCAATCAATGTGAAAATCGATTAAGCTAATTATGTTTCGATGGCATATATTCTCTAACTTCGTACAGGTATTTCACTTAATTGATTTTGAAGGGAACTTCGCCTTATGAGTTGGTCAGCAAATTATTTTTAAACAATCTGCTCAAGCGTGTTGTTGTTGTTTCATTTATTGCAGAACTGTTGCTAAGCGTCTCTTTCAAAGCTGTTGTTGACTACAATTTTAATGATTAAGAGATGTCTTTTCTTTAATGTGTGCGTTTTTTCCTAACGTCTGGTTTTGGGTGATTAGTGGTGAATTTTTAAATCTAGTCTGGAAAAGAAATGTATACGTTAACAAGAAACAAGAGTGTATTTCTATTCAGTTATTACAAGTATTTCATCATTTCGTTTTACCATCACTACTTTATATTTCGCATATTTCAAATGGACTCCGCCTCTTTCTTTCTTTCTCTACTCTTTCTCAGTCTCTCGCTGGTTCTCTCTCTCTCTCTCTCTCTCTCTCTCTCTCTCTCTCTCTCTCTCTCTCTCTCTCTCTCTCTTTCTCTAGCTGTTGTTCTGTTTTTTTCGTCCGACTATTTTTATTTCTCTCACATTAATTGTGATTATGAGTATGTGGATGTATCCGCGTGCATGTATTATGATGCTATATTTTCACCAATGCAGATAAAGAAAACAGCTAAATTGTGTTTACCTTAAATACACATATACCCCATCATGATGCTATATTTTCACCAATGTAGAAAAAGAAAAAAGCTAAATTGTGTTTACCTTAAATACACATATACCCCATGATGATGTTATAGTTTCACCAATGCAGATAAAGAAAACAGCTAAATTGTGTTTACCTTAAATACACATATATCCATTGATATGCAATGAAACCAACTCTGCGTAACTAATGCTACATCTACTAACAATTATCTGAAAATAGCAAGTTTCTATATAATACAATACGTGATAAAGCTAATGTTTAAAACCATTTTTAATCATTGAAGCTGAGTTTAATGTACATACAAATGCTTTGTGAGAGTTTGTATCCCTTAAAGTGAAATTTCATTGATAATTTCTATTCGATATAGTTTCCCGTAGATAAAGCCTTGCTCACTGAATTGTATATTATTAAAAATTAAATACAATTTCCACACATACACACACAAAACACACATACACACACATAACACACACATACACACATAACACAAATACACTCTCCACTCAACATGCAACAGACGAGTAAATCAGACCAAACATATTTCGAACTGTGAGAGTTGAAAAAGAAGAAAATGCATATAAGTACAATTCTATTTGTTTCTGAGCCTGTTGCATACGCGGAAATTGCTCCGTGTAGAAACATTAGTAACCGATTGCAATTTTATTCAGTTACTCCCCTTTGCAGAAAAGGAAACTTACTCTAAGAACATCATCAGTAACTCATTGTAAATGATCAGTCACAACGTCTGCAGTACTTGCAAAAGTAAATGAGTAATCAATTAGAATTATGACCATGTTATAAATAAATTTTAGTGCAATAATATAAGAGATCTAGATAACGTTTAATCTTTTAATTTTTTTATGTATCTCTACAATATGGGCAACAATTAAAAGTGATATATTTATTCAAATGCATCGTTAAAAGAGGATGTTTTAATGACTAAGTTATGTTGGAAGTTTTAATGACTAAGTTATGTTACTTTAATGACTAAGTTATGTTACTTTAATGAATAAGTTATGTTACTTTAATGACTAAGTTATGTTGAAAGTTTTAATGACTAAGTTATGCTGAAAGCTTTAATGACTAAGTTATGTTGAAAGCTTTAATGACTAAGTTATATTTTCAAAAGTCCCACCTGCAGTTCCACTGTACCCTTCAACATACAATCGGTAATTATCGGAGGAACTACTAATACGGAAATTGTCGTATTCCGCATAAGCCTTGGATCCATCAAAGTCCATTAGGTCAACACGAAGTTTGTAGTTCTGAGTTTTAGTCAGGTGATATAGGTTATCTAGACCTGTTATAATAGAATAAAATAGAATACGATACGATACGATATATGATATGACATGATATGATATGATATGATATGATATGATATGATATCATATGATACACAACATAACAGTTTATATGTATTCTAATATAATACAATAATGTAACAATGAAATTTTATGTAACAATATATCATGTTAACTATTTCATAGTAGATATCAATCAAAACGATAGAAGTGTGACTTGTTGGTGGATAACAATGCATCTGTCATTCAGTGCTAGCAAATAAAATAAGAATGACGTACAGACTGAAATGTGAGATACGGGTTGACAATAATTTATGGAAATGATCTTATACTACACTATTACCAATCCAGAATTCTGTGGACAAGCTGCCAAAGCCAGCCACGTACTGACTCCAATTCCTGTAGAAATCCACGGAACCGTCTTGCCTTCTTTGTATCACCTGTCGAGATTTATTTACGAACACGTTACTTTGCATGTCATTTTCTTTTTGTCGTCTAAAACAGAATTAAAATTTACATAAACTGAAACTTTAAACTAACAAAGCATACTTTATTTACTTATAATGAATGTTTATAACAATAAAGATACTTTATCATATTATGCTGGGATATTTTTAAAAGTCAGCCTTTGTTTCGATTAATGTCTAACATCAACATCCATTTATAGATAATGCTAAATAAAATTAAGTTATTTTCTATGTTGAGAGGTTGCTGAATTATATGTTGTTTGCTATCCATGACCATTTTGTTTCTCATTACATGTCCAAAACAATTACATTCTAAATTTAAAACCTTAGACTTTTATGGTCAGATACAAACTGAATTAAAGATACAAGTACAAGAGCATTTAATAATAATAAGTTCACTGGCATATAATAAAGAAAGGAAAATGGTTTTATGAATAAAAACAGTGATTGCTAAATATAAATAGTATCGAAGAAAATAAATAGTATTGATTGTAACGTTTTGCTGGGAGATGGGCAAGATGTTAATTCTCCACCATCCTGGGTCACCCGTAACCTTAGGATAATCCCCATAATACACATTCTATTTGGTCACACGTTTTAGAAAGATGAATGATACATAATGTAGAATAGAAGAGTAATAGTTCTAGAAGATAGCTAGAGCCCCTTGATACATACAGCCTTGATAGTAAGTAAATACATGTGAAAGACTACAACATGTAGCATGAAAGTGAGTCATGCTAACACGAGTGGTCAATGTATCAACAACAATATATATTATTTAAGTTTATAATCCCGACCATGTGCTATCATACGAGAATGTCCGTATGAGTCCCATGGCACTGTAGAAGTTATTTGGTTCTTTCATATGAGTGAACTATAAATGAGTTTATAAAAGAACACTGAATGTTGTTTCTGAGTGAACTCTAGAGTACTTTGGTAAAGTTTGTCTACAGCCTGGATGAAGCTGTGCAGTTGTGACATTATAAATACATGGCGTTAGATTGCCTGATGTGTAGCCTAGGGTCTCAGTCATTAGCAGACAAGCATGTGGTCCACTGAACTGGTCTTTGAACCGTGGATTATTCTGCTCTGGTTTGGTATGCGGCTCAGCCCTTGTCAAACAAACATCCAAGATAAAGTGCCAATCAGCCAGTAAAATCCATGGTCTAAGGATTTGTCCTCATGTGTTCTCTGATAGAACACGTACGTACATGGTCATCATACATATCGAAATATAGCAATATAAAATAAAGGTAATGTCAAGAGATAAACATGAATATAATATTTTTTAGGCAAGCAAAACATCATACATACAGATAATGATTTCCTTCTGTTTTGATAACTGGTAATAAGGTTATTAGTATGATTATACTTTGTTAACACCATGAGCCAAAATACGTGCTGCTTTTATGGTCAGCAGCAATCGACTAATGAACTACAGATGAATTTCTAGTACATTCCTTTGTGTGGCTGAGCTGTTCTTTGATTGGTTAAATTAGGAAATTGTCTGAAACATTCAGATATATTCCCCTCCCGAGAATAAGGATTAGCCTTTCTAGAAGGAAAAGTCTATGCATAGTCTATTTTTAGAGGAGGTATTAGTGAGGTCTACATAAGCCATTATGTGGCATTAATGAAAATAAATAGTATTGATAAAAATAAACAGTATTTGCAATGTCAGTACCACCCATCCGCCATCACCAGTAGTCTGGTCACAGTAAACCTGGACATTTCTGTTATCACCCAGAAAAAGTGTGTGAATGCCACTTTCTCTGTCATACTCCTTGACGTCATCACAGGAAGTCGATATTTGTACTGCAATGGAGAAAAGAAAAAGGGGGAGGGAATGAATGTACAATTGCAGTGGAATAGTTGCATGAAGAATGTTGCAGCATATTATACATAATGTAGATGAGTAAATTTGCCTATCCCTATTTTAAAATTTAAATTGTTAAATTGTCAGAGTAAGCGGGCCTTGGGAACTCCTTATTATGGTATTATTGTAAGTGTCTGAGTTGGAAGTAAAGAACCCAAGCTGAGAGTAAGATAGAAATTGCTGATGTAATGCAAACTAGTTTTAACTGGGTTAATATGTTTTATTATGCAATAGTTAATGTTTACAAGAACGTGACCAGTCAATGGGCAGAGATCCAACGTTTATCTGCGGTAGAGAATTCTATTGTCTAATCACTTTAATTTGGCATAGCAAAGAAGTCCAGTTTTGAATGGTTACGATTTACAAGAATGGGACCAGCCAGTGGGCTGAGATCAAAGGTTTACATGCTGTAGAGAATTATATTGTCTAATGACTTGAATTTGGTGTGGCAAAAAGTCTGCTCATGGAGGGCGGCAGTTAGCTTATTGGTGAGTTAACCGACAGATTGAAAGAAAATGGACTAACAAATATTTCGTGCATTTTTGCTATTGATGTGTTATACCTGCGTTTTATGTAGAAATGTATTGTATGAGTAGACTATAATTTCTACAAATTGCTATCTATGGTGCTTATATGTGATATGCTAAAACCTCGCCATTGTTTCTAGTGAGCCCTCTCATAAAACTATTATGCTGTATGTGTGTATTGGGCTAATAAATACTGTTGCAGGAAACTGAAAGTTGAGACTTGAATGTAAGAAAGAAAGGAGTTAAAAAGGAATAAACTAAAATAAAATAAGCTTAGCATTTGTTCCCTGATTATATATTTCAAGGACAAAGCAGCCTTTCCTTATTTCATCTGAATCTCATGATTTACTGATTATTAACCGCTATGACCGTGGTAATCACGAGAAGTATCTACTGCAGTGTGTAAATTTAAGAAATACACTATGATCCACTGATATATGGTGGCTAGGTATGCTGACTACATCCACTATTTTCTGGTACAAGGACGTTACTAATTGCTACAATTGCTGTTCTGCTTGAGGGAGCTAATACAGAGAAGAAGCTACCATGTTAGCCTCCAGAGAATAATAGCAAATCAGTATTCTACAATATGAAGATGGAATCCCATGGAATTGAAAGTATAAATGCTAAGAATAAACTTGTGCCTTTGTTACAAAATATGTGTGAAAAACCATTTAGACAGCACCTAAACCATCTTGTGGAAAAGTATTATCGCCTGTGATTTACATTGACACTAAATTCTTAAATTGTGTTTTAGGATGTGAGTCTGTATATATATTTAAATTATTGTAACATGGCTTCATGGGAATATTGATGTCAGGTAATTCTTTTTCATTGTATTGCATAATTGAGTTTTTATTTAATAAATTTATTGTTACATTTATTGACCTTCTTACACTTATTGATAACCTTATGTTGGTGAAGAATGTGAGTGCATGGGGGCTCACTAAATATAGATTAAAGATGTATTTGTCTTCTCCTTTAGTAAGATGTTTTCCACCTATGGAAATATTGTATGACGGTAAATGTTTGTCATTCGTGTTTTGGAAGAGAGAAAGCATTTCCAGCGCCCAGCATATCTGCCAATTGAGAGAGACGAGTTGTTTCTGCTGGTGAAGTATTAATAACAAAATTAATATTCTCATCACTTGTAAGTAGTTATGGATGATTAATCAATAATAATCATAACCATTAACTAGATGGCGTAGGCGTCTCAAGTTGATTACTTTCAATTGTGAGCTAAAGATGAACATTATAATTAATTCAAAAGAAGGGTTTGTTTCGAGCAGAACTACTGTGATAAGGGAATTCATGCAGCTCTTCACTATTATCAATGAGTATGAAAGGATACTCGAAAAATTGGGATGAATTTTTAAAATATTGTTGTGGGCGAATAGAGAGCGGAAGGGTTTATAAGATGAGGTAGTATTTTATATGAAAGGCTTCGTGAAAGCTTTATTTGATCCTATTGCGAAAAGGGGGACGAGAGTCTACAATTATTTCAGAAATGTACTAAAACTATCTGCAGTAGGTCGTGTGACATCCAATGCATAACGTCTCAGTAATGAACATCTCATCTGAACAACTTCAATGGAAGTCAGAAACAAAGAAGATCACTTTAGCACTTTAGTGGCAGTTGACCCAGTTGGACGACCATTATTATGGGATGTGTGATTGTGTGTGTGTGTGTGTGTGTGTGTGTGAGTGTGTGTGTGTATTTGTGTGCGTGTATGTGCTAGTATTTGTGCGCGTGTGAGAGCGCGAGATTGTGTATATGCAAGTATTTGTGTGCGTGTGTGTTTGTTTGAAAGAGTGTTAAATGCGAGTGTGTGTGTATGTGTGTGTGTGTGTATGTGCGAGTGTTTGTGTGCGTGTGTGAGCGAATGGAAGAGAGTTTGCGCGATTTGTACCTTAGTGAGGTGAGATGGTGTGTTCAGTTAGAAATGTTGAGATTACTAAATCTTTCTTTTACTTCTGTCGTACTGTTAAATACGTTTACTATTATATTTTTAATCTTGCATATTTTTCTTCGAGATCGCTTGTTGTATTATGATATAACTAATCATTTCGTGTAACTGTCAATGTGCTATTATCTATTATTATTGCTATTTGTTGCAATTTTAACACACCTATTAATCGCTCCATACCATATCTAATGATCTGGTACCAGAAACCAGGAAGTGGATTTAGGAACTGCTTCTTTGACCCAAAGATTAATTTACTTTATAAGGCCATTCGTGGGAACCTATCACTATAACCCATATAAAATGTTTAATTTATAGCATACATAAATTGTATACCTACATATTAAATCATCCTTTGATTTAATCATTATCGTAATGCTGGTCATCTCTTAAGTTTGTTTTCATTTCACAATTGTTAGGTCGTTTACATGTCGTTTTGCGAAGTTAAACTTTCTTCAGTCTAGATGTCCAGAATAGGGAGACAATCTGCGGCCGTCAGTTGTCTCCACTTACAAAACATTATAAACAACAATGCTAACTTAGATGCGAAAAATGTATATAATTAATAATAATAAATTTGAATATTCGAAAATAATTATATAATCACCTCTTTCTCACATTAAAAGAACAAGAATGTATTAATTTTTTTATAAAAGCTAAATCTTAGGGAATCAATTTTTACGTATAAGATGTGTGTACCATTGTATAAATAATAGTATCTTTCGCTCAAGACGACAGAAAAGTTTTGGTGCCAGGAAAAAATCAAAGACTGGAGAGAACACAGCCCTGAGACACTGTTAAAGAAAAATGAGTTGCACCACTTTTGGTTACTGCAAGCGATGGCACAGACGATTGCTGTCGATGCATTGACGTAATCCGAAACAGAGTCCGTGACATTTGCTTTGAAGTTGTTAAACATGGAGTCTTGTTTCCAGTAAAATTGACAACAAACAAACCTATAAAAAAAAAAAAAACGAGAGAAACTATCATACTGATTTATTCTACCTGATAAATTTATTCTACCTGTCTAGAAATCTATAATCAAGCGACATGTTCATCAAAACTAATATAAAACGTTAGATGCATATGCAGGCGCTGTAAATGATTTCCCTCTTCCACCAACATTAAAGACAAACATTTACAGTCACACAGTATTTCATTACATGGAAAACATCTTACTAAATGAGAAGACAAATCTGTCTTTACTCTATATTTAGCGAGCCCCCATTCACCCCCTTTCTCCAACAAAAGGTTATCAATATGTGTAAGAAGGTCAATAAATTTAAAAATACATTTAATGAGTCAACAATTGATTATACATATAACAAATTCAATGAAACAGATTACTTGACATCAGTATTTCCTCTAAACCTCGTTTAAATATTTTTTATATTAAAAACTCTGACATGCACAGCCTTGTGACTGATATTTAAGTTCTAACATCATGCATTAAAGGCAGTGTTAGGAAAATATTTTTATCTGATACAAATGTTCGCACTTGATTCAAATTCTATTTTCATAATATCTCCAGTAGCAATCAAAGCGTAAGAATGTAAGTTACATTGCTTAATCTACCCGTTATATTCTTTGAGTTCTAAAACATTGAAGTCGTTTTATATTATTTTAGAACTAAAACATTGAAGTCGATTTATATTATTTGAGTACTAAAACATTGAAGTCGATTATATTATTTGAGTTCTAAAACATTGACGTCGTTTTATATTATTTGAGTTCTAAAACATTGACGTCGTTTTATATTATTTGAGTTCTAAAACATTGACGTCGTTTTATATTATTTGAGTTCTAAAACATTGACGTCGTTTTATATTATAGTTAGTGAATGCGGAACAGGTTTTAAGTAAACTTTGAAAGGAAAGTATTCGCTGCAAGGGTATACTGAATCAAAGGTATTCCGAGACAACTCGCCGTTACACTTAGTTACCGATACAGATAATTTATAACTAGTAGTAATAGTAGTAATAGTGGTAATAGTAGGAATAGTAGGAATAGTAGGAATCGTGTAAATGTCCCTACGCGTACACAACACATTCATACTCAAACACATATATATACAAGCATGTGAGTATGTAGATAGTTAGCCACATTCATATAATGTATACATAAATGTATTTCTGCTATTTTTTTTATGAAAGATACATAGGCAATACTCACGGAATAACTAACAAAGTTGCCACGACACTGATGGGTGAGAAACTTAGTCCACGAAACATTTTACTTGTCACTTATTTTCAGCCTCAAATTTATTTCCAGTCTGATCGTAAATTATCCTGACTCCTGCTACGGACCTATAATTATACAAGCTGAATATCTATATTTATATATAATCTTAATATTAAAATGAGTTAAAGTCACGCCCCTTCTAGTATGGCAAGCGCGCGTGTCATCCTAAGTCACATTAGCCTAAGCGCAAATCTTTCAAGTTCAAGTATGTTTAAACATTTTCCATTCGTAGTTTGCTTGAAACAACGGGGATTTGAAACTGTTCACCTTTAGGTGTATCTGAAGTAGAAATAATTGTTTACTAATCTATACTTCCGTAATGCTGACAATATGAAGTCTTTCCCTTTTCCCTCTACTTCCTTACTGACAGCTTTAATTTTCTGATTTCTTTCTTTCTTTTTTTTCTTTCTTTCTTTCTTTCTTTCTTTCTTTCTTTCTTTCTCTCTTTCTTTCTTTCTTTCTTTCGTTCTTTCTCTTTTCTTTCCTATGATCTATCAATCAATCTATCTATCTATCTATCTATGTATTAAATATTTATTTCCTTTCTTTCTTTCTTTCTTTCTTTCTTTCTTTCTTTCTTTCTTTCTTTCTTTTTTTTCGTTTTTTCTTTTCTTTCTTTTCTCTTTCTTTCTTTCCTTCTTTCGATCTTTCTTTGTTTCTTACGATCTATCTATCTATTAAATATTTATTTCCTTTTTATATTTGATTTATTTGCAGTGAAAATAAATTGTTTGTGAACATTTCACCGAACACGGAAAGCGTAAAGTCTTCTCTATTTTGACTATTCGAGAGATCGGCAAATAATATATGCATTGTATGAAAAATCGTTTATTTCATGAAGAGAAAAAAGTTCTTTCTCTTCGTGATCAGTTGATGTAACAATAACCATAATCCAACGGCTATAGGAAAATTAAAAATTAACAAGTTTTTGAATTTGTAGGACGGCCTCATTCACAGCTTCCATTTGTTCATGAAAACAATGGCCATTATGGTTTATTGATACATTTTACCCGGCATCACTTCTACACCATATAGTGTTATGAAGCTCATATTACCGGCAACCTTTAAAATGTTGGAATTCTCTTTTACAAGCTGCGCTTTGTATGAGTTAAAAGTTTGTTTTTTTTCTTTACTTCTGGTGAATTTATACATGATAACTGTCGTCGTTCATGATGACGTCGGCAATGAAACTGACGACAATAACGTTGAGTAATATAGTGATACATATATACTGAGGGACTAGGAAATTATATTTGATGAATTTATCATTCTTTATTTAATGAAAAAATACAACAATTAATCAAGAAGTCACTTAAACAATAGTTTTCAAATTATTTATTATTCTGTTTTGAAAGTTTTGGGGGTTGTAGTTTGGTTGGATTTTATAAAGCACGTTTGCCTCCCTTTGTGAGAATCAATGAAAGTCAACATCAATTTCTTTAAACGTTTTTTATGCCATGAAGAAAATTCAAGATAAATTAGATTAATGAGATCATAAATGATAATATTATTGACTGAATCTAGCTTCTGATATATTGTTTTTTAGAAATTTTGTTAAGTTTGCAAGACACGCTTTCTTTCATACATTTATGGCATGGTCTGCGCTATTAGCGAGTACGAGAATCCCTGAATGTGTGTATAACGATTACAATTGAATTACCAGAGATCTAACACTCAGCCTAAAAGGCACATTTCACCATTGTTTTTTATGTTTATTATTTGCTTGTAAAACTACTCGTGTTAGCCATAATGTATACTTGATATTGAATGTGTGTATAAAGATTACATCACAACTAACTGAAATCTAAGACTCACCATCATAAGGCATATTTCACCAGTTTGATTTTTTATTTGTTTGTACAGTCACGTGTGATTACTCTAGTTAACTTTCAGATATATTTTTAATTAAGTCATTCGAGTGTATATTTACAATCGTGACAGTTTACATGAATTACATGTGGTATCAATTGCATTGATAAGCTTATGGCCTAAGAATATGAATACTAATATTTATTGTTAGTCTGAAGGTGCATTGAATAATACATTTAATACAAATAGTTCATATGTACTGTATTTTCCTTAGTACTTAATTGCTCATTTAATGACTGGCATTTATTATTATTGATATTTGTGCAATGTTTCACATTTTATTGTAAATATTTATACATATTGAATTAAACAATATTAAGAACATTCTTTTGTACAGAGAATATTTTATCGCGCATATATATCTAGTGTGATCCTTTAAGAATGAGACGCCATGTAAGAAAGAAAGAAACAATGTGTTCATGTTTCCTCCATTTGATTTATCACGGTCGGGTGCGTTGCAACTGTTCTACGGATGACTGGCTTTACTCACCTAGCGTGACTTCATTTGCCCTTCGTCTTTCTAAACTGCATACATCGTAGGCTAACTTCCTGTTTGTGCAATATAAGAATTCGAATTTTGGACACTCCTTTATTCTACACGCACCCAAACACAGATAGATATACAGACAGACTGACAGACAGATAAATAGATAGATAGACTGACAGACAGATAGATAGATAGATAGATAGATAGATAGATAGATAGATAGATAGATAGATAGATAGATAGATAGATAGATAGATAGATAGATAGATAGATAGATAGATAGATAGATAGATAGATAGATAGATATGGGAGAGAAAAACTCAAACATACTAACAGAAAATAGTTACCTCCAAACAACACAAATATCTAACGACTGAATCTTTTTTCACTCGTTTATTGAGGCCAACAGTTGTGCTGAGAATTTGACTACGGGTCAAAACCTAAATGATTAATTATCGTAGTAAATTTCTCAAATGGCTTAGTTCAGTCTACTTAATTAGTTCAGTCTACTTAATTAGTTCAGTCTACTTAATTAGTGTAGTCTACTTAATTAGTTCAGTCTACTTAATTAGTGTAGTCAGATGGCTGTCGGACGTACTATAGTAGTGTTCATTTAAATTATTATCAAGAATGATCAACACATTGCACGTGCATAAAATGTTTAGAACAGAACACAAATCTCACTGGTTTTTTTAACCTATAGCGAACTTTCCCGTGTTAACTCTCCTGTACCCACCCGAGTTATGTCTCATTTACTGTCGCGATCAGTTTACACGTCTCCCGCCTGCGTACATTATTCATTATTCAATAAGATCCCAGTGGCCCGCAGTTTCGCATTGCACACTTGGCGATAATACATAACAAAAGGGGTATTCTGAGACCATTCAAAAAATGATATGTTGAAATGTGAAAGATAAAAAAGGCCTATATTTGGCACCTGCAGAGCCTATGTAAATAATTTCTTGCAACATAGCGCTCTCTCAGGTACCAGCACACTTCTTTGTACAAACACAAAGACATATACAAACACATCAAAATCGATATTAAATATCCAAGTTGGGGGGGGAGGTGAAGGGTAGGTTGTTCGTCTACGTTTATATAATCCATTATGCCATTATGAAAGACCTACCCGAACCTAGACCTACTCTAGAGAGTATAATATGTAGTTTGTATTTTCAGGCTAAAGAAATCCCCTGATTTCAATATTGATTATTTACATGGTTGTACCAATCTCTTAGAACACAACATACGCATCCATACAAATATGTGTATGTACGTTGATGTATGCACGTATGTATAGAGATGATTGCGAATTAATTAAAAGTCGTTTAATCTATTTTCTAACAGTTCCAGTGAAGTTCGTGACAATCATAAATGTGTGTATAGATGTAAAATACCTTTAGTGTAGTGTTTCACTTATTACACAGTGGATGATTAACAATCTATGTGAACTAAACCATGATACGAACTCACTAGTAATGAATAAATGTTATCACTAATTAAAAGGTGACATGACATGACACTGCCATAGGAGATGAATATTCATTCCAAGAGATAAGACCTGCAACAATGAAAATGTTTTATTGTTTGCTTTATTCTATAATTATCTCCCTTTTCCTCCGTTGTCAATTTTTGCTGAAAATTAAGCTTATACACTTCGAAACCTCTTCGCAGTCTTCTCTGCTTAGGATGACGTCAGCTACTGGCCTGGGCCGATTTCGCTGCCTGGCACGAGGTTTGCCGCCTTTGAGAAGGTTGAAGATGATGAAAGACAGAGAGGAGTGTTGTTGAAAGAAACATTGTAGAGTGGTGATGATGAATAGTGGCTGGTGTGAGTGTGGCGCTCATATCTGACCGGTAGAGGCGTACATTAGCCTGGAAGTCCGTGGGCTAATGTCATGGTGGTTGGTGTCGCAATCTCTAATGTTGAAGAGGAGAGAGTAGGTGGGTTTTTTTTTTTACAGAGCCCAGGCTGGTAGCACACCAGATCTGTACCTAGTGTGTACCCCTGTCTGGGATGTTCAAAACTACACATTTTTAAAAGAAACTGGATTAATCAGTCATGTCTTCATAATAATAGTAATATTTAAGCATTTCTTTTAAGCACATATTATATCTGTTTAACTTTCAAACACTGATTCTGATTTTTTTGAAGATTTCCCTCTTCTTTGTCAGTACATGAGAAAAAATGCAGTCATGTTTCTAAAAGGAACTGAATATATATTGCTAGGTAAATGGAAGTAAATAGGTAAAGTATTATATAGAGCACATATCTACAGTTTTTGCGACTCGACTATAAGTAGACATTCAGTACTTATTGTTTCAAAAGGTGAACACATTTCTCAAACAATATTCGAGTATATATGGGAGATTGATTTTGCCAGAATGGATTCCTGCATTGTATTTCATTTTTTGACGCTAATCACCTTCCTACTCTTACTCACCTTAACCGTACACACATTTATTATAAATTGATTTCCGTAATTTCACAAACTATATCGATAATTAAATGACAATAATTGTATTAGTTATCATTATAATTAATTATTATCATTATTAATTATATTTGTACTAGGCAGATATATTAACATAATTAGCATAGATAAATAATGAATAATATGGAATTTATGACGTACATCATTCATTATAAATTGAATTCCATAATTTCACAAACCATATCGATACGTAAATGACATAATTGTATTAGTTATAATTTTGATTAATTATTATCATTTTAATTAATAATTTTATTAGGCTTGCGATATTAGCATAATTAAAATAGATGAAATTTATGATGTACAGTGAGAAATTGTGATTTATATGACCACGTGACCATATTAACTTACTGCTGTAGAAATATGTACACTTAACATTTGTTGCTGTTTTGTTTCACCGTTATTAACACAAAATGTAGTAATGAAAGATTCGAACGTACTTTAAAATAATGTACATAAATCAAAATGCGTTAGGTCATTTATTGAAAATTTTATGTAACAAATTCAAACCTATTCGGTGATTTATGAATGTACTAAAATCGGCAATGTTGTACACACAGAGCTATCAATCACTACTGGTACTCGTACATCTACCAAACCAGCACTGCAATCAAATCTACAGACAAGCACTAATGTAGTTTTCAGCAAATACGAACGCAATCGACACAAGTGCCACAAGTATCACATCCACAAGTGACATTGGCTTGACACAATATGAAGTGCCACAAGTATATGTGTAAAGCCATTGTCGGGACTGAACACCCACCGATCACTACCATCACTCGTAAATACTTTTACACATCCGTGTTCTTTGATAATGCTTTCATTAACATTGTACAGTACAGATCGAGATTTGAACAGGAACGATGGAGAGATAGTTTTGCCAGTGTGTATACTTCCGTCAACTTTGCCTAAATGTGACGTCTTAGGCAGGACTTAATTTAGATTTGTAAACAAAACTTTTACTAGAAGCATACAAATAAGCTTCTCCTAATATCTAAGGTCAAATTAACATCTACACGTTTGCATGGTATAAATATAAAGATAGTTAGATAGATAGATAGATAGATAGATAGATAGATAGATAGATAGATAGATAGATAGATAGATAGATAGATAGATAGATAGATAGATAGATAGATAGATAGATAGATAGATAGATAGATAGATAGATAGATAGATAGATAGATAGATAGATAGATAGATAGATAGATAGATAGATAGATAGATAGATAGATAGATAGATAGATAGATAGATAGATAGATAGATAGATAGATAGATAGATATGTGAACTACAATTTAAATGGCGTAGGCAAGCAAACAAAAGCAAAAGAAAATCTTCTTCCCAGGAAATGCTATATGTAATTGTAAAGGAGTTATCTGTCATTATATTCTTTCCAAGCATTATGATCCTTTGCGTTTAATTTTCATTTCCACACGTTTCAAAGATCGATGTTCATTCCTCCAGTATAACCAGGTCACACCATCCGCACCTTCAGCGCTATCGAACTTGTAACGCCCATTCAGGTTGCTAGTGTGGCAGACTTTATACCACCACGCCCCATGCCATGCCATTGCGCAGTTATCAGCGTATTCTCCTTCGTCATTGTCTGAATCATAAGTTGTGAACTGCATCAAATGATGATATGATAAAGAATCCCCTGAAACGATATATAATAGAAAGCCTTACAACTTAAAAACAACACTTTGATTAAAACAGAAATTATGACTATTTGTGTTTCCTAATACTCACTCTTCAACTCGTCAATCAATATTTCAATCAATGTGAAAATCGGTTAAGCTAATTATGTTTCGAAGGCATATGTTCTCTAACTTGTTACAGGTATTTCACTTAATTGATTTTGAAGGGAACTTCGCCTTATGAGTGGGTCGTCAGCAAATTATTTTTAAACAATCTGCGCAAGCGTGTTGTTGCTGTGTTATTTATAGCAGAACTGTTGCTAAACGTCCCTTTCAAAGCTGTTGTTGAGTACAATTTTGATGACTACGAGATGCCTTTTCTTTGATGTGTGCGTTTTTTCCTAACGTCTGGTTTGGGGTGATTAGTGGTGAATTTTTAAATCTAGTCTGGAAAAGAAATGTGTACGTTAACAAGAAACAAGAGTATATTTCTATTCAGTTATTACAAGTATGTCATCATTTCGTTTTACCATCACTTCTTTATATTTCGCATATTTCAAATGGACTCCGCCTCTTTCTTTCTTTCTCTACTCTTTCTCAGTCTCTCGCTGATTCACTCTCTCTCTCTCTCTCTCTCTCTCTCTCTCTCTCTCTCTCTCTCTCTCTCTCTCTCTCTCTCTCTCTCTCTCTCTCTCTCTCTAGCTATTGTTTTGTTTTATTCGTCCGACTATTTTTATTTCTCTCACACTAATTGTGATTATGAGTATGTGGATGTATCCGCATGCATGTATCATGATGCTATATTTTCACCAATGCAGATAAAGAAAACAGCTAATTTGTGTTTACCTTAAATACACATATACCCCATCATGATGCTATATTTTCACCAATGCAGAAAAAGAAAACAGCTAAATTGTGTTTACCTTAAATACACAAATACCCCATCATGATGCTATATTTTCACCAATGCAGAAAAAGAAAACAGCTAAATTGTGTGTACCTTAAATGCACATATACCCATTGATATGCAATGAAACCAACTCTGCGTAACTAATGCTACATCTACTAACAATTATCTAAAAATAGCAAGTTTCTATATAATACAATACGTGATAAAGCTAATGTTTAAAACCCTTTTTAATCATTGAAGCTGAGTTTAATGCACATACAAATGCTTTGTGAGAGTTGGTATCCCTTAAAGTGAAATTTTATTGATAATTTCTATTCGATACAGTTTCCCGTAGATAAAGCCTTGCTCAGTGAATTGTATATTATTTAAATTGAACACAGTTTCCACACATACACACACATAACACACACATACACACATACACACATATAACACACATACACTCTCCACTCAACATGCAACAGACGAGTAAATCAGACCAAACATGCTATTTCGAACTGGTAGAGTTGAAAAAGAAAAAAATGCATATAAGTACAATTCAATTTGTTTCTGAGCCTGTTGCATACGCGGAAATTGCTCGGTGTAGAAACATTAGTAACCGATTGAAATTTTATTCAGTTACTCCCCTTTGCAGAAAAGGAAACTTACTCTAAGAACAGCATCAGTAACTCATTGTAAATGAACAGTCACAACGTCTGCAGTACTTGCAAAAGTTAATGAGTAATCAATTAGAATTATGACCATGTTATAAATAAATTTTAGTGCAATAATATAAGAGACCTAGATAACGTTTAATCTTTTAATTTGTTATGTATCTCTACAATATGGGCAACGATTAAAAGTAATATATTTATTCAAACGCATCGTTAAAAGAGAATGTTTTAATGACTAAGTTATGTTACTTTAATGACTAAGTTATGTTACTTTATGACTAATGACTAAGTTATGTTGAAAGTTTTAATGACTAAGTTATGTTGGAAGTTTTAATGACTAAGTTATGCTGAAAGCTTTAATGACTAAGTTATTTTGAAAGCTTTAATGACTAAGTTATGCTGAAAGCTTTAATGACTAAGTTATGTTGAAAGCTTTAATGACTAAGTTATGTTGAAAGCTTTTTAATGACTAAGTTATATTTTCAAAAGTCCCACCTGCAGTTCCACTGTACCCTTCAACATACAATCGGTAATTATCGGAGGAACTACTAATACGGAAATTGTCGTATTCCGCATAAGCCCTGGATCCGTCAAAGTCCATTACGTCAACACGAAGTTTGTAGTTTTGAGTTTTAGTCAGGTAATACAGGTTATCTAGACCTGTTATAATAGAATAAAATAGAATACGATACGATACGATATATGATATGACATGATATGATATGCCATGATATGATATGATATGATATGATATATGATATGATACACAACATAACAGTTTATATGTACTCTAATATAATACAATAATGTAACAATGAAATTTAATGTAACAATATATCATGTTAACTATTTCATAGTAGATATCAATCAAAACGATAGAAGTGTGACTTGTTGTGGATAACAATGCATCTGTCATTCAGTGCTAGCAAATAAAATCTGAATGACGTACAGACTGAAATGTGAGATACGGGTTGACAATAATTTATGGAAATGATCTTATACTACACTATTACCAATCCAGAATTCTGTGGACAAGCTGCCAAAGCCAGCCACGTATTGACTCCAATTCCTGTAGAAATCCACGGAACCGTCTTGCCTTCTTTGTATCACCTGTCGAGATTTATTTACGAACACGTTACTTTGCATGTCATTTTTATTTCGTCGTCTAAAACAGAATTAAAATTTACTTAAACTGAAACTTTAATTAACAAGCTTACTTTATTTATTAAATACTTTGTATACATATAATGAATGTTTATAACAATAAAGATACTTTATCATATTATGCTGGGATATTTTTAAAAGTCTGCCTTTGTTTCGATTAATGTCTAACATCAACATCCATTTATAGATAATGCTAAATAAAATTAAGTTATTTTCTATGTTGAGAGGTTGCTGACTTATATATTGTTTGCTATCCATGACCATTTTGTTTCTCATTACATGTCCAACACAATTACATTCTAAATTTAAAACCTTAGACTTTTATGGTCAGATACACACTGAATTAAAGATACAAGTACAAGAGCATTTAATAATAATAATCACTGGCATATAATAAAGAAAGGGAAATTTTTTTATGAATAAAAACAGTGATTGCTAAATATAAATAGTATTGAAGAAAATAAATAGTATTGATTGTAACGTTTTGCTGGGAGATGGGTAAGATGTTAATTATCCACCACCCTGGGTCACCCGTAACCTTAGGATAATCCCCATAATACACTTTCTATCTGGTCACACGTGTTAGAAAGATGAATAATAGATAATGTAGAATAGAAGAGTGATAGTTCTAGAAGATAGCTCAAGCCCCTTGATACATACAGCCTTGATAGTAAGTAAATACATGTGAAAGACTACAACATGTAGCATATAAGTGAGTCATGCTAACACGAGTGGTCAATGTATCAACAACAATATATATTATTGAAGTATATAATCACGACCATGTGTTTCATAAGAGAATATCCGTATGAGTCCCATGGCACTGTAGAAGTTATTTGGTTCTTTCATATGAGTGAACTATAAATGAGTTTATAAAAGAACACTGACTGTTTCTAAGTGAACTCTAGAGTACTTTGGTAAAGTTTGTCTACAGCCTGGATGAAGCTGTGCAGTTGTGACATTATAAATATATGGCGTTAGATTGCCTGATGTGTAGCCTAGGGTCTCAGTCATTAGCAGACAAGCATGTGGTCCACTGAACTGGTCTTTGAACCGTGGATTATTCTGCTCTGGTTTGGTATGCGGCTCAGCCCTTGTCAAACAAACATCCAAGTGCCAATCAGCCAGTAAAATCCATGGTCTAAGAATTTGTCCTCGTGTGTTCTCTGATAAAACACTTACGTACATGGTCATCATACATATCTTATCGAAATATAGCAATATAAAATAAAGTTAATGTCAAGAGATAAACATGAATATAATAGTATTTAGGCAAGCAAAACCACATACATACAGATGATGATTTTCTTCTGTTTTGATAACTGGCGATAAGGTTAGTAGTATGATTATACTTTGTTAACACCACGAGCCAAAATACGTGTTGCCTTTATGGTCAGCAGCAATCGACTAATGAACTACAGATGAATTTTTAGTACATTCCTTTGTGTGGCTGAGCTGAGCTTTGATTGGTTAAATTAGTAAGTTGTCTGAAACATTCAGATATATTCCCCTCCCGAGAATAAAGGTCAGCCTTTCTAGAAGGAAACGCCTTTGTGTAGTCTATTTTTAGAGAGGCGTTAGTGAGGGCTACATAAGCCATTATGTGACATTAATGAAAATAAATAGTATTGATAAAAATAAACAGTATTTGCAATGTCAGTACCACCCATCCGCCATCACCAGTAGTCTGGTCACAGTAAACCTGGACATTTCTGTTATCACCCAGAAAAAGTGTGTGAATGCCACTTTCCCTGTCATACTCCTTGACGTCATCACAGGAAGTCGGTCTTTGTACTGCAATGGAGAAAAGAAAAAGGGGGAGGGAATGAATGTACAATTGCTGTGGAATAGTTGCAGGAAGAATGTTGCAGCATATTATACATAATGTAGATGAGTAAATTTGCCTGTATCCCTATTTTAAAATTTAAATTGTTAAATTGTCAGAGTAACCGAGCCTTGGGAACTCTTTATTATGGTATTATTGTAAGTGTCTGAGTTGAAAGTAAAGAACCCATGTTGAGAGTAAGATAGAAGTCGCTGATGTAATGCAAACTAGTTTTAACTGGGTTAATATGTTTTATTATGCAATAGTTAATGTTTACAAGAACGAGACCAGTCAATGGGCAGAGATCCAACGTTTATCTGCTGTAGAAAATTCTATTGTCTAATCACTTTAATTTGGCATAGCAAACAAGTCCACTTTGAATGTTTACGATTTACGAGAATGGGACCAGCCAGTGGGCTGAGATCAAAGGTTTACATTCTGTAGAGAATTATATTGTCTAATGACTTGAATTTGATGTGGCAAAAAGTCTGCTCATGGAGGGCGGCAGTTAGCTTATTGGTGAGTTAACTGACAGATTGAAAGAAAATGGACTAACAAATATTTCGTGTATTTTTGCTATTGATGTGTTATACTTGCGTTTTATGTAGAAATGTATTGTATGAGTAGACTATAATTTCTACAAATTGCTATCTAAGGTGCTTATATGTGATATGCTAAAACCTTGCCATTGTTTCTAGTGAGCCATCTCATAAAACTATTATGCTGTATGCGTGTATTGGGCTAATAAATACTGTTGCAGGAAACTGAAAGTTGAGACTTGAATGTAAGAAAGAAAGGAGTTAAAAAGGAATAAACTGGAAGCTTAGCATTTTTTCCTTGATTATATATTTCAAGGACAAAGCAGCCTTTCCTTATTTCATCTGAATCTCCTGATTTACTGATTATTAACCGCTATGACTGTGGTAGACACGAGAAGCATCTACTGCAGTGTGTAAATTTAAGGAATACACTATAATCCACTGATATATAGTGGCTAGGTATGCTGACTACATCCACTATTTTCTGGTACAAGGACGTTACTAGAAATTGCTACAATTGCTGTTGTGCTTGAGGGGAGCTAATACAGAGAAGGAGCTACCATGTTAGCCTCCAGAGAATCAGTACTCTACAATGTGAAAATGGAATCCCATGGAATTGAAAGTATTAATGTGAAGAATAAACTTGTGCCTTTGTTACAAAAAGTTTGTGAAAAACCATTTAAACAGCACCTAAACCAACTTGTGGAAAAATATTATCGCCTGTGATTTACATTGACACTAAATTGTTAAATTGTGTTTTAGGATGTAAGACTGTATATATATTTAAATTATTGTAACATGGCTTCATGGGAATATTGATGTCAAGTAATTCTTTTTCATTGTATTAGTTATATGCATAATTGAGTTTTTATTTAATAAATTTATTGTTACATGTATTGACCTTCTTACACTTGTTGATAACCTTATGTTGGTGAAGAATGTGAGTGCATGGGGGCTCACTAAATATAGATTAAAGATGTATTTGTCTTCTCCTTTAGTAAGATTCTTTCCACCTATGGAAATATTGTGTGACGGTAAATGTTTGTCATTCGTGTTTTGGAAGAGAGAAAGCATTTCCAGTGCCCAGCATATCTGCCAAGTGAGAGAGACGAGTTGTTTCTGCTGGTGAGGTTTTAATAACAAAATTAAGATTCTATTCACTTGTAAGTAGTTATGGATGATTAATCAATAATAATCATAACCATTAACTAGATGGCGTAGGCGTCTCATGTTGATTACTTTCAATTGTGAGCTAAAGATGAACATTATAATTAATTCCAAAGGAGGGTTTGTTTCGAGCAGAACTTCTATGCTAAGGGAATTGAAGCAGCTCTTCACTATTATCAATCAGTATGAAGGGATACTCGAAAAATTGGGATGAATTTTTAATATATTGTTGTGGGCGAATAGAGAGCGGAAGGGTTTATAAGATGAGGTAGTATTTTTACATGAAAGGCTTCGTGAAAGCTTTATTTGATCCTATTGCGAAAAAGGGGACGAGAGTCTACAATTATTTCAGAAATGTACTAAAACTATCTGCAGTAGATCGCGTGACACCCAGTGCATAACGTCTCAGTAATGAACATCTCAATTGAACAACTTCAATGGAAGTCAGAAACAAAGAAGATCACTTTAGCACTTTAGTGGCTGTTGACCCAGTTGGACGACCAATATTATGGGATGTGTGTGTGTGTGTGTGTGTGTGTGTGTGTGTGTGTGTGTTTGTGCGTGTATGTATGTGTTAGTATTTGTGCGCGTGTGAGAGCGCGAGAGTGTGTATGTGCGAGTATTTGTGTGCATGTGTGTTTGTATGAAAGAGTGTTAAATGCGAGTGTGTGTGTGTGTGCGTATGTACGTGCGATTGTGTGTGTGTGTGTGTGTGTGTGTGTGTGTGTGTGTGTATGCGCGATTTGTACGTTAGTGAGGTGAGATGGTGTGTTCAGTTAGAAATGTTGAGATTACTAAATCTTTCTATTACTTCTGTCTTACTGTTAAATACGTTTACTATTATATTTTTAATCTTGCATATTTTTCTTCGAGATCGCTTGTTGTATTATGATATAACTAATCATTTCGTATAACTGTCAATGTGCTATTGTCTATTATTATTGCTATTTGTTGCAATTTTAACACACCTATTAATCGCTCCATACCATATCTAATGATCTGGTACCAGAAACCAGGAAGTGGATTAGGAACTGCTTCTTTGACCCAAAGATTAATTTACTTTATAAGGCCATTCGTGGGAACCTATCACTATAACCCATATAAAATGTTTAATTTATAGCATACATAAATTGTATACCTACATATTAAATCATCCTTTGATTTAATCATTATCGTAATGCTGGTCATCTCTTAAGTTTGTTTGCATTTCACAATTGTTAGGTCGTTTACATGTCGTTTTGCGAAGTTAAACTTTCTTCAGTCTAGATGTCCAGAATAGGGAGACAATCTGCGACCGTCAGTTGTCTCCACTTACAAGCCATTATAAACAACAAAGCTAACGTAGATGCGAAAAATGTATATAATTAATAATAATAAATTTGAATATTCGAAAATAATTATATAATAACCTCTTTCTCACATTAAAAGAACAAGAATGTATTAATTTTTTTTATAAAAGCTATATCTTAGGGAATCAATTTTTACGTATAAGATGTGTGTACCATTGTATAAATAATAGTATCTTTCGCTCAAGACGACAGAAAAGTTTTGGTGCCAGGAAAAAATCAAAGACTGGAGAGAACACAGCCCTGAGACACTGTTAAAGAAAAATGAGTTGCACCACTTTTGGTTACTGCAAGCGAAGGCACAGACGATTGCTGTCGATGCATTGACGTCATCCGAAACAGAGTCCGTGACATTTGCTTTGAAGTTGTTAAACATGGAGTCTTGTTTCCAGTAAAATTGACAACAAACAAACCTGTAAAAAAAAAAAACGAGAGAAACTATCATACTGATTTATTCTACCTGATAAATTTAACTGTCTAGAAATCTATAATCAAGCGACATGTTCATCAAAACTAATATAAAACGTTAGATGCATATGCAGGCGCTGTAAATGATTTCCCTCTTCCACAACATTAAAGACAAACATTTACAGTCACACAATATTTCCTTAGATGGAAAACATCTTACTAAATGAGAAGACAAATCCGTCTTTACTCTATATTTAGCGAGCCCCCATTCACCCTCTTTCTCCAACAAAAGGTTATCAATATGTGTAAGAAGGTCAATAAATTTAACAATACATTTAATGAGTCAACAATTGATTATACATATAACAAATTCAATGAAAAAGATTACTTGACATCAGCATTTTAAACCACGTTTAAATAATTTTTATATTAAAAGCTCTTATGTCCAAAATACAATTCAACAATAGTTTCAATGCAAGCCACAGGGTAGTTCTTTCAAAGAACAAAAATAGAGTTATTAGAGATAAGCAATAATAGATTCTACGTAACCTGATTTAGGCACTGTCTTTATAGTCTTTCAAGTACTTTTGCATCAAAGACACAAATTTATTGTCTACTGTTATTACGTCAGTTCCGTGAGTTTCTCTCCCATGTTGAAAGCAGTGTTTACTATTCTCTTGAAGATAACCTGGGCATTCGTTTGACATACCAGCTCCTTCAAGCAGAATAACAATTGTAGCAATTTCTAGTAAATTCCCTGTACCAGAAATTGCTCATGCAGTCAGCCTTTCTTGCCGCCATACATCAATGGAGTGAAGTGTATTCTCACACTTACACACAGCAGTTGAGGCTACTTGTGTCTACCATGGTGGGGGAAGTTTATAGCCAGTAAAACAGGAAATTCAAAAATAAAGACTGCTTATTCCCTGTAAAATATAATCACAGAACATTTTTTCCAGTTTCCAGTTTATATATCTTTATTCTCTTTTACATTTAAGTCTCATCCTACATTTTCCTGCAACATTATCTATTATCCCGATACAAGCATACAGAATAATAAAGAGAGCATTCAGCATAATACAGAGAGCAGATTCAAAAATAATGTCAAGTGTTCAGCATACTATATACGAGCATCTTAGTTTAAACATTTGTAGAAATAATGGTCTACTCACGCATACTTCTTGTCATACTAAATTCAAATGATCAGATAATAGATTTCTCTACCTCGTGTAAACTTTAGATCTCAGCCCTTTGGCTGGTCTCGTTCTCGTAAATCTTAACCATTGGAAAATAAAAACTACTCCTCAGAAGAATGGTTTGCATTGCATCAGCAATTTCTAGCATATTCTCTTCTTCGAATGCTTACTCCAACTCTGACACATGCTAAAATTCCTTCCTAAGGAGCGCCTAAGGTAGGTCACTTCGACAATTTAATAATTTATATAACAGTTAAGTTTAGAAATAGGGATAGGCAAATTTATTCCACCACAGTTTGTATGAAATTCTGAAAGCAAAAGATATTAAAATCGCCTCGTTCAGTATAGTACAAAAGGCGATACAAGCTATCCATTACAGGTAAACGTTTTCATGTTCCAATCTGCATTGGTGAAACGCCTGTGGCAATATATTCAATCATTTTCTGAGGTCAGTGGCCCTATGTCTACGTATTGTAAACATACGATAGGTTGATTGCACTCGTTTCCTCTGACCACTCAATAAATCACCCCGACTCTCGACTCCCCACTCCACGCTGAAGATAAAAGATGAAAATGTCTTTTTATCACATTTCTTCCCAAATATCTTTATTATGCTCTATTTAATTACCACAGCCTAACCACTATACATCTATAGATTTTTGTGTCCATAGCTATAGATCCCTTTCCATTGCTTTATTTAACCTACCCATTGTAGAATACACATTATAATTCATGTGACTAGCAAGAAGAAATCTTCGTCAAAAAAAATATCGGCTTTTGCTTTGATGGGCATATGACGTCAAGACCTTGGCGACGAATGTAAACATAGTGATGTTTTCCCTTGTTATCAAATACCAGTAAATATATGCATCGACTACCAAGCCCAAATTGTCTTCCCTTGTTATCAAATACCAGTAAATATATGTATCGACTACCAAGCCCAAATTGTCTTCCCTTGTTATCAAATACCAGTAAATAATATATCAACTACCAAGCCCAAATTGTCTTCCCTTGTTATCAAATACCAGTAAATAATATATCAACTACCAAGCCCAAATTGTCTTCCCTTGTTATCAAATATCAGTAAATAGATATATCAACTACCAAGCCCAAATTGTCTTCCCTTGTTATCAAATACCAGTAAATATATGTATCGACTACCAAGCCAAAATTGTCTTTGCCATCCGATCAGGATTCATATATTGTCTCATTTCATTTTCAAGAAATTTTCAAATTTTATGTAAAATACTAACGCTGCCAAAACATTTTGCGAGCATATTGACTTCTTGTCCTTGTTTCAACCTAGTTCTAATCAGAAAACAGAGACCTAAAATTGTGGGTTTTCTGCTGGGAACAAAGGCCTGAATTTGTGAGGTTTTCCATTAATATACCATCTGCTGGATTTATACAGTTATTGGCAAAGTTTTCATTCTAACAAAATTAAAATAAATACGTCTGCCACAGTGTACAATATTAAAACAAAGACGCATAAAATATTGTTTTAAAAAAGACATTTTATACATTTATTTACTTAATTTTTAAAGTGCTGTTTTCGAGTGCATGCTATTAACGGTGACCCGAGGCTGTGATTACTTGTTCAATACGATGCAGTAAAATTTAAAAAATTATTGATACATCAATGCAACTTTCAAAGAGCATAACAATAAAACTAAAATAGTTGAGCTTGAAACTCAATGCCTTTACTCCAATCTTTGTAACGGTCATAGATTCGAGAGAGAGTAACTATTAGCTTTAAGCATTTAAAAATACATTCAGTAAAATTCCGGTAATATTTCCATTTATGCAAGTCAATAAAAATATTCTAATGCTAGAATAAATATAAACGTGGACTGGAATAAAAGTCAGAAAATCTAGTTTGCAATTTAGTGTTGATACCTCTTTCATGCATTTTTTATTTTAATGCTAATTTTCAGTACTTTAGGTAGATAGATAGATAGATAGATAGATAGATAGATAGATAGATAGATAGATAGATAGATAGATAGATAGATAGATAGATAGATAGATAGATAGATAGATAGATAGATAGATAGATAGATAGACAGATATAGATAGACAGATAGCTAGACAGATAGCTAGCTAGCTAGCTAGATAGATAGATAGATTAATAGACAGAGAGAGAGAGAGAGAGAGATATGCACGTACGTTCAGAGTCTAACCTGGTCATCAATTTAGAAGTAATCATATATTTTTAATGCAACTTTTCTAGCCTTCTGTTAACTAGTTTAATCAAATTATTCACATATCTATATAACTTCTTCTGTTATTTACTATTCTTGAGGGGTAGAAAATGTAATTTGTTAGACTTCAGGTATCTATCTAATTGTAACTAAGAGCAGTCTGGGACTGCCAATTAAAAGCAGCTGTAACAATGTGCAGGTTGGAACATCCAGTTTGAAACAGCTGTAACTATGAGCAGTCTAAAGCAGTCAATTCAAAACAGCTGTTTTCTGCAAAAGTTTAAATGCAAAATTAACTCCTTTTCTAGACGATGAATAGTATCTATTGGACATTCGCTTATGAAATAAGTCGTGAATGTACAAAACTCTTGATGCAACGTCCAAAACAAATAGAAGTATATATCAACACATAACACACAAAATATCCTTGTGACTGATACTTGTCCTAACATCATGCGTTAAGGGCAGTGTTAGGAAAATATTTTTATCTGATATACATGTTCGTACTTGATTCAAATTCTATTTTCATAATATCTCCAGTAGCAATCAAAGCGTAAGAATGTAAGTTACATTGCTTAATCTACCCGATATATTATTTGAGTACTAAAACATTGAAGTCGTTTTATATTATTTGAGTACTAAAACATTGAAGTCGTTTTATATTATTTGAGTACTAAAACATTGAAGTCGTTTTATATTATAGTTAGTGAATGCGGAACAGGTTTTAAGTAAACTTTGAAAGGAAAGTATTCGCTGCAAGGGTATACTGAATCAAAGGTATTCCGTGACAACTCGCCGTTACACTTAGATACCGATACAGATAATTAATTTATAGCTAGTAGTAATGGTAGTAATATTGTAAATGCGCCCACGCGTACACCACACATTCATACACAAACATAATATAAGCATGTTAGCCACATGCATATCAACATAAATGTATTTCTGCTATTTTTTAATGAAAGATACATAGGCAATACTCACGGAATAACTAACAAAGTTGCCACGACACTGATGGGTGAGAAACTTAGTCGACGAAACATTTTACTTGTCACTTTTTTTCAGGCTCAAATTTATTTCCAGTCTGATCGTAAATTATCCTGAGTCCTGCTACGCTCCTATAATTATACAAGCTGAATATCTATATTTATAAATAATCTTAATATTAAATGAGTTAAAGTCACGCCCCTTCGAGTACCAAGAGTATGGCAAGCGCGCGTGTCACCCTTCGTCACATTAGCCTAAGCACAAATCTTTCAAGTTCAAGTGTGTATAAACATTTTCCATTCGTAGTTTGCTTGAAACAATGGGGATTTGAAACTGTTCACCTTTAGGTGTATCTGAAGTAGAAATAATTGTTTAATAATCTACACTTCCGTAATGCTGACATTATGAAGTCTTTCCCTTTTCCCTCTACTTCCTTACTGACAGCTTTAATTTTCTTATTTCTTTCTTTCTTTCTTTCTTTCTTTCTTTCTTTCTTTCTTTTTTCTTTCTTTCTTTCATTCTTTCTTTCTTTCTTTCTTTCTTTCGTTCTTTCTTTCTTTTTTTCTTTTTCTTTCTCTCTTTCTTTCTTTCCTACGATCAATCAATCAATCAATCAATCAATCTATCTATCTATCTATCTATCTATCTATCTATCTATCTATCTATCTATCTATCTATCTATGTATCTATCTATCTGTCTGTCTATCTATCTATCTATCTGTCTGTCTATGTATTAAATATTTATTTCCTTTCTTTCGTTTTTTTCTTTCTTTCTTCTTTTCTTTCTTTCCTTTTTTCTAGCTTTCTTTGTTTATTACGAACTATCTATCTTCTATCTATCTACCTATCTACCTATCTATCTATCTATCTATTGAATATTTATTTCCTTTTTATATTTGATTTATTTGCAGTGAAAATAAATTGTTTGTGAACATTTCACCGAACACGGAAAGCGTAAAGTCTTCTCTATTTTGACTATTCGAGAGATCGGCAAATAATATATGCATTGTATGAAAAATCGTTTATTTCATGAAGAGAAAAAAGTTCTTTCTCTTCGTGATCAGTTGATGTAACAATAACCATAATCCAACGGCTATAGGAAAATTAAAAATTAACAAGTTTTTGAATTTGTAGGACGGCCTCGTTCACAGCTTCCATTTGTTCATGAAGGCATTGGCCATTATGGTTTACTTATACATTTTACCCGGCGTCACTTCTAGACCATATAGTGTTATGAAGCTCATATTACCGGCAGCTTTTAAAATGTTGGAATTCTCTTTTACAAGCTGCGCTTTATATGAGTTGAAAGTTTTTTTTCTCCTTTTCTTTACTTCTGGTGAATTTATACATGATACCTGTCATCATTCCTGATGACGTAGGCAATTAAACTGACGACAATAACGTTGAGTAATATAGTGATACATATATACTGAGGGACTAGGAATTTATATTTGATTGTCACGGAAATGAGGAAAATATTAATAATTTTTTTTCTCTTCCTTTAAGTAACTTCTAACTCTAAACTATGAATGAAACCACTAAGTTAATTAAAAAAGGGACAGGGTGAAAATGACCATTTTGTCAACAATGTGAAATCTAAGTGTAGGGATGCTAGCTGAAGGAAATAGGTTTCGTGCCGGAGAATGGAAAAGGTATAATTAAATGTTGGCTGGCCAGGACACCACGCCCATAAATCTGTGTCAGAGTAGCGGCCAGTGTACGGAATTCGTGAGAAGGCACTGGGACGCTAATTTTGTCCATGACGAAAGCAGGCTCTGAGTTTGGAAATGTAAACATCTTTTTAAGAATCACCACTATAAAATGTTTGATAGTAGGTTGATATTGTTATTGTGAAATTACTATTGTTTTATGAAAGTACTATTGAACTAGAATTTTGAGATTATTGGAAAGTTAATATTTGTATTACTAAGTTAAAAAGGTTGTTCTGTGTGTACAACCATTTCTTGTTGTGAGTTAATGTATGACTTGCTAGGTGGCCATGAGTTGCCATAGTAACTGTAGTTTTAAAATTAAATAGGACTGTTGCTCTGAGATGTAGTTTAGTGTGCTCTAAGTTAGTTAGATAGGTCAAATGGATACATAAATCACAGTGTCAACTGGGAACTTGAGACTTGGCACTGGACAGCAGAGTGTAGCCAGGATGGGCAGAGAATATTCGTCAGCAGGTACAGTGCCGTGCTGGTTGTAAATGGGCAGTGTTGGATGGGGGATAGCGTGCTGGAAGGGGGTGTGTTCCAGTCAGCTCAGAGAAGGGATGTGCAAGAACTTTGTGTATGGAGCCAGGGGCGGATGAGAAACGTGGAAAATGTAGCGTGTTGTAGAGAGAGCGGGATGCTCTCAGTTTCTCCCTGCTTTTTTGTATCAAGAAGACTCTACGATTCTGCGAAGGCAAAACAGAAGGAGAATTCCTGAACACTGTAACAGAGTGCCAGATGTCTACCCGGCTGTATATGGAGTGTGTCGTAAAGGCCGCTGCAGTTCAAGATGGGCCAAATCAAACCAGATAGCCATCTTGGGTTTTCAAAGACTCTGCGCAAAGGCCGCGGGTAATCGATTATTTCCCAACAGAAGTGATGAGTTGGCAGTATAATGTTATGGCGCTGTGAGATGTTACAGAACGAGATGTTACATAATGGTAGTAACTATTGTTGGAAGCAGTAGCGGTCATGCATGAGGCATACTGCCGAGAACGGCAAAGGTTGGCCTTTATGAAGAAGAGAAGAGAAGAGATGAGAAACGAAGAAGAGAAGAGAAGAGATGAGAAACGAAGAAGAGAAGAGAAGAGATGAGAAATGAAGAAGAGAAGAGAAGAGATGAGAAACGAAGAAGAGAAGAGAAGAGATGAGAAACGAAGTTAAGAGAAGAGACAAGATGAAATGGTGTACAACAGATCACGTCATTTGTGACCTTGACAGCAGTGTGCAAGAGGAGAGAAGGAGGGACAGTATACAAACATATATTGTCGCTTTTACCCACAAGTATGCACAAAGGAAATAAATAATTTTATTTAAAATGTAATGCTTATATGTGTGTGTGTGTGTGTGTGTGTGTGTGTGTGTGTGTGTGTGTGTGTGTGTGTGTGTGTGTGTGTACACGCGCGCGCAATAATATCTTAGAAAAACTACGAAAATATCGATGCTTGGCTTACAGACTCCTTTCAGCTTATCTCCCTTGTACTATCTGAACTCCTTAAACACTACTACATTCTGTACTGATTTGTACCATGTAAGGGAGGTCATATCGAGAAAACCGTCCAAAGTGTAAATAGGTTTGGCTCCCTTTACGTTAAGTGGGACAGTTCCCTTGACGTTTGCACGTCTGATGCTAAGAGAGTATTGATATTTCTGACTATATCTTAATTTATTGCACTGTTCGGGTCTCGTAATAACCTGTGTTGAAAGAACAACTTTAATATGTAGACTGTCTGTGCGTTTACACTGTTGTAGAATTTAATGTTAGCAGTTTCGGTGACAGTGTAGATCGAATTCATTTCTTTTCTAAACGTTAAGATGTATCAACAAAATGAGGCAAAGTAAAGCTGCTTTTATTAAATCACTAATGTCATTTTATATTTACATTCTCAAACTCTTCCAAAACTGTTTTAGGTTATAATATAGCTTGTTATAATAACTCATTTTTTTTGTTAGTTTTACAATTTTGTCTCTATGTCTATCAGTATATTTGTGTGTGTGTGTGTGTGTGTGTGTGTGTGTGTGTATGTGCGTGTGTGTGTGTGTGTGTGAGTGTATTTACGCCGTCAACCATATAGGTTTTCTCAGAAAGGAACAGTCAGATGAACATGATAACAACTCTGATTGACAAGATTAAAAATTTGTTGTTAAAAATAAAACAGACTATGAAAATGGCAGGGAGGTACTTAACGATCATTCATAGCAGCAAATTCTGAGTTGTATATACATTTACTCATTAGCATAGAAAGCATCAATGTTGCTTAAAGTTTATAAAATGTTTAGAGTTCTTGAGAAAACCAAACACTTTATCAGTTGAAATAGCGCAAAATAAAGTTGTCATAGCGTGAAACAACGCCACCCTAGTTATTTGTTATGGTTATTATTATTATTATTATTATTATTAATAATAATAATAATAATCATCCATAACTAATTACAGGTGATGAAAATCTTAATTTATCTTATTAATAATTCTACAGAAGACACTATTCGTCTCTCTCACTTGGTAGATATGCGGGCGCTGTAAACGTTTTCTCTCTTCCACAACATTGAAGACAAACATTTACCGTCACGCAATGTTTTCTGTAAGTGGAACACGTCTTACCAAATGAGGAGATAAACCCGTCCTTAATCTATATTTTGCGATCCCTCATCCACTCACTATCTCTCCAAAATTTGGTTATCAATATGTGTAAGAAGGTCAATAAATTTTAAAATAAATGTATTAAATCAACAATCAAATATACATATAACAAATACAATACAATACAATGATTATCTGACATCAATATTTCCACGAAACCACGTTTGAATAATTTCAATGCTTATAGAGTCTTATATCCTAACACATAATTCAGCACATAAGGGTTAATATAAATCATAGGACCATTCTTATTAAAGAACAGAAATGGAGTTATAGAGAGATAATAGTTTGTACATAACCTGGTATTTATTAGCCCAATATACGTATACAGCATAATAAATCCAACATAATCATTTATGAATGTGTTCACTGGAAACAATGTCTTGTGTGTAACATATAACATACAAGCATCATAATTCATAATTGTAGAAGTAATAGTTTACTCACATAATGCATCTCTACATAAAATGCAAACATAACATATCAATAGCAAAATGCACGAAGTATTTCTAAGTCCATTCTCTCTCAATCGATCACTTAACTCGCCATTAAGCTAACGGCTGCCTTTCATGACCAGATTTCTGCAACACCAAATTCAAAGTGATTAGAAAATAAAATTATTTCAGCAGGTAAACTTTGATCTCACCCCATTGGCTTGTCTCCTTGTAAATCTTAACCAATGGATAATAAAAACTACTCATCTACATAAGACCGGTTTAGATTACATCAGCGAGTTCTAGCACATTCTCCACCCGAGTTGTTTACTCCAAAAATATCAGAGTCCAAGGTCGAGTCACCTTAACATTGGCAACAAAGATATAATTATTTAGTATAGAAATAGGGATAGGCAAATTTATTCCGCTACACATGGTATCAGTTTCATGAGTAAAATTTACAATGTATAATGGTATGGTCAACAGGCAAGGATACCCCACAAAACTGGCAATTTGGACCATCTCTCCAAAGTAGGCAGGTATGGCCTATTTAAAAGCAACATAGCAGTTTATCTTCACATCTTGAATTGTATATATCATTCATATCTAGAATAGTATGCAAATGGAAATACTTGCGTCTAAGTTAAATATAAAAATTAAATACTTTCATTCCTCCCTGAGTCTAAATTGCTCGTTTCCTTTGTTCACAACCTGACGTATTGGAGAGAGAATGCAAAAAAAAAAAAGTGCATTGGTACAGCGTTCAAATGGCACTCGTCTCGCACTCCGCATCTCTAGGGTAGTCACGACCACAATGACGAAATCCCTCGTACATTAGACAGACATAAACAAATATATGACTTGACCCGATCAGACTCGGTCATTCGTGAACAGTTGTAGACAGAAGTGAAATGTGTAAATAAGCATGATAAGCGGTTTGGGCAATGTCATTTGCTTACTAAGAAAAGTATTTAGGAGTTCGGATGATACTTGGTTTACGTAAACCTATATTAGAAACAAATTATACTTACGTCATGTTTCTTTCTTTCTTAAAGAGAAAGATAGATCACAATGAGACAATGATAACTAAAGATATGTAAAGTATAGGGGCATTTTGTTTTGTCTGTTGCCTGAAGCATGTAAAATTTAAAAAAATGATTTTCTAATCATGGTAGTGATTTACCAAACAAACATTATTGTGACTGGTATTTTAAATTAAAAGAAATTCCACTAATATGATTATATAAAGGCATTGTAATCATGATATGAACTATTTTAAACGTCCTTGATCAGAAGAGATTACCTCAAGCAATAATTAGAAACATTGTAGTCATAAAATATAATGTGTTATGCTGGTAAAGTAGTGCAATGTGTACACTATTTGAGTCATATACAGAAATTATTTTCTCTCTTACAGATAGATAGATAGATAGATAGATAAATACATACATACATACAAGACAGTTAGTGAACATCTCCCAATATTAAACACATGGGAATGTTATGTTGGTGGTAGCTATTTTTTAATTTATTAAGCAAAGGTGTCAGTTAACGTCGATTTCAAGTCAAAATTACTTTTAGAAATGGTCACAATGGCAGCCAGATATATGCTAGCTATTGGCAGTGGTTCTCTTTTATTTCGATTTTTGCTATGTGTGAGTGTACGCATGCGTGCGTGCGTGCGTGCGTGCGCGCGCGCGTGTGTGTGTGTGTGTGTGTGTGTGTGTGTGTGTGTGTGTGTGTGTGTGTGTGTGAGCATGTGACTCGTTGAGATGGAAGATGTGTGAATGGATCTGTGTTTATTTTGTGTGTGGATATTCAAAGTCCTTGCATCCTTTGTTTCCTTGAAAGGCGTGTTTGACAAGCGTAGGTAGTATATTACGAGCATTGATCTTTTTAGCTACCTGAAGCGTTGCGCAGTGGAAAATAAAATATGTGTGGACGTTCCTTAAAAGGCGGACTATAAAAGGAATTAAAACAAAAACAAACCCCTCTAATGCACATAAACGTCATCGGCAGAGATCTGATATTAGCAGTGTGCATAAATATTTTTAATCATGCAAATTCTAGAAATCAAACGAAAAGATATTGCCTTGGACATTTAAGAAGTAATCGCATTTGTGGAAATGTAAAATTTACAATAAAAAATAAATGTGTTTATTCGTAGTTTAAACGATTCAATGGTTTAAAAAATGGAATTAATCAGTGATAAAAAATTACTGCACCAATTACTTTCATTGTATAATATGTTTCCTAGGAATACAAATCAACGTTTCTTTCTGAATATAACATACTAAATAAAATTAGTTAACGTTCATGAACAATTTCGCAAGCGAATAGAAAAATAATGATCCTTCTATGTTGAACATCACTTGCTTAAATATACTGATGGTGATTTTCTCCCTTGTGTCCAAGATCTTGTTGTTATGGAACATTTGAGAAATGACATGGATTTTTTTATCGCTCCTCGACGATTCATACCATCACGATGCAAATTAACTTTAGAAAACACATTTTTATTTCATGTTTATTTCTTCTCTTGCAATGTGTTTATTTATTCAAGACTACTTGTGAGAACATTAGACTTTAAGTGGATGTCTAAAAGATTTTATATATACATTCTTCCATTCATTTATGTCATAAATATTTTCAATTTCTTCTTTCATTTATTTTGTAAGGTTTGGGGTTATGTATATATTAATTTTTTTTATTTCTTTATTTGCTTAATTACTTATGTATTCTTGTATGTACTTATCATTTATTTGTTGGTTTATTTTGAAATATATACTTTTATTATTTTTATTTTCTGTGATTGAATGATTGATTGATTGATTGATTGATTGATACCATTCATTCATTCACTTGATTCATTGATTGATTAATACTTTTATCTATGCAGTATACTTTCGTCTTTATTCATAAGCTGTCATTATTTTTCATGAAAAATGTTCAAGTTTGTTCTCTTATAATAACAATTATTCAAAATGTCATTGTTACGAGTACAGCTTGTACGCCAGAATGTTCAAGTTCAAGTTTGTTCTCTTATAATAACAATTAATTATTCAAAATGTCATTGTTACGAGTACGGCTTGTACGCCAGAATGTTCAAGTTCAAGTTTGTTCTCTTATAATAACAATTAATTATTCAAAATGTCATTGTTACGAGTACGGCTTGTACGCCAGAATGTTCAAGTTCAAATTTGTTCTCTTATAATAACAATTAATTATTCAAAATGTCATTGTTACGAGTACGGCTTGTACGCCAGAATGTTCAGGCAAGCGGCAACTTAGAGGTGCTGATTGAAATCCACACTCCGTGTGCTATCGATCTTGACCAGAACAAACCTGCAGAAATTAACACCTTTCGACATCCTTTCTGTTATGCGGACGAGATTGAAGAGCAAACGGTTACTAAACACACGACGATTTGTTCACAATGGGTATGGAAGAGACGTATCCATTATAAAGGATTGTTGTGAAGATGCCAGGTTTTACGATTTCTTTCAAACTGGCGGTAAGCCACAAGGAATAACAGAATGATTCCATCCAGTATTTTATCTAATCAGCATACGCTGTGTTCTTTTTTCTTTTCTTTTAAATTTATTTACAAGTGACTTTAAAGTCATTTACTTTTCTTTTTAATCGACATCTTCGTGCACGTCAGCCGCTTTTATTTTGCACCATCTCTTTAGATATGACACAGACAGTGACTAGAACAACGGACGAGGTTATATTCCAGTTCTAAGTGTATGGTGCGTGTATTATTGTGTGTACGAGTGGGTGTAAATATCACAGTTTTGCCAGGATGCGGTTGACTGATCATGGGCATCAAGGAACAGAAACGGTGGCTGACCTACTTCATGCATGGCTACACCATGCATCATACATCGCTACTGACTTCATAAAACTGTCATTGCTGACTTTGGGCGCTGGGAGGAAAAAAAGCATGCAACATCACAGTTGTGCCTCTTTCTTTAGACATTTTATGTTTACGGCAATTAGGCGGAAGTGGCAAGATGGATGCTGGCGTCAGCTTCCATTCCAGTTCATTCTCTTTCTCATAGAATTTGGCTGCGATTTAGGTGATATGCAGAATTGTTTTTTGTGTGTTGTTTTGTAAAAAAAAAAGTAGTTTAAGTGCGGGAGAGAAAAATATGCAAATTGAACCAAGCAGTTTCTCTACTAAAGGCAAGTTTCCGTGGGTGTAAAATAGCACCGCACTTAACTGAATAGCCTCTTCCTCTCCATTAAACACGTAATTTTAGCTTCTGTCACCACCATGCAACGACACAAGTGCTAATGATGATTGCATGGGCGGCAATTCATACATGTCTTAATTTCAATATTACGCGTACAACACTCGTTGAATATATCTGCAAACATCGATTGAATTTCTTCTTTACAATTTATCATTTATTTACGCATGTACTCTTGTTCTAATGTTTAAGTATTTCGATATGCATCGTCTGATTCATAACTTCGGGGAGGGGGGGTAATAAATGATTTAAACAAAAGTTTGTTTCGGCGGCAAGACCATGGGACCTCTCTGGGTTGCTGTCATTAGGCATGTTATGGTTTTCTACTTCTTTATATTTGATGTCATGCTGTACACTCATTGTCATTGTATTGTCTGATTATATTTGATGTCATGCTGTACACTCATTGTCATTGTATTGTCTGATTATATTTGATGTCATGCTGTACACTCATTGTCATTGTATTGTCTGATTATATTTGATGTCATGCTGTACACTCATTGTCATTGTATTGTCTGATTATATTTGATGTCATGCTGTACACTCATTGTCATTGTATTGTCTGATTATTAATCTCTGAAGATTTTAATTGGAAGATCGATGTGCCAACCGGCAGTTTGAATAAGCTGGTGAAACGATTAGAAGTTTCCTAGCAAAATAAATTCAAGGCATCGTTGAGATGATTTTTATGTTCAAACCTATTCACATTAAAATTCTGCTACCGTCAACCACAAGCTTTTAGTTTGGTGTTTGTTGTAGTTATTATTATTTTAATAATTGCTTTCTTCTACCTAAATGTCTTTTACTTGTTGTTTATTTTGTCATGATTATTGCTTGGTTATTCTGTTTGAAAAATTCTAAGATGTTTGAAGAAGTTACATAAGATATTTCTGCTTACATTATTCTAAAACATAGTTCCACTTACTGAAACTGCCACTGAATAAATAACCTAATATGTATGTGAGTGGTTGTGCGCGATCGAAGGTCAGTGCCCTTGTGTGTTTGGAATGTATAAAAATCACCCGGAGCTTTTCTTGACTCGGATCATCCACAATAAAATGTGTTCCCCAGTCTTATTTATTTATAACACATTTTTTACAGCAAATGTGTCATTTCTAAGCTTGTATATCAGTCGCCACTTGTAATCACAGCTCCGAGGTTTTAATACTGCAGGAGTAATGATTTTCTTGAAGGGACAAAAACATTACTTAATGGATCGCTTGCTCATATTGATGTTTCTTTTCTTCCTTCTTATTATCGTTAGCTTGGATCACTGCCAAATTGCTTCCCCGTGACCTACTTTGCTGCGTCAAGCTACAATCTTTCTAAGCTAAGTTGTTGAATAATGCAAAAGACTTTTGAACACTTTTATAATTCTCGCTCACAAAGAACTTTTCCGGACCGAATGTGTCAACATGCGTTTTTCGTGTGTAAATATATTACAGCAAGAAAGAAAGCGTACTTTGCTTGTATATCTGCTTGTGTGCCTTTAGAATAGAAAGAGAAAAGAGAGGGAGAAAGTGACAAGGAGAGACAGAGTGCTGGAGCAAGATAGAAAAAGCTCACGTACGATGTGTGTACGCGTGTGTGTATGTGTGAGTGTACGTATGTGTGTACGTATGTGTGTGTACGCGCTTGTGCCTGACTGTGTGTGTGAGAATTAAGATTACCTTTAAACGTATTCAATAATTTGTACGACCTTAAAGCAAAGTGGTAAATCCTGTATAATTTAACTTAACACTGAAATGTAGCACTTATCTGACCATATAAGAATTTGACTACATTTAATATAATCTAATAAGAAAAATATTTTCAATATACTAAAACATACCAATATCTTCAATATACTAAAACATACCAATATCTTCAATATACTAAAACATACCAATATCTTCAATATACTAAAACATACCAATATTTTCAATATACTAAAACATACCAATATTTTCAATGTACTGAAACATACCAATATCTTCAATATACTAAATCTTACCAGTATCTTCAATATACTAAAACTGTTTAATTTCATGTTTGATGTCATTTGAAATGGATGTCCATACAACCAGAGAAATAATTGCCTGGTAAATCATAAGAACAAACTGTTCACTTATCCCCAGCAAATGTTTGTTACTGCCTTGTTCGTTCCAGAAGCCCTAGCATTTAAATATCATCTGAAAAAATTTTAATACAAAGCTATTTCATGTTGCTTTGTAAATATTAATCTGTTGTTTGATGTATTTTTGCACATACTATTACATACACGTGCTTGACGTGATTATACTCAAGTATAAGACTAATATTGCTAACATTTTATGGGTGTAGATTCCTTTAAAATATCTCTTTAGCTGAACCGTTTTTACTCTGGAACGTGAGTATTCATTAAAGGTTCCATGTGCAAATATGTAAAGGCCGAATTCGTGGACTTTCTTGGTGTTACAGGCTAGAACCAATCACAAGCTACGCTGACTTCAGTAAATAAAACCAGGATGTCTAGGTATTTCAGTGAATTAACATTTGCAGCTGAAGTTTTATTCAAAAGAAATAAATAGCATTTCTGCACACATGTACCGATGACCCTAATCTCGAACTGCGAATTAATCAGCGAGGATTGAATTTTGTTTCCCGTAATAATGGAAACATTGAAGCACTTGGTTGAAGTCTGTTTTTTTCTTTTAATTTAAGGAAGATACTGTTTCATCATAGACTTTTGAGAAGACCTCATGATGAAGAAGATAATGATGATGATGATGATGGTGGTGGTGGTGGTGGTGATAATGATGATGATGGTGATGATGATTGCTGTTGTACCAAATGACGGCAACAATAAAAACAACAACATGAATACCATGATCTAATCTTAGAAATCCAAATACTTTGGCAGTCATGAATAGAAGTAATACCGGTATTGACAAGAATATTGGACAGATTAGCATCCAAGTTAGAAAAGTCTCTGAAGAAACGCAAATTAAACCACAACCTATGTAAAAGCTTGGATCTCACAGAGTCCGGGTAGGGTTCTGAGAGACAAGATTTCAACCAACTAACGGATTAGAACGAGAAATCGTGAGACGAGTCAATAAAATAAAATAAATTAGTTAATGAGTAATTCATTAAAAATTTTGGAAAATAAAGATCTTTGCAGTGTGTTCGTTTACTTTTGCTGTTGGTTTGTTGTTGGTTGCTGCCGTTGTTTTATTGGTGATGCTGCTTTGTAACTACTGCTGTTTCGGTGCTGTCTTTATTTGTAGTTGCTGTTGATTAGGTAGTGCTATAGTTTTGCTGTTTGGTTAATATCATTATGTTGTTTGCTGTTGTTTTAGTTGAGATTAATGTTGCTGTATTTTAAAATTTGTATTCTTTTTCTAAACATTTTCTCTTTTTGATTCAACAACAAATCTTTCTTGCCACTATTTCATCAGTTTAAATTGAAATATGCGAAATCGCACTCTTATTAATGTCATTTTATTTGCATCATTTTACGATACGCATTACCCTAAGAGTCCACAGCCATTATATATTCGCGGAAATTGAAGTCTGCTGGTGCTAATCGAAAGGATATGCCATTACTGGAGAATACTCCATTCCACCTTCATTCATTTCTTCCCGACTACACGTCATGGTTGAGCTTCCGGTCACGGTCAAGCTGGGTGACAGGTAAATACCGCTAAAAGCCTTGAGTGATTAACTAAGTGGTTTATGTTTTCTCTTCTTTATACTTCTGGCCTTATTCTTTTTGTATTTCTCCTTAATTTATCGTGATGATATGCAATTATATCTCAGTTTGTTCGCAAAAGCTATCTCTTAAAGGACAAATCAAACTGTTGTCCAATCAGCATTTTAAGGGATAACTTTCTATTAATTATATATGTCCAAGAAGCAATGAACATGTTATCAAGTACACCCTTGATTTAAATGAATTAAAATTGCATGTAATTCTTCCTTTCTCTCCGTAGCTGAGTTCATATAATAATCTTTCATCGTTAGAAGATAACAAACCTACAAGGCAAAATGTCTCTGGAAAATCAAGAATGTCTTCAAATACCAATACATTTATAAAGAAAATATAAATTGAATTAAGTGTAGAATAATCATGAATGTCTTCAGATACCAATACATTTATAAAGAAAATATAAATTGAATTAAGTGTAGAATAATCATGAATGTCTTCAGATACCAATACATTTATAAAGAAAATATAAATTGAATTAAGTGTAGAATAATCATGAATGTCTTCAGATACCAATATATTTATAAAGAAAATATAAATTGAATTAAGTGTAGAATAATCATGAATGTCTTCAGACACCAATACATTTATAAAGAAAATATAAATTGAATTAAGTGTAGAATAATCATGAATGTCTTCAGATACCAATACATTTATAAAGAAAATATAAATTGAATTAAGTGTAGAATAATCATGAATGTCTTCAGATACCAATATATTTATAAAGAAAATATAAATTGAATTAAGTGTAGAATAATCATGAATGTCTTCAGATACCAATACATTTATAAAGAAAATATAGATTGAATTAAGTGTAGAATAATCATGAATGTCTTCAGATACCAATACATTTATAAAGAAAATATAGATTGAATTAAGTGTAGAATAGATGTATACAATTTGTAGCGCTTTAAAATGGTAATTTTTAAATGCTTTCTGAGACATAATGCCATCCAAGTTATTGGTGATGATGACGACGACGACGACGATGATGATGATGATGATGATGATGATGATGACGACGATGATGATGATGATGACGACGACGATGATGATGATGATGATGATGATGATGATGATGATGATGATGATGATGATGATGATGATGATGATGATGATGATGATGATGATGATGATGATGATGATGATGATGATGATGATAATAATAATAAACATACATAACTAATTACAAGCGATGAGAAACAATTTATCTTCTTAATAATTCTCCAGAAGACGCCACTCGTTTCTCTCACTTGGCGGATATCCGGTTGATGTAAACATTTTCTCTCTTCCACTTTAAAATCTTTAAAAACAAACATTTACTGCCATGCAATATTTCAATGGCGAAAAACTTTTTATCAAAGGAGAAATTCGTAAATCCGTCTTTAATCTATATGTAGCGAGCCACCATCCACTCACTATCTCTCCAACTTATGGTTATTAATATGTGTAAGAAGGTCAATAAATTTAAAAATAAACTTATTAAAACAACAATCAAACATATATATATAACAAATACAACAAAAACATTATTTGACATCGATATTTTCACGAGACCACTTTTGAATAATTTCAATGTGTATACAGTTTTATATTCTAACACATAACTCAGCAGATTAGTAATATATAAATAATAAATAATATAAAATAATATATAAATATAAATCACAGGATAATTCCTATCAGAGAACAGAAATTGAGTTTTAGAGAGATGTGTGATAACAGTTTGTACATAAACTTGTCTAGACATCGCTGCAATAGTCTTTCATGAGCTTTCGTAACAATGACACAAGTTTATTGTTACAGTATAATTATCAGTTCTTCATGTGTTCCTCTAGCATGCTGTAGAATGTTCCATCAGCGGTTGTTCTCTCGAAACTAGAATGGGCATTCCTTCACCATATTAGTTCCCTCAAGCAGAACAAAATTAGTAATTTCAGTAACCCACTAATACCAGAAATTCCATGATGTAGTCGAGCATACTTTGCCGACATACTTTACAAAGTGCAGTGTATCCTTACACTAACTCATTGCAGTAGAGACTTCTTGAATTATACCATGAACGTAATTGTTTATAAACCAATAAACCATGAACAAGGGAGAAAATCTGAAATGCCAGCAATCCCAGAAATTCTAGAAATTTAAAAAAGGCTACTGCTTCAATGTAAAATATAATCAGGGAACAAACGATAGGTTTTCCAGTTTATCATCTCTAACTTCATTCTTTCTTACATTCAAGTTTCAACTTACAGTTTCCTGCAACAATATTTATTAACCTGATACATGCATGCAGCATAATAAATACAGCATAATAATTTAGGAACAGTTTCACTAGAAACAATGTTATGTTGTTTAACATATTACATACAAGCATCATAATTCACAGTTGTACAAGTAATTGTGTACTCACATAATACATTTCTAATTAAAACGCAAGTATAATAGCAAAATGCATGAAATATTTCTAAGTCCATTCTCTCTCATTCAATCAGTTAACTCACCATTAAGCTAACAGCCGCTTTTCAAAACCAGATTTCAGCCACACCAAATTCAAGTAATTAGAGAATATAATTATTTCAGCAGGTAAACTTTTATCTCAGCCCATTGGCTGGTTATGTTCTTTGTAAATCTTAACCATTGGATAATAAAAACTACTCATCCACATAAGACCGGTTTAGATTACACCATTAAGTTCAAGAACATTCTCTTCATGAGTTATTATTTTAACTCTGGTATTTACAAAACACACTGTAAAAAAGGTCATGTCACCCTGACATTAAACAAGTAATATAATATTTAATTTATAAAATACATACAGACAACTCTTCTCTGTCACACACCTTCCTTTTGAGATGCTTTTTAGCATAGTAACATCTGATCTAATAGGGGTAAAATAAGCAATTAAGTGGATTCCTTCAACACAATAAGAAAAAAATAACTATTCACAAGACAATATTTTAATGTTGGTTTTGAGACATACGCATAATTATTCATAAGAAATAAAACTCTCTCTTAGTTTTACGACATACGCACAATTACCTTAACACTTTTTAAAACTAAAGATAATATAATTTTATATGCCTCAATAATCACTGAGCATTAAAATATGAAACATCATGTTAATTTCTCTCATTATAAGTTGGGACATGTCCCGTTCATATCTCCCCACGTAAAGAAGAAAAACACTCGAATAATTCTGTTCAGACACAAATAACGTACGATTGGAATAAGCTATTGGATAGAATATCACTGTGCTTCTGTATCAGTACATCACGTAATTTAATAGAAATTAAGGATGAGAATGCAATCCATTATTAATGCTATGACAATAACCAATTTCAGAAAAAAATATTTTAAAGAAAAGGATTTTTTGTTTGAAAGGAAGGATCAAATCACGGATAAGAAACAGATAATGAAAGTGTGGCTGTTGAGAAATTAAATAAAACAATTAAAACAAGGAAAGGAAATACTCTGATTAAAAACAAGAACATTTTTATGATTTGCTATTTATATTACAAACATCGCAAAAGCTTATGTTTTTCGAAAATTTTCACATCAATTCTCTTCATATAGCTAAAGTGTTTAAGTTTTAAATCCTAGTTTCCTCAAACAAAATACCTAGTTTCCTCAAACAAAATACAAAGTAGAAACGCGTAAGGTTTATTTAATTTTACGCAGTCACCCCTTGCATTAGGCTTATTGAAGTTTACACAGGCAAACCAGGCCAAGGGCTGATTTAAGTTTATGCAGGCAGACGTGCTCACACTTGCGGTGCTAATGGTTAGCGAAGGCTGTGACTAATTTATTTCAGTGTTGCACATGTACTTAGTTGTAGAAGTGTGGCACGACAAAAAGAATACATATTGCCTTGTTCTTAGTCTTCTGCAAGGTAACTAAAATGATTCATCTACCATTCTCAGCTGGTTGCGCCTTGGCGACTTCTTTGATTGTACCGTGAGTATTTATAGAGATGAGTTAACCACACGAGTATTTATTGGGATTAGTTAATCACACGAGTATTTATTGATTAGTTAATCGCACGAATATTTATTGATTAGTTAATCACACGAGTATTTATAGAGATTAGTTAATCACACGAGTATTTATAGAGATTAGTTAATCACACGAGTATTCGTTGATTATTTAATCACACGAGTATTTATAGGGGTTAGTTAATCACACTAGTATTTATAGGGATTAGTTAATCACACGAGTATTTATAGGGATTATTTAATCACACTAGTATTTATTGATTAGTTAATCGATTGTTGATAGATATTAGCTAATCACACGGGTAATTTTAGAGATTATTAGTTTATAATACGCTATTTTTTCACTTGAAGTAGCATAAATATATTTTATATTGGACTTATGCAGTTTATATGTATATGTGTATTTGTTTGTGTGTGTGTATATGTGTGTTTGTGTGTGCTTATGAGTGCGCGTGTATGCGGGGTGTGAGGTGTAAACTATGTGCATTCTCCATATTTAGCGATTCTCTATAGCGATGCATGATCTGTGAACATTTATATTTTAGCAAAATCTTTACAAATTAATGAATACTTTCAAAGTTTACTTTAATCTTATTCCACTAACACCAGATAGGTATAAGCAAGACTTCACACTCTGACCCAAAATAAACAACTACCGTCCAAGATGACTTCAAATTCTGACCCAAAATAAACAACTACCGTCCAAGATGACTTCAAATTCTTACCCAAAATAAACAACTACAGTCCAAGATTACTTTAAATTCTGACCCAAAATAAACAACTACAGTCCAAGATGACTTATTACGAATTACAAATTCTGGCTTAAACATAAACAAGCACAGCATAAGATGACTTCAAATTTTGCTAATATAATTAATTACACAAGACGACCTCAAACTTTGACTTCTAGAATAATATAAACTGGTAAAATTAAAACATAACCACAAACGTTTTGCTAATTACATAATGCTTATACAAGTTAAATATTATCCAGGCGCCAGCATTTAATTAGGATAGAATTCGATCGTAAAATAGAATTTGTGCACTTTCTTTTATCAAACCTGCGCTGATTACATCCCGATAATATGACGTCAGTATTACTGTCTGCACGCATGTCACAGCTGACGTGGTCATACTTATGAAGAATTTCATTTTTGCAATTTCGGTCGTCAGATGTTGAAATGTAATTGGGAAATTGCATTTAATTTCCTATATTTAGATGAATTTTTAAAAGAATTTATTTTAGCCGAATGTCATATCGTCTCGAAGGAGTAAATTGTGCACTGTAGCTTATAGGTGTCAGAAAATTACTATTTGTAATTGAGTGTTCTACACTATTACAAAATGCAACTAAACGTCTGGAACAAAAGCAAAATCTAAAATGTTCTAAAACATTTACAGATGTCATTACATTACTCATTCAATTACATTTTTTGTCCACCAGAACTCTAAACAACATGCACGTTCTATTAAAATGTGGATGAGTAATTTGTTTGAACTAGTTACCAGAAGATTTTAAAAGTTGCACATTGTTCATATGTGCGAGCTTAACTAAAGCGAAAGTAAACCGGTGACCAGAAGACTAAATAATTGTGTGCGCATGACTGGCTAGGACTCCTCACAAGAAGGGGAAATAACTGTTATAGTCTACACTAGTTATGTATACGCCATTACTAGCTTGACCTGATACAGATAAGTGAGAGAAAAGAGAACTTTCTTCTGAGACTGGTATTACATATAATTCAGCAAAGAAGGCAATGCATGGCAGAAAGAAGAGGATGGGTGGGAGCGATGCTGGGAACCTTGATAATCGTTCTATGTAATATATGAGAGTGTATCTACTGGAGTCAACTTTGTTTTACTTGCGTTGAAAGTTAAATTTATATTGTGGTTAAAATCTTACATACATGGTAACATTTTAATGCTGTTGTACATAATGCGCTGAATAACTGAGCACATGGGTTACAATTTCTTTAGAAATGACAAGGTGTTATTTTAAACGCATTTATCTGTACATAAGACACTTCTCTCTCAAAGCCATGGCGATAATATTGATAGCACTCACGCATACTATTATTTCCTTTTGAAGCATCAGTGATGTAGAAATGAATACACTTAATAATTAATAACTAGATTGTATTGAAAAGCAATGTTTAAATAAATAGCATTTCAATGACAGATAGACATATTGTCTTGAGTCCAAGCCACAGGCACATTATTGACTAGTAGCGGTCATACTCACACATTTCTTTGCTTGTTTGTTCAGATTTGTCGCTACGATCTACAAGTCGGGTCCTCATTTCAGCAATTATGTGGATATTTTTGTCTCCGATTAATTATTGCTATTCTCGGCAGTCTCTGGCTTGCTTACAACACGAAGAAAACGTTAAAATAAAGCAATAGAAAAGGATGTGAATTTACACAAATTGAAAACTGCAGTATTTTGATAACGTTGCTAGTCACTGGTTTGCGATAAGGTACACAATAAACAATAAATATATTTGTAAATGTGCTGATGAAAATTCATGGTCGCCTATTAGTCTTTTACCTTACATCTAGACTGGGGAGTCGGCACCGTATTTGGTATCGATGAGTGCAAAGATAGGTCAGAGGCTTTATGTCTACAAACGAATGTGCAGTGCCATCGAGCTTAGAAAAAGGTGTGACAACTCAACTGAACACTTTTGCCGTCACGATATTACAGAGTATTAATAATATACATCTCAAGAATAGCAAACTAACCTGGTCGCTCAATACATCTGGCATGACGTGTAAGAGATTACACAAAGTGACGATTCAAAAACACTCTTACAAACATGTCTGGCATGACGTGTAAGAGATTACACAAAGTGACGATTCAAAAACACTCTTACAAACATGCCTGGCATGACGTGTAAGAGATTACACAAAGTGACGATTCAAAAACACTCTTACAAACATGTCTGGCATGACGTGTAAGAGATTACACAAAGTGACGATTCAAAAACACTCTTACAAACATGTCTGGCATGACGTGTAAGAGATTACACAAAGTGACGATTCTAAAACACTGTTACAAACATGTCTGGCATGACGTGTAAGAGATTACACAAAGTGACGATTCAAAAACACTGTTACAAACATGTCTGGCATGACGTGTAAGAGATTACACAATGTGAAGATTCAGAAATACTGTTACAAACATGTCTGCCATGAAGTATAAGAGATTACACAATGTGACCGATTCAAAAACACTGTTACAAACATGTCTGGCATGACGTGTAAGAGATTACACAAAGTGACGATTCAAAAACACTGTTACAAACATGTCTGGCATGACGTGTAAGAGATTACACAATGTGAAGATTCAGAAATACTGTTACAAACATGTCTGCCATGAAGTATAAGAGATTACACAATGTGACCGATTCAAAAACACTGTTACAAACATATCTGGCATGACGTGTAAGAGATTACATAATGTAATAATTCAAAGTACAGTTAGAGATTACATAATGTACTGATTCAAAGCACAGGTAGAGATTACATAATTTAATGATTCAAAGCTCAGTTACTAATATATCTGGCATGAGGTGTATTATATGTATTAAGTTACTTATATATCTTTCATTTATTCAAATCATGCAGAGAAAAGAGAGAATGCAATCTGACAATTAGCAAACAACGTTAGTAATATATATGCCATTCAGTATCGGTGCCAATGTCCGACACTTAATGCAAACCTGAACCCGAAATCGTTGAAATGTGGAGGGCAACATTCAGTGCTCCTGAACTTTGTTTTAAACGAGGTCACTTTTTTATATCGACTTTCGTCGGTAGAATCATATCAGCTCATGTCCTGTATTTTACTCCATTCGGTGTATTAAAATTTGAAAGTATATTTCGTTCATTGTTATGGCATATTGTGTAGACATTTTATTTCTTTTCATGAACATTTCCTTCATGATTAAATTCATGTCGTTTGATTTTTTCTAAATGGAGAATACATACATATGATGTCTTCCTTTTGGTGTTTTTGTGGGTATTTTTTTCAGTTTCGCTTGCTGTCAGTTTCACTGGACACAAGACTCCATGTTCAACAACTACAAAGCAAACGTCACGGACATTGTTTCCGGTTACGTCACCGCACCTACGAGAATCGCCTGCGCCATCGCTTGTAATACCCAAACGTGGTGCAACTCATTTTTCTATAACCGTGTCTCAGCGATGTGTTCTCTACAGTCTTTGACTTTTTTCTGGCACCAAAATTTACCTGTCGTTGTATCACCGAGTGAAAGATACTATTACTTCAATAATGGTATGCAGACTTTTATACTTACAAAATGAACCCTAAAATATAATTTTGTAAATGCATCCATACTGTCTGTTGTTTTTTATTTCTTTTAAAAGTTATTTCTCCTCCTTTGATTTCCTTTCCTTTTTAATATGATTTGAAAAATGATGACAATGATAAGCAATGATAACTAAACAAAAATGACTAATAACAATAGGTTGTATAGAGCAGATGTCATAGTGGCATTGTACATTCTAATGATGAGATTGTTAAGGCACTCTTATTTCAAGATGAAACTATACAACATTCGTATATCAAGAGAGGTTGTACCTCATCAGTGTGCCATAATGAGACACGTTATCATTCTTAAGTCATGGTGAGACTCTATAGCAGTTTTGTGTCATCGTGATACTGAGTAGTTTTCTTTTGTCATGATGAGGATTACAGCATTTTTTGTCATAGTGAGAATGTAGAGCATTCTTATGTCGATGTGAGATCGCACAGAATTTTTAAGTCATGGTGAAACAGAACATCAGTTTTAAACCATAGTAAGCCGTCGGCAAAATCAGTTATTGGGATAACTGACAGATTGATTGTTTAACATCAAGAGGCTACATGCAGTAGATTTCCCAATGTTTATTATGTCACAGTGTGATTTTATAGTTCTATTTAACAATAAAATGACACATTGTTTTTGATCACTGTGCATGGAATAATGTCTTGAGTCTTATTTTAGAAGACTTTCTTACAACTATTCATCAGCACTCAACTAAAAGATGACGTCAGTGATACGAAATGTAAGAGAATGAATGTGATGGATGGATAGATAGATAGATAGATAGATAGATAGATAGATAGATAGATAGATAGATAGATAGATAGATAGATAGATAGATAGATAGATAGATAGATAGATAGATAGATAGATAGATAGATAGATAGATAGATAGATAGATAGATAGATAGATAGATAGATAGATAGATAGATAGATAGATAGATAGATAGATAGATAGATAGATAGATAGATAGCTGAATCCTTCCACTCAAAATCAGTGAAAATATGTGCACTGTCAGCAGACGTATCTAATTATAACTGTAGAGAGGATTCAGTATGGTTAGTGTGCCGTATTTATAGATGAATAAACACCAAGCCATTCGTTATCACTTTCTTTTTAATTTTGTTAATAGTTTTTTTTAAGCGCTCTCTATGCCCTAGATTTGTGCTGGTTGTATAAGATCCCCAACATTTACTTTCTAACAGTATATCACTCGCATGCATGAAACTTAATTCCTTACCGGACATAGCAATATGAACTCTGTTAAGTGTATATAGCTGAAATCGTTATATAATCGAATCCTAATGAAGAAATGCAGAAATCCATTTGGGGTAATAGATCTGATATCCAAAGCTTCTAATTGACACACACTCTTCTTACCAGACTTTCATTCTTTTAGCGATCTGAAGTCTAAAGTACGCATTCTATTTTGTACTCTATAATATGAAGTATTAGTAAAATATAACTTCATTTTTATTATATTGTACACCTTATCAACACTGAATTAATAAATATGCTTAATGAGGAAATCTAAGGCATGCACGATAGCAAAGGCGATGAAATTTAATTATTATATTTGTTGTTGACGTCATTTTCTCAGATAGCAAAGGCGATGAAATTTAATTATTATATTTGTTGCTGACGTCATTTTCTCAGATAGCAAAGGCGATGAAATTTAATTATTTTATATTTGTTGCTGACGTCATTTTCTCAGAGAAATGCCGAAGAAAAGACACATTTAATTTCGACCGGATGACTGGTCTGTGCTGGACTGTGTCTATGGTCAAAGAGACGTGGACAGCAGCAAACAGTTCGTGCTTTGCTCACAACCTGACTCTGGTGTCCTTGACAACAAGAACCAAGAAGGATATCGTTATACGAACCCTTAACGCCGACCCTGGTTGGTACATGACCTGCTTTTGTGCTGAGTTTGTTTTTCATTCTATGTAACTGAGACGGTTTAATTCATGTAATGCTTATTGGGGTTTTCGATCTTTCTACTGTTATACAAATACTGTATTGAAACTTAATATAAAAATTAATAGATTTGTTTAAAATGTATCGAAATAGTATTTGTTCATCGGCCCTAATTAGATTGCTACATTTCATTTGGTCCATTTGTAAATTACTAATCTTAATTTAAATTTCGTGTCAGTGAAGTATTGTCAGAATCACGGTTCGTTGCTTAATACTTTTTGCTCAATTGCAGTCCCGACTTAAGAAAGCTATTATTAAAGAAAGCTTAAACAATTACAGTCCCGACTTAAGAATACTATTATTAAAGAAAGCTAACACTGACACAAATACACAAGATAAAAATAGAACAAACAAAACTTTCACTTCCGCTCTTATTTATTTTCAGCGAGCGGCATCTATCCATAACAAAATATAAATTGAGTTTTAGACAATCTGCGTACTCTTCTTTCATTTCATTTCTTGCCAGTTCTAATTCTTGTTTCGTATTTTAGGAAATATTACGAAACCGGTTAAATAATTAAATAATTTACTGCTCCAGATGTTGTTCTGATAAACACTTAATAAAAAGTATAAGAAGCATGCGTGTGTGTGCGCTCTGAGTGTGTGTGTGCGTGCGTGCGTGCGTGCGTGCGTGCGTGCGTGCGTGCGTGCGTGCGTGCGTGCGTGCGTGCGTGCGTGCGTGCGTGCGTGCGTGCGTCTGGCCTGAGCTCGGATGGACAACAAAATGTTAAAACTCTCAACTGCCATGTGCATTGTGTGTTCAGTTATTTTGGCAAAACAACAATGATTGTGTGCCAGCTCGTGTTTCACGTGCATAAATTCTCCTTTCTTTTCTAGCTATAGGTCAAATGCCAACGGGGGACAGACGGTTTCACATCGGAGCTCACAGACCTTTGCCATGGCTTAGTGGTTCTTGGCCAAACGGAATTCCAAACTACTATTGGATGACGGGAGATTTCGTTAACACCACTATAGACAAAGAATACTGGAAAACTGGACAGCCTGCTAATGACTATGATAACGAATACACACTGGGAATTTTGTGGTATCCTGCACAAAATTTTGCAATGGCTGATAGAGGTGGGGGCGATTTTTTTTACTCCATATGTGAGAAAAGGTTATGATTTTATTGTTTAAATAGTCCTGGAAAAGAAAATAAAGAACACATATTTAGTTTCTTTGGAAAGGCAACTGAAAATTCAAATTAACTGTTGTGAAACTATAATGTACTATCGTGACCTATTTAATTCACATTGTCTGAATAGAGAAAGTAAATTTATCAATGAAAAACAGCAAACACAAGTATCAACATATGAATTAATTACAATTAATAGGAGATCCTTCTCATAGTGTATAGTTTCTCGGTTTACTTTTATGAAACAGAACACGTTTTCAACTTATTAACTACTTTACATATTTACTTTGTGCGACTAATCGATAACCGCAATGACAAGTAAACAAATAAATGTTGCAATGAAACAATGTATGTTTTTTCTTTATAAAATTAAAATATTATTTTCTTCACACCAATACCAGTACACATACCTAGGAACTCGAAATCTTGTATAATTCGTGGTGGATTATTTCGGTGTTCTGGAAATGTTTCACTGCCAACGAGCACTTTACACCTGCAGGATTGATTTCTTAATTATCGAAAAAATGTTTTTAATTGTTATTCACAATGTTGTTTGATCTTTTTATAGAATCCATTTACTTTACTCGTGCTCTCTCTCTTTTCTCTGATCTACCACTTACGTGTTCGGAAGGAACTTCTAAAATCTCCGAGCACTGCAATTAACATAATTCTTAAATTACTCAACAATCCATCCACTGGCTGCCTCTTCACAGCAGACAGCCAATCAAAATCTTTTTTGTTTCATATGCGTCATACTCCAGCCCTAAATACCTTTTTGCTCTCGTGCATATGTTCGTACATGCACTCATTTTGTCAGACGCAAGCAGTTTAACATTTCGTAACCAACGTGTCATTCGCACGTTGAATGTTCGTCTACTTATCAAGGTCGTCTTATTAATTCGCTATTTTATAAGGTCACATACGAGGTGACCAGACTCATTTTCAATTTCCTTTTCAAAAGAGTCCGTGACAAGCACGTAGTGTTCAAAGTTCTTTAATTTCATTCTTATTAGTCTGCAGAAAGATAGAACATGCAAAATAGCTCGACGAGTACATTCACACTAGGTTTCAAAACCAGTATGCACGTCACAGTTCTTCGGAATTTGTCGAATGTATGAAGGTCACGTGATGAGCGTCTAAAATAGGCTGAATTGCATCAGGCGTGCAAGTGGTGAGAACGGCCATAACCTGTAACTGCCTCCAAAGGTGCAACAGAATTCCGCATCAGCCACAATTAAAGTACTTCTCAAGGAGCATCATAGAAATGCTGGGTCTGTGAAAGAAAAGATATCTCTTTTCATTAAATATCGGGTAGGCTGCATTCGAGGTCTTAATGCCCTTCGCATGCTTCATTCATGAGAAAGATGAAAAACAGCAGTCGTAAAATAAAATATGTAATATACGAAAATAGGTTGAGTAAGATACTATTATCAATAATAATGATTTATTTAAATAGGTTGAGTAAGATGTTATTATCAATAATAATGATTTATTTAAATAGGTTAAGATACTATTATCAATAATAATGATTTATTTAAATAGGTTGAGTAAGATATTATTATCAATAATAATGATTTATTTAAATAGGTTGAGTAAGATACTATTATCAATAGTAATGATTTATTTAAATAGGTTGAGTAAGATACTATTATCAATAATAATGATTTATTTGAATATGTTGAATAAGATACTATTATCAATAATAATGATTTATTTAAATAGGTTAAACCTGACTGACCTTTCTCAGCAAAAGCTCTTTTTACCAGTTTTGCTCTGGAAAAGCTTTCTTATGGGTCATGATGAGGTATTCGATTCTGATACGTCTGATATATTTTGATGCACTAGTACATGTGTGCGGAGACCAGACCAGTTGGTCTGTTAGTCTCTTGGTCACTCGGCTAACTATTTGGATATTTATTATAATTTGGCCTGAAGTGTTCTTGGCTAAGTCAGATGCGAGCCAGTGCGGTGCCTCGTAATTACTTCTGAATGAATGCAAATAGCGCTGTTTTGAATTAAAGCAATCAAAGGTTGCAAGCCTTTCTGAATTTGTCAGTGACGTATTCCCTTACATCCAATGATAAATTAATTAAAGGAAGGTTACTCTCAAACGACTTTGCCTATAAATTTATGCTACATTTCTTTTTTTTATAAAACAGAAGCAACGGTTTGTTAATCCTATTGAAATACGGCCTCTGATCCAATCGCTGGGGTCATACACGTTTAAGAAGTTCAATTCCGTCACATCACGCTATGGTAAGCTATACATCATGGCAACTGTTATTATCGCACAGTCGATTAAAGCTCATCAATTTTCTCCAATGAACGATTCCATTTGGCACGTATCTCGAAGGTGAGCACAATCCATCAGCTCATGAGAAACCATTTGAAGAATGAATGTAATTAAACTGTATTACAACCTCACAATTATATTCGTCTGATTTATATGGTGCACACAGTCCATCAGCTCGCGAGAACCCATTTGAAGAATGAATGTAATTAAACTGTATTACAAGCTCACAATTATATTCGTCTGATTTATATGTGCACACAATCCATCAGCTCGCGAGAACCCATTTGAAGAATGAATGTAATTAAACTGTATTACAACCTCACAATTATATTCGTCTGATTTATATGGTGCACACAATCCATCAGCTCGCGAGAACCCATTTGAAGAATAAATGTAATTAAACTGTATTACAAGCTCACAATTATATTCGTCTGATTTATGTGGTGGTGGTGGTGATTGGTTGGCAGTTGGACTGGCGTGCTGACTTCTTGCATATTATGTTAACGGATTGCTAAATTAGTTAGCTGTTTGATTCGGTTTGTTGGTTTGCTGGCTGATTTGGTTTGTTGATTTGTCTGATTGCTTTGACTGATAAATTGGTTGACTGGTAAGTGTGTAGTTCTTTTTTACTTAAATAAAACAGATGGGAATGAATTATGTTGAATTTAAGTACGAACACAAACCTGAAATATACGCGTGGCTCAGAATCTTATGTCCGTATCTCTGAACAAGAGAGGTAACCTTCGTCGTTTGCTCTCTCATTACCAATCCTGAAAAGTAGAGTATCGTCCCTTATTCTGTATACAAATGTCAATGTGCCGTCTAATACAATTGTCACAAAGAGGTTTTATTGTTCGTTGTCTTGTTTTCTTTCGTTGCTTTCTATTTTGGTGTTTTGTTCCTTCCTTTTTTCTTTTCTAAGGTTTCCTTTCTTGTTTATTTGTTTTTCTGCTTATCTATATTTTTATGCTGGTCTGTTGGGTTTTATTATTTTGTTGTTTTACTGTTGTGTTGGTTTCTTTATGAATCCTTTGCTTTGCAGATTTGCTGCTACTTTATTATTGTGCCGTTTTTTGCTGCTTTGTTGAGATTCTATTACTTTGCGGTCTTGTTATTTTGTGCAGTTTTTTTGCTGCTTTGCTGAGATTCTATTACTTTGCGGTCTTGTTATTTTGTGCTGTTTTTGCTGCTTTGCTGAGATTCTATTACTTTGCCGTCTTGTTATTTTGTGCAGTTTCTAAAGCGTAAGTAATTCTGACGTCAGCTGTCTTCAGCTACGTTGTGTACACTTTACGAGAAGTTTCTATTCTGTTAAAGTCTCCAAGTTTGCTTTATGCGATTGGCAGGTATTAGCGATAACTTAGTATAAAGGGATACAAGTCTCCAGTGTAACAAGGTTTTAAATGATTCGTGTTGAATTATATTGAATTTGTTCGAAACAAGAAGCTAATGAAAGCAAAAACTCAAAATAGAATGATACTTTCACACCCCAACATTTATTTTAATCATTAATTTTCCCCAATAAAAATTCTTATTTGAAAACATATGAGTAGCCTATATTTTAAATGTGTGCGTGCGTGCGTGCGTGCGTGCGTGTATGCGTGCGCGCGCTAATAGATTAATGTGGCCGGACGACTCTGACCCTCCTTTGTCTGTCCAGGGGCAAAACTACGTATTCTTATCTCCAAACGGCTGAAGTAAACACAAAGATGTACGTACATGAACACACATTTCCTGTTTTGTTTAATAGATCGTACAACTTACTGGGTTCGAGTGGGGGGGGGGGGGGGGGAATGTTATGAATATGTTTTAAAATATTATGTATTTTTCATTTTTCACTTAGTTTATATTGACTTAATAATAAATAGTTCAATCCTTACAGTTTTTAATTTCCTTGAAAACCATTTGACAGGTAGTCCTTTTATTATTCGGCCTCATTCCACGACTTCTGTTTTTGACTGTCGGTTGTGATCCAAGGTCTCGAAATCTTATCAAGATTCTGGGAGATCCAAGGTTTTACGGAGGATGTGGGCACTTCCGAGGAGTGCTGCTTTGAGTAGGGGAGCGAGTCTGTGGTTTCCAGGGAGTTTATTCGGATAGCCTTCTAGTTCAGATGTGATCCGAAGGGATGGTGGTGTCACTTTTCGAGTTCTGCCCCTTTTTTCGCACGTGAGCAGAAACAAGTTTGTAAATAGGTCATTCTTAACTTCACCGCTGAAATGAAAGTTTATCTGTCTCTTTATTGTCTCCTTATTCTCTCTCACTCACTCACATACGTAAATGCAATCGCATAAATACACACACACTTTTCTCTTTCTCATTCTTTAATCATTTTCTCTTTAATTTTTCCTTTCTTTCTCTTCTAAAGCTGTACTTATAATTCTTATGAAGTTCATCTATAAAAATTCAAACTAATCGAATTTCTGTTTAAATTTTCTATTTGGGGACGGGGGGTGGTGGCTGACACATTTTTCAGATAAAGTTTCATCACTTCCAAATTATTTCTAGAGTAATTAAGCAATGGCCTGTAAATTTAATCTTAAAGTGAATGCTTCACTAAAGCCTAAATAAAACTGACAGACTAAAAGTGAAACTCTTGAAAATCTCAGAGCACTAGACCATCGATTTTCGGTATGCATCATTTATAGCACGCGTTACCACGACGTCAATCGTGGACACATGCTGTTAAAAAAAATATATTAAAAAAAAATAAGCTAGAGAATATATGTCCTTCCTTTGTGCGGAGTACAAACATCTCAAATTGACGTCAATAATCAATGTTAACTTGTAATGAGATCTATATTTTCACGTCAGAATCTTAGGTGTTGCTCAACTTGTTTTGAGTTAAAGTCGATAAAATGATAAAGGAGAATCTGAATCTGCAGTCGTTGCGCTAAAGCCGTCTATTTTTAAACTGAGCTCTCAAATATATATCATGTTTTGGCTTCCTTTCAGATAATCCCGGTTTTAAAACAGAAATCCGTTCAAACTAAAGGGGACCAAATCAATCAACAAAGTAGTTAGTTTCATTTTTTAAGAATAATATTTCCTTATATAGCCTCTGAAAACTTTTTAAATGTTGTAGTTTTATTCTCATTTTATTCTTGGAAATTATAATGTTCATACATGCAAGCAGTTAAAGCAATGTCAAAGAAGTGAAGTTACTTACAGATATATTGTGCTTCGTAAAATCAAATTCGTCAGAAACATTTTATGACGGTCAAAAGCGAAGTACTCTCTGGGCATACTTTATAACCAGAGGTTGCTATTTTAAAATCGGATTTGGACAACTGACAAAGGGCATGTTTACGATGTTTATTTGATTTCATTCAATCTTTGCAATATGGGTGTCATAAAGGGAGCGGGGCAGTACTCAATCTTTGCAATATGGGTGTCATAAAGGGAGCGGGGCAGTACTCAATCTTTGCAATATGGGTGTCATAAAGGGAGCGGGGCAGTACTCAATCTTTGCAATATGGGTGTCATAAAGGGAGCGGGGCAGTACTCGATCTTTGCAATATAGGTGTCATAAAAGGGAGTGGGGCAGTGCAGTTTCGGATTGAAGGACAATGAATCTCAGATTTTAATGAAACTAATAATACAAAACTTTTAATATATAAGTTATTTTACTTTAATTCAATGACATAAAGAGGAGAAATAATCTGGAATGCAACAAAGAGTGCAGATAATTTCTTAAGAAACGTGTATAAAAGTATATAAATAAATATAATCTACCTAGTCGATAAAGGACTCGTTATCAAGAAAGAGTAAGCACAGTAGCAAGTACATATCAAATGCACTAATAACAAACAGAGAAATAATAAAAAATGCATCAGCAATAATATAATTGCAATAATAATAATAATAATAATAATAATAATAAAATGTCAATGTAATACATAACACAACTCACGTTTAGATGTACATTAAATTTTTTTATGTCGCAAGCAATTTTTGCCACCACGACTTCAACAATAACAACATCGAGCTTTGTATGAAAAGAGTTGAACTGAAACGATGCTTTGAATATATTTAAATGTAGTCAACCGAATAGGAGTATTGGCAAAAGCAAAGTCCTGTTTAGAATAGTTTTCGAAATATATTGTAATTCATTTTCAAAGATCAATAAAAGACTTTACATAGTTTCTGCCACCATGTACTCTGAAACACTATCTGCAAAGTTATGAAGATTCCTTGTCAAAAACAAAAAAAAGTCAGGAGAACACGCGCGCTCACGTGTGCATAGTTAAACCTCCTTGCCTTTAAAATGCTGACCAATACAGTACTTAGTGTTATGGCTGACATAGCTCACTAAGTCTTGCCTTTAAAATGCCTACCAATACAGTACTTAGTGCTATGGCTGACATAGTTCACTAAGTTTTGCCTTGACATCAAGTGATTTCAGGCATGTTTATGCAGCAGAGAAACAAAGTAATTATTCACCAAAATTTAGAAACAAAATTGTGCACGTCACATTCATGCATTACTTCAAAAATATAGCTTCATGCTAACACTACAAGATTTTTGATGTGGTTGCATATGATTCTACAGTCCAGCTTCTTTTGTTTTTGTTGTTGTATCATGAATCATGTGTTAAATTAATTAAATCTTTCTCTTGCTTTTTTGTTGTATCATGAATCCTGTGGTTAAATTAATTAAATCTTTCTCTTGCATTTTTGTTCTATCATGATTCCTGTGGTTAAATTAATTAAATCTGTCTCTTGCATTTTTGTTCTATCATGAATCCTGTGTTAATTAAATCTTTCTCTTGCATTTTTGTTCTATCATGATTCCTGTGCTTAAAATTTCACGAAAGTTTTCTCCTGCCCTTTGTCCTCTCATGATTCTTGTGCTTAAAGAAAAGGTTCAAACCTTCTCGCAAATGAAGAAGAAGGGATTGGTTGTATCTCTGTCCGCCAACAAATAGTTCCCTTTTGAAACTAGCCACACAGCCAGAGAAAACTCCGTGCCTTTGTTGTTTGGTTGACCCGGTTGCCAGTATTGTTTGTCCGCAGCTGTGTTCACCGGCACTCCATTCATCCAGGTGAAGTCAGGAACGCCGCCAGGCCAAGCAACGTTGGTGTACTTTCCTGTTGGTAGAGGTCTATGACCTCCTATATGAAACTTTGGCGCTCCGTATATTAATAGTGCTGAAATCGAAAAAAAAAAGGATTCTTGAAACCACACTGACGGAAAAGTAAAACATTCCCTCCACAGTTCAACTACTTCTATTTAAATTCTATGAATCATTCCAATGCTCTCATTAGTAACGATAATGATGATGATAACTGATGATGATGAATTAATTAGTTGGATTTTTATACTAATTTCTTTAATTGCACTTTTGCACTAAGAGAGCTTTGCTGAATTTTCCATATTTTAGAAATTCTCAATTGTAATTTCTGTGTAGAGTACTATTCCCTAATTGAATTTTTAACTTTCATACTTAGAATTCCTCAATTGTATTTTTCATATGAGAAGATTCCTAATGGCAATTTGGTTCATACTTAGGAAAATTCATTGTTTATATTTTTCTATGGGATTTCATGTGAGTGAATCCATACATTTGGAGAAGTAGTCACAGGCATTTGTGATGACGTGTACAGGTGGGATTAAGTAGGTTTAAGGATTGTGAAGTGTAATCTATTAACCTATCCACACAAAAGGCCTTCTGCTATGCTATTCTGAGAGAGGGGTAAACAGATTTATATTAAATAAAATCAAAGTAAAAGCAGGAATTAATAATTAATGAACCCACCCAATCTCCCGCAAAGTGCATTAAATATAATGGTAACTTTTTAGTAAAATATAAACACCCGTTGTATTTAATAGACTGGATAAATAAGTGGGCTACATACTTTTGACAGTCTACTGCCTGTTTTCATAACGTTTTTCAAATCTAGGTTATGACTCACTAATAGCTAACTTGCTATAAAAGTAGTTCAGATATATTTAACACTAGTTAGTGCTAATTAAAACCAAAATTAGTTAGACGTTTACCGTGGATTGTGTTCATCCACTCTGGGTTGACATTGAAAAATCGGATACGAATCTTTCGTAGGTGTTTTATATCTAGTGTTAAGAGACAATATTCTACTCATAGCTAGTTTATCAGACACGACAAAGTTTGTCCAAACATTGGTCTATGCTTGATAAAGACTAGATAGTGTTTTATCACAGGTGGTTTACTCACACTGGTCGACGTTGAGAGAACGGATGACAATGTCTTTCTTGGCTGTAGTGTCCAATGTTATGAGAGACATATTCTTAGCCGCACAAGTCTGCTTTGCCACGGTCCAATTGCGGGGTGACAGGATCAGAGTCCAGCAAATGTCAGTTTGACGGTCATAGAGAAAGCCTTCGAGTCTTTTGCATTTATCTGTCCAAACATAAAGCACGAGGAATTGGACACTTTGTGACATGAAATATTTATTAGGATGTTTGTAAGCTTTAGTAGGGGTCAGTAAGGTTTACGTTTTTATTAGATACTTTACGTACATAAGTACACTATAGGGGTTGCAGAAAGGTTCAGCTAACTTACTTGGGACATTTCAGATCCACATGGTCACAATCCCATCACTTACAATTTAGAAATAATGTAAGTAAAGAGATGCGATTTTCTAAGCTCTTAAGCGATGTTCACACTAGCCTGTTCAATACCGGTCCTTTCAGTGGGATGATTTTTTATCCTAAATGACGTCATTTCTGGAAGATAAAAGATACTGAACATCATATGAAAATGATCACTTCATTTCGACAGAAACAGAATGTGGCAGAATAAATACTCCTATTCCTATTTCTATACTTAATTGTTATATAATTTGTTAAATGTCAACATGACCAGATTTCGGACCTCTTATGACGATATTTATGTAAAGTGCCAGAGTTGGAGTAAACAAATCAGGTAAAGAATACACTTGAACTTGCTCATGCAATCCAAACCAGTTCCATAAGGATGAGTATTTTTCTGACTAATAGTCTCACACTTGTTCATAACAACTTCTTCCAATGGGGATGGACCAAAAGTTATTTTGTTCAAGAAGTTCTATATTCTAATCACCTTGATTTTGATGAAACTTGAGTCCGGTCATAAAGGCAATCATTATCTTATGGTAACTAACAGATAAAGAAAAATTGTACTTTTAGAAATATTTTTACATGTTTGCTATTGATATAATTTGAATTGGAGAATGCTTATGAAATTGAACCATTATTTCTATGTTCACCAATTTCATTACATTCTATATTATACTTGTGAATTTTGATTGATGCTATATTTCTTATCCTGTGTGTCTATCGAGCTGATGAATATCATTGCATGAGTTGTAGGTTAGGTAGTCCGGCTGCCGCTAATGTTAGGAATTATCCAATAACCTAATATTGATAATTAGAATCTAAATTAAGACAAGGTCATTAAATGAAAACCGGACATGTTACAATATATCTACAGTCTGCAGTTAAGACCGTCTACAGCATTGTCTGCACATCCTATTTACAACTTCTTTCTACTTTTACTCTCTTCAATAATGGATTGCGTAGCCTGTCTATATTGACCCTTTTGATCTCTTCAATAGTGGACTGCGTAGCCTGACTGTATTAACCCTTTTGCTCTCTTCCATAATGGACTGCGTAGCCTGACTATATTAACCCTTTTGCTCTCTTCAATAATGGACTGCATAGCCTAACTATATTAACCCTTTTGCTCTCTTCAATAATGGACTGCATAGCCTGACTATATTAACCCTTTTGCTCTCTTCAATAATGGACTGCGTAGTCTGTCTATATTAACCCTTTTGCTCTCTTCAATAATGGACTGCGTAGCCTGACTATATTAACCGCTACAATTCTCATGAATGCGTTCTAAGACTGCTAACAGTTTGGCTTGGTGGCGGTAATTAAATTCAACAGCATGATGACAAGTTGCCTTGAAGCATTATTTATTTCACGTCAGGTTGTAAGCGCAAAGCTTTTCGCAAAGAGGTTCATTCTCTTCACCTTGGGCGAAATAATTAAAGACTGTCTCTAGACCTTTTTCTAAAGTGTATTATTCTTAGCATCTGGAATTTCAGATGGGTCAACAACACAGAGGACCACTTTCCTACAGACTGTTCGCGCCAAAACAATCTTCGGAACATTAAAGTCGGAAATAATATTTCGATGACCTCTCGTAAGGTTATATTACATCAAAACAGATCAATAAAGAAATCAAATCACAGAATTTCATTTATAATATTAAACACGTCTCACTATTCTTGAGGGCGTAGTAGGAGGAACCAGGTGACGGCACCAATGTCCAAAATTGGATCCGATTGAACACGAACGAATGTAGAATGCACGTGTGGGAGAAACGGTTGAAGAAAAACGAATTGCACCAGAGCCTGTTACTGCAAGCGACGGAACAGGAGACCAGATTTGAGTTGGATAGCGAGATGGACGCGATGTCGTTGACGGAGATGATGCTGTTGCTGTACCTTTTGTCCACAGACCAATTATACTGGCACGATGAAAATCTAGAGAGAAGAAGAAATGAGACTCATTGCGATACTTAGAGAGGTGCGTTTGATTTGTATCTGGGGCACTTCTACTATTTTTCATACTGACTAAAATGGCACATTTTCTTGTGTAAAAGATAATCCATTAAGTACTGACGTCAAAAATGTAAAATGTTTATTTAATGAATAAGAAGCTGGTGTATCTGTGTTTGTTTTTTAATGTAGACGATTCTTTGGGAGTGCTGGGATATATGTGTGAGAGTGGGTAATGGTGTTCAATTGTGTGTGTGCGTGCATGCGTGTGCATTCTGAATGTGCATGATGTATGGGCGTATGCTTATGTGAAAGACGAAAATAAATAAAACAAACACAAATACTTTCCTACTACAAGCCATATCAGATTCTGACAGTATACCACTAATGCGTATGTAAAACATACGGATATGTTGTAAATCGAGTTAAATGCATCTGAGAATTGTTGCATTTGCTTTACATAATACGAATTGTACATGAGCTTTACATAATACAAATTGTACATGGGCTTTACATAATACGAATTGTAAATGGGCTTTACATAATACGAATTGTACATGGACTTTACATAATACGAATTGTACAGGGGCTTTACATAATACGAATTGTACAAGGACTTTACATAATACGATTGTACATGGACTTTACATAATACGAATTGTATATGGACTTTACATAATACGAATTGTACATGGGTTTTACATAATACGAATTGTACAGGGTCTTTACATAATATGAATTGTACTTGGGCTTTACATTATACAAATTGTACATGGACTTTACATAATACGAATTGTACATGTTTACATAATACGAATTGTACATGGACTTTACATAATACAAATTGTACATGGACTTTACATAATACGAATTGTTCCCTTCTTAACAAGACGCACAACAAGAATAGAAGTCTAGAAAAAATAAGTAAGTAAATAAATTAAATTAGCAAAATATACCTCAACAAGAGAGCAGAGACGATGATAAGCGTCCGAAACATATTAACCCTGAACCGTGGAGACAAGTGTGCAAAGTTGCCTTACTTCTTGGATTTTGCTTGGACACTTGCAGTTTCATAACAGTTCATCCCCGCTGTTGCATTCACAATAATTGATTACTGCATCCAACCGGTCTTGATCGACGCCAGTCGCTTTATACTCACACTAAAAGCGAACAATATTTCTTAAGATACTGTCTTTGGTTGGGCATGTATGAGTCTGAGTAAGTAAAATGTGCGTATAGTCACATAGTGCATGCGTGCTAAAAAAAAAAAAGTGCCATTACAATATATAATAAAAATAATTGTAAAAAAAAAACACCCATCCGATAAATACCAGCGTTTAGAAGTGAAACAAAGTTAACTAGGTACAATTTTTAGCCTACACCCCGATAGGTATAAAACTCGCGAATTGGCACTAGATGCGACAGAAACATAGCAAGTCACACTTTTAATCTCTCTTAAACCTTACTTGTCTGTCCTAGTTAATTTGTGCAGTATTCCTTGAATGTCAGAGTAAGAGGACAGTATTGAGCATGAGCATAATAAAATGTTATTGTCACTATCATCAGTAACTCTGATGATTGATTGTGCTTTAAGTGTGAGTGAGACCGTGTGTGTTGCACCAAAGCATAAATAGACTAACATATGCTAACGATCCATCCACCATGTCACATATCTATTTTTTTGGTGGAATAAATTTACTTATCCCTATTTTAAAATTTAATTGTTATATAAATTGTTAAATTGTCAGATTAACCCGACCATGGGCACTCCTTATGATAGTATATTTGAAAGTGTCTGAGTTGAAGTATACACCCGAATTGAGAGTATACTAGAAATTGCTGAAGTAATGTAAACCATCCCATCAGAGTGAGTATTTTTTATTATCCAATGGTTATGATTTATAAGGACAAGACCAGCCAATGGGCTGAGATCTAAAAGTTTACCTGCTCTAGAGAAATCTAATCACTTGAATTTGGAGTGGCAAAGAAGTCCGGTCTTGAAAAACAGTGTTAGCTTGATGGTGAATTAAGTGATGTTGAGAGAGAATGGACTTAGAAATATTTCCTGTATTTTTGCTATTGATATGTTATACTGGTATTTTAAAACGATGTGTTACGTGACTAGACTATTATTTCTACAAATGTTTTAACTAAACTGCTCACATGTAGTATTCTAAACATTTGACATTGTTTTGATATGCTGTATTTATTATGCTGTGTGCATGTATTGGACTAATAAATACTGTTGCAGGAAATTGTAAGTTGATATTGGAATGTAAGAAAGAATGGAGTTATAAAGCTATAAGCTGGAACTTAGCATTGCTCCCTGATTATATTTTTTCAGGCAAGCAACCGTTTGGGTTTTATACTTTCTTGTCTTATTTAAATCTACTGGCCCATTGACTGTATACCGCTATGACCAGGCGAGATGCAGGAATCATCTTCCTCAGTGTGTTCAAGTGTAAGGGAATACACTACACTCCTTTGATGTATTGTGGCAAAGTACGTTGACAACATTGAAAAAAATTCTGGTATGGGGAAGTACTAGAAATTACTATAATTGCAGTTCTGCTTGAATGATCCAGTATGGCAGAAAAAGCTCAGGTTGACTTTGAGAGAACAAGCAGCAAATCTGTTTTCAACATGAAGAAAGCAACACATGGAAATTGAACTGAACTATAATATG